>BSBM01001455.1:12500-370000 GCA_027924585.1 Larix kaempferi | reverse complement strand
GCGATATTGTTCTGCTCCTTTTGGTGTACTAATCATTTTCTTGCTATCATGTACTTCTTACCCAAAGGTGGACTCATCCCAGCTTACTGCTGTAGGCCTTGCAAACTCAGCGTCCATTCTCGAGAGACCGATTGTAGATGAAGAGGAATGTTGCAAGCAACACCAAGGTGTAAAACAGGCTAGCACTTGCAGCACATTTACTTCACACCAGTAAGCATATGTTATAGGGACCTGGGGCTGACAACCTTCTCTTTTTGTGTGGTCGTAGGGACCACAAGACTTCAAACCATTAGCAACTGCTTAGACATCTCAGATGAAACTTCATGCTAGTGACGCCGGAGTGTCCAAATCACCGCTTGCTCTATCCGCTCATGGACGCTCATGGTTCGGGCCCTCAATGCACCAGGTGCGCTACCTTGCGAAATAAAATGTAGCATTTCCACAACCTCCTCGGAATTCCTAACTTAACAGAATGCCAGAGCCTTTCGTAGCATAACCCTCTTTAACTAAAACAGCCTGTGTGTTCTTACTCCCCTCGGGTTCCCTATTTATATAACACACCCTGTCATTCATCTTCCTTGGAAATCCATTGCAGCACCTTCTCACGCTCCAGGGTAATCATAACATCCCACCGTTCCGTTTAATGATTGTTTGGACTTTGGAAGAATCGTACCTCAGCCTGATTCCCTTCATGCAAAAACGTGGAGCACATGCTGTTGGGCATGCTAGCATGGTGGATGCTTTGTGCCAACCATGCGGACCATCTTGGTGAGTGCCATTGGCCATGCTGCCTCGGTGTATCCCTAAGCCTAAACATGCGTTCTTCTAACACAATCGAAATCAACTAACAATCATACCCGTCAAAAAGGAAAAAGTCCAATATGCGTAATGATCTTGGATGTGACCCAAGCACAACACTACTGAGTGGTGCAAATTGTTTCAATCTCGCAGTAGGAGCCATCCTACTTTTGCATTCCATTCCGTCCTTGCTGGTGCGCCATCCTGCCACCAAACAATCTGCCATTCATTCTCTTTCTCTTTTTTTTAATGCGACTTAGGCATCGCGGTAGTCCAATCCCGAATGATAGGGCTTCAACCTATGACCATTCACCAGTTTTAGGAGCATCGCCCCATCTAGCTGCTACAGCTGAACCACACCCCCTAAAGTAATACTACTGATGTGATATGGACCAATCCAATGCATCTGCAACTTTCCTGGATGTTTCATAAACTTGTTGTTGTACAACAGCACCAAGTCACCTTGCTGAAACTGTTTGTTTTTAATGTGTCAATCATGCCATGCTTTCTGGCGATCCTGCTCTACCCTCTGATGGAACCCAGTGATGAAACAATCTTCCTCCAACTGCTCTAGACGGTCATCTAGTGTCGCTACATCATCCAGGCCTATTGTGACCACGATGTGCAGACTCGAGACAATATATTCCATGGGCATAATTACTTCTTGTCCATATATCAGCTTAGAGGGTGTCTTCCCTGTCAGTTGTTTACATGTGGTGCGATAGGCCCACAAGACTGTTGGGATTTTGAGATCCCAATCGTCGCGGTTCACGTTACACACCTTTATCAGTGCATGCTCCAATACCTTGTTGAAGGCCTCCACCATGCCATTTTCCTGTGGATGATAGGGTGTACTATTCTTATGTTGGATCTGCAACTCCTCCGTTAATGCGCTGATGGTGCGACTGAGAAAGTGGCTGCCCTAGTCACTCAGCAGTATCTTGGGACAACCAAACCAAGTGATGATGTTATCAAACAAAAACCACACTATCGTTGCTATGGAACAATCAACTACTAGTGCTGCCTTGGCCCATCAAGTGAAATACTCAGTTGTTGTGATAATGTAGTGCACACCCATGCGCTTCCCTGGTGGAGTGATCGGTCCTACAAAATCTACTACCCATTTGTCGAACGACTGCAATGTCAACTGAGGTATGAGTGGCATTTCATTGCGTCGGGATGGTTTTCCAATTCGCTGATAGACATCGCAGGATCGGGCATAGTCTTTCACATCATTATGCAGTGTGGGCCACCACAGCCTAGCATGCAACACTTTCCTAGTAGTCGCCCTACCGCCATAGTGTCCTCCGGCTACTCCTCCATGCGCTTCTTCTAATATCTGTGCTTGCTCATGCGGTAAGACACATCTGCACAATACCTCATTGGCACCCATTTTGTATAACTCTCCTACAATTAGTTGGAAGTTTGCAGCTTTGACTACCAACTGCTTCTTCTAACTGGTGGTGAACTCATCTGGTGCAATACCCGTTTTCAAAAACTGAATGATTTATGTAAAGCAGCCATCTGCAACCTCAATCCGAAATAGTTGAGCGTCCGGCAAACCATCGTCAATATTGGTTGGCTCTTCTCCTGTATCAATCCACGAGAGATGATCAAGACCAACATTCAACCAGCCTGGCTTCACAAGGACTTCAAAATCGAACTCTTGAAAAAGAAGTAGCCAACGGCATATCTTCCCCCCCAACACAGGCTTATTGACTAGGTATTTCAACACGGAATGGTCGGTGAACATTTTAAAGTGCCCACCCAACAAATAGTTCCTGAACTTCTACAATGCATAGACCATTGCCAAACCGTCCCACTCAATAGTCGTGTAATTTCTTTCGGCGGAGGATAGATTTCGACTTGCAAAAGCAATAGGATGATCAATATTTCCTTCTCCTGGTTGAGCCAACATGACACCTAACGCAACCGATGAGCCATCTTCGCCTTCATTGTTTCAAAGCTAGCCTGACATTCTTGGCTTTACTGGAATGTCGCATCCTTCTTCAACACCTTCTCCATAGGGGCAGTAATCGCAGCATAACCCCTGATGAACTTGCGATAATACCCTATGTGTCCCAGCGTCGCCTGTAGCGACTTAACAGTGGTCGATGGTTGCAAACTCAAAATGAGCGCAATATTAGCCGGATCAACCAACAACCCTTGCTTACACACAATATGGCCAAGCAATATCCCAAAGGATGCACAAAAGATTCCTTTCTTCAGATTCAATGATATCTGATGCTGTCTACATCACTCGAGCATCAACAGCAGATTCGACAGGTGATCGCGGACCAATCCATAGATCGTCCAATCATCCATGTATACCTGTAAAAACTTCTGAATGAAATCTTTGAATGCGGCAACAACAACCTGCGAAAATATCATAGGCGCATTCTTCAAACCAAACGGCATTATAGTGTATTGAAAGCAGCTCCATTCAGTAACGAAAGTTGTCTTATGGCGATCTTCTTTGGCAATGCGGATCTGATGGTAGCCAGAGAACCCATCTGTGAAAGAGTACATCTCCTGGCCACCCACACCTTCTAGCACTTCATCGGTAAATGGGGTTGGAAATGGATCGTGCAAACATGCGTCATTTAGTTTCCTGAGGTCGACGTAAATGCATACCTCACCAGTCTTCTTATCTTGTACCACCATAAAACTAATCCGTTATGACTCCTTGACTGGTTCAATAATGCGAGCATCTAGCATGCGATCAAGTTATGCCTTGACCCTCTCCTTATGTCACGGATTTAGTCGATAGGGTCGCTTCTGGACTGGCTTAGCATCTGGTTTTAATGGAATTTTCATTTCTCCCAAGTCGCCAGGATCCCTTTCATATCAGAAATTTTTTTTGGAAATACATCCTGAAACTCATGGAGCATATCAGTGACCTTGCTTATCAGTTCATCATCCCAGTAATCCCTGACATTTACAAACTTCGAAGTGTCCTCTATCCCAATGTTAATCTTGCGGATCTTTAGTGGCTGATTGATCGGGTCGCTTGGCGCATCAAGTGGCACCACAACACGACTTCCTTAGGTTTCTTGGATATTCACATTCCATCGATCATCACCATCTTCTGGCCCACCACTGATATGGAAGCATTCCATAAGAGACTGCATCAGGCAATCCGTATGTGGATCCTCCGGATAGGCCACTGGGACAACCTGCAGAATTACATCACATATGAGCTGTAGTGCATTATTAACCTCTGGATCAACATCCACAAAACTGAATGTATGGGTAAAACACAGTGTGAGATACAGCCAAGTAGAAATTTCCCCTTGCAACTCAGTTGTAGTATACCATGAGCGTGGCATCTCATCCAAAGTATGGATAAAAGCATGGACCCACTCACCTTTTGGGCGGGATACCCATAGCCGTTGACATTCCATCAAGTGACCACCTAGATCAGTTCGACCATCATACTTTCCAGTGTGGTAAACCTCAGTATCACCAAAACGTACCATCATCAATCTTCGACATTTCGACCATCCATCAATTGATGCCTGGTGTGTCGCCCACCAGCGTGTTGGAGCAGCCTTCAATGCTGCATTCAATGCCAGCAAGCATTGTGGTTCAAAAACTCTTTCTTCAAACTCCATCAGAAAGTAGGATAAGGCAGGTAGTCCTTCACATATTGGTAGTGTAACCGTTTCAGTTGTGACACGGTATAATCACTGTGTGACCAACCCGCACTTATGGAGCTATACTTCATGCAAGTAGTTCTGCCAATATTCCAGCGTATCATCAGAGTCGGAAGACGTAGAGCTGTCACTATGCCACCCCAGCACACCGTTGGCAGTCGTATGTATATAATCTTCAGAAATATTGAATGCATGGTCCTATCCGTTGAGATAGTCGTCCTTCACTGGCTCTATGTAGCGGCATCCTTCAGCCATGTCCAATGGGGTGATAACTCTGTGATTGTGATTTTCAAAGGTCATCATCCGTCGGTTGAAGTTGATTACAACTCAACTATGATTAGCCCATCCAATCTTCAACAACGCGGGATAGGAGCTGTCGCCTTCAACAACTTCTATGACATCAAAGTCGGCATAGGTTTTCATACCCTTGATATCGACCACCAGCTGTGAAACTCACCCAATGGGTGTTACTTTTGCATGGTTAGCCAATTGGAGTTGTACAGGGGACCAACTCAATCGGGGGCTCCCCGTCTTCTACCAAGTCTGCTTGGTCAAGATGTTGACATCCGAACCAAGGTCCAGAATAACTGAATCAACATCATAGTTGCCAATTTGAATATTCATCTGCATCTCCTTACCCATCTTCCGTTGTTGCAAGGAATTAACCGCAAGCTCTTGTCGATCCTGGGTTGGTCGTCGCAACAAGGCTTCAATTGCAGCAAGAGCATCGGGATCTTTTGCCAGGGACAAACATTGTTCCAAAAATGCTCGAAGTGTGTTGGACCACTGCAATGGGCTAACCTCCGAACTAGCATAAAAAGTAGAGGGCATGTCATACATGATGGCTTTACCTCGGTCATTTCCTAATGCCTGTCGTGCCTAAAGAAACGTCTCCCATTCTGTATCAATGTCAAATGATACCTTCTTTTGTCCAGCTAATCGGATCATTGAGCTGTCTTCTCTAGTTGTCTTTCCTCCTCGAGTGACCACAGCAACGGAAGCATCTTGCGGTCTTGGTTCTGCAACAATTGTCGCAATGTTTGCACCATACTGCTGATTTGGTGCTATGTTCCTCAGTTGATTTATATTTTGATTTATGTTCTAATTCGGCCGCGGATTCTGGTTCTGCACTGGTTGCTGTACCTAGTTCTGAGCGGGTTGCTGTGCCTGGGGTTGTGTCTGCAACTGGGGAGTCTTCCCTGCCTTCCATCGTGCAATCAACTATGGACAATTCTCAACTATATGATCGTTAACAAACCAGAACGTACACTGGTTCTGTAGCAGTGGGTAGTCTCGCTGATAGTGTCCCCATACTGCACAGTGATAACATTGAACCGATCCTCGACTACCTCGTCCTCCTCCGCGACCAACAGAGAATTAGAGAGAATTTTGACAAATACTGTCAAACTCCAAAAAAATGATTGGGCTGACAGGCTGAGTGATGCAGTTTGGGCCTATAATACCACATGGAAGACAACAACAGGATTCACACCTTATGAACTAGTATATGCAAATAAATTCATGCTACCAATCGAATTTGAAATAAAGACATTAAGAATTGTAGCAGAGTTAAATATGGAACTAACAGAGATACAACAAGAACACATGCTACAATTAAATCAACTATATGAGCAACGCCATCAAGCACTTGCCCATACGAAAATCATCCAATAGTAAAGGAATAAGTGGCATGACAAACACCTAAAGGATAAACAGTTCAACGAAGGTGATTGGGCACTACTTTATGACTCCAGGTTTCACACATTCAAGGGAAAGCTAACAACCAGATGGTTGGGACCTAATATAATTCAAAAGATCTATGAAAATAGAGCTATAAGGATCATTACAATTGATGACGAGGAGTTCCCCATGATAGTAAATGGACATCGGCTCAAACTTTACAAAAATCCACAGTCAAAAGAGGAGTTTACACAAGTACTCTACCAGCAACAACTAATGCTGATAGAGAACATCGAAGACCATTGAAATCCTGTTCATCCAAAAAAATTTAAAAAAAAAAAAGAACAATGAAAAACAAAAAAATTAAAGAAAGAATCTTGAAGAAAGATATGAAAAAAAGAGAGAAAAAAGAGAAAAAAGAAAAGAAAAAAATGAATGAAAAAAAGAAAAAGAGACATTACTGGAATAAAGATCAGTCATGGTAAAATTGCAAGGCATCATACATCCACACGAAGAAACAACATGCAAACTGCACACAATCAATAATCAGGCGACCCAGTCATATATTCAAGTCAACATAAAAGATATCACACTATAGAATTCAATTAAGTGAGCTTGCTATTATTCAAGCGAGCCTGTCATCAGAATACGAGTGAGCCAACAATTTAATCAAGTGAGACCGATTATTATCAACCATTAAAAGCAACCAAGTGAGCCAGCCACGCATACCGAGGAAAACAACAAAGGTATCAACTAAACTACAGAATCCATTTCCAGCAAACAAGATATTAAATCACATCTCCAATATATTCACGTGAGCCTGCCATTTGTTGGGCCTCGGAAATGTCATATTTTCATCCAACTTACCTTCTGCTATTCCTCACATTTCATCGTCCCATTAACCCCTCATCATATCATTTCCATACATATACTTGAGTTTCATCTTATTATTTTCCACTTTATTCATTTTAGTATTATAAGTTAATTTATGATTAAATATTGGAAAATAACATGTTTTTCACTAATATCTCAAAGTATGGATGAGCTTTGTAATGTGTACGAATATGGAAGGATCATTTCAAAGAAAGACTCCTCGAATATCTCCTCCACCATTTCAAGGAGATAGGTATTCAAAGAATATTCCAAGGATAAGATCATGGAGATTTGGTTGGCATATCTTATCTAGGATTTATGATAGACATGTGGAGAATTTGTGAGAGACGTGTGGAGTATTTGAATGGATCATACTTTGTAATAATAGGAAATTAGTTAAGAGTGGTTGAGGGAATAGTGGACGTGTCATTATGAGATGGTTATCTTCTTCTCAAAGGAATTCATGTATAAAAGAGAGTGCTCTCTCTTCATTTGATATAGGATATGAATAGTAGATTCGATGGTAAATTAGGAGAAGATTAGTCTCAGATTGTAGAAGTTAGTTTTGACTTTGTAATATGGAGAAGGGGATTCTTAGCTTTTGTTCATAATCTTAGTTTTGATGCTTTCGTGATTTGTCATTGATTCTTGTGATGTAAATTAATTTTCCTTATTGTTAATGTGAGCTCACATGTGTTGTCTCGTTGCTCTTCATATGTTGTCTTTCTTTTATGCAATTTACTTTCAGCAGTGTGTTTAAGCTTCCAACATTACATTAGCAATTGTGTGTTTCAGCTTAAGGGCAAATCAGGTTAGCAATTAGCCATTAGCAAGGGGGGGTTAGATTAGATTAATTTCACTTCAGTCCTGCATATATTTTGCATGCGCTTCGTAAGCCTACAAACCTCAGATTGACAAATTAAATGGTTGGGAAAATACTACAACGGAATTAAATGACAATATTTCTGCCTAATATTTTGGGTCGTTGCCGGGGAAGCACGATGGATTGAAGTGTAGATTTCAATTCCTGCAAGTGTGGTAGTGTAGATTTCAATTCCTGCAAGTGTGGTAGTGTAAATTTCAATTCCTGCAAGTGTGTTTTTTGCAGCTGTGAAGAGTAATGTTTTTTTTTGTATAGAGTGTTTTTTTTTTTTTTTTTTTTAGATTTGGGTGCTGTAAGAATCCATTTTTCAAAATTATTTAACAATGAGTCTAAGCTTGGAACAACTCACTCATATCCTTGCAAAAGTAGGGATCTCCTCTTCTCATGAAGAGGAGATCTTGAAAGCAGCCGAGAGCTTAATTACTCCTCCAGAAATAGATGAAGAATTAACATACAAAGAATCCTGCACATTTCATGACAAACAATTATACAAGCAGGAGGTCAAGGAGGACAATGAGGAGTTGCATCATGATCTGAGGAGTAAAAACTATACCTATGAAAGCCCTATCGAACGATGGTTTTGAGTGAGTGCCAGGGTAGATCAATTTAGTTTTTATTTTTTAGTTAATTCATAGTCATAGTTACAACAACTAATCTCACACATTTCTGTTCATTTAGTTCATTCATAGTTACAAGAACTAATTTCACAAATTTCTGTCTATTTTCATTTTTTCACAAAATTGATAAGGAATATATTTTGATTATTGTTACGTGAATGGCTACATTGGATATTTAACTACACGTAGCTGCTTTCTGAATTTTAATTAGTGTATAGCAGGTAGGATTTTTTAGTTTTTGCTTTCACCTAAAATAAGTATGCTCTCCTCCACACTTCGTGTGATCTGAGGATCAGAAAGTAGGATGTTTTCTAACGTTTTCAGGAAAGAATAATTTTTTGCAAATATGCCTAATCGATTTCATCCTTAATTTGCAAATCATTTATCTCCATATGCTAAAAAAATTTCAATTTGTAAAATAAAATTGGCCTACAAATTCATTCTAAGCCAAAACACTCGTTGAATTTATAATAGCTGCAACTCCAAGTTGAAACAGTGCCATGCCTATAAGCTTCTCATCCATTGGAGTCGCAACCATCTTTTTGCCTTCGTCCTTCATCCGGTAACCTGGAACTAAGCCTGCAAAATAATAAAATTTGAAGCTCTCGGTTAGTTCCAACATGAGTAAAAGACGATGGTGGTAGAAATATTATTGTTAAAAGTTGGTTCAAAATTAAAAATGAAAAAATGACAAACGAATTAACTAAAACTTAACATCCCAGCGATAAAGTGTATTGCAAATTTGGTCATTAGGGACCCCTTTTTGGTGGTTTCAACTATCCGCAATTCTTCACGCATCTGCTAAAGTAAGGTTGTGAATCATCCACCTCATTTGACCAAATTCTTTCGGGCTAAATCACAACCACTTCCCATTATTTGCCAAAGTTTGAAATGCTGGCGCTCATAAGTTTTAAACAAATGCAGAGATGAGATAACAACACATTGATTCGCATCATGATTTGTGGAAATATGGAGAAGAATCGCAAAAATTAGGGACATGGGTTTTGTGCGCAACGGCCTCATTTACCTGATCATGGGGAAATCACCCAAACAAATCTATGATTTGAGCTATATAGCTGCTTCTCTAAACATGTAATTCTGAGATTTACTGTTGCGGCTGGTTTCCAAATTAGCAAGTTTGTTGAAACATATCACAACAAACTTCCTGCCAATTCATCTCTTCCAGACTTAGAACGATGATTGTCATGTGAGATCCTCCATTGCCATCAACACACATTTTTGTGCTTCTGTATCCTACACTGGCCATTGAAAACTACCAACAATCCAACCAAAAAACCCAAGACGTTGCCTGCAAATACCACTGACAGCAACAAGCTTATTCGACATGCTCTTTATAAGAAGGCGACTAATGGGAAATGCAATACCTCTCATCCAGAAATATTTTGATTGACGGAATCAATGAGAAATTTGTCACTTCATCCATAAAATTGTAGAGGTTGATGTTGTTACATGGAGAAATAATTACATATTTGACTTTTCTCTTTGCTGGGTTACGAATGGTGTAAATCTGCTGCACGATATTGACTCTTTGTTGTGACATTGGTTTCAGGAGTTTGGTACTCGCGGACCAAAATGATAGATATAATTGAACATGTGCATACCATGAGACCATGTTGTTAGAAGACTGCCACGGATGTAGATATTGATGCTAACCATTTGTGAAATTATACTCATCAAGCATGTTTTTACTGCAGATTTTTTGTCAGTGTGGATATTCTTTCATTTGAAAAAACCAAAACGAAAGCTAATTTTTTTCAACACAACAGCAAGGTATCAGTACACTGTAATTGCGTTCAAGACATGTCTTAGAAGAGATGGTTTGGTTTGCAAAGGATTTTGCATTAGAAAGAAACTAGAAATTGGCCACGACCTTTATGTCGATTCTTGTGCCTATGCTGGATTTTATGCTGAAAGATGATTCTTTTCTCATGCTCACTGAATATCTCTATTATACATAATGCTTCATTACACTAATGTTTTTAATGCCACGATCGTTTGCTTGGTTATTGTTACTTGATGCTTAGGAATGCTAGAATTGAATACTCTGCATATTTAATTATATCTAATGATGTACAGGTCTGATCATGCAGAAAAGCAATTGAGATTAATGCAATAAATCTATGAGAATCATACTCTAACCCAACTTCCAATTGCTTGAATAAATTCGACAGTGGATCTAAGAAGCATATTTAAACTTTCATAAATTTAGTAACATGAATCACCAAGCAACTGAAGAATGGATAAGGCCAAGATAGTATTGCTATTAAAATATTTTGCAAAGAATGCCAAGGAATGCAGATCCGACTTTGTTTTTCTTTTTTTTTTGCATTTTATTTTGGGTTTGTAAAACAAAAACAATAAAAATTATAAAATCATGAAAAGAAAGAAAAACATTATAAAAATCAAAATTCAAAATTGCAATTGGACATTCCAACTTCCTAAATATCGAACATGTTTTTTACATTTAAACGCTAATTTGTTTCTTGGAGTCACTTTAGCAGTAATCGATGATGAAACAAGTGCACAATGGCAGCATGTATAAAACGTATTTTATTTTTGCAATTTGTTGCATTCATACTTATTTCTGCATGCTATGTTTTCCGAACTCCTCACAAGTTTTCATGCAAGATTTGTACTAATCTTTTTCAGGTGCACAAACAATCAATTTTTATGCTGAAGTGATTTTTCAAGAATCACAAATTTTGTTTTTGTTGAGAAACGTGCTTTGATAAGACAACTTGAAGGAGCTATTACTCATGAGAAACATCATGATGTTTGTTGTTACATAGAAACCATCCATAAACCCATTGGCGTCATGCTTACATCTCTCCTTCAAAGCACATTAGTCATCCATGTGAAGTCCACTTTCCATTGCCTTATCTATCATGACTTCACATAGGCCTATCGTTCTGAGTCGCATACATCCCTTTATCTTTTTCAGTTCATTTTTTCCATTTCAGTCTGCCTTTTGAATAAGAACATCCAGCTCCCTCTCCATAATTACATTTCCTTTCCATTTGCACTGTTGCTACTGAGATCTTTCCTATAGTCCTACCAATCTTTTTGTAAAAGCTCACGTTGACTAATGTGGGATTCCTTAAGGCCCAACTTTCAACAAGTATTTCCCCATCTGTAACGCCCCATATTTTGACTAGGCGTGTATATGGGTTAGACACCTTTCACTTTATTTGCTTGTTATCTGTTCGACTTAGCTAGACAGAGTGAACTATATTTTCAGCATGTTAGACATGATGATGTGTTGCTACTATGTTTAGGATGTTACTATTTCCATGCTGATACCACGGTTATGATGTTACAATATTCATGCAGTAATTAAGTTATGATTATCATGAGATTCATTGCTTTTATGATGAAAATATATGTTTTGGCATTATCATTGATGAAATGTGAAATATATGGTGTTGTATGTGGGTGCCATCCTATGATGAAATTGATAGAACTGTTATATTCCATGCATACCTGTGATGCGATAAAATTGTGACGTGAAATAAAATGATGTTGATGATATGGATCAATTGGTGATCAAATGGAAATGCTTGTTATAAAATGTGAATTTTGCGGGATACTAACCTACAGGACACAAGGGCTATGGGATAGCCAGATACTTGATCTGATATATGGATAAGAACCTATCCATGCAGTAAACCTTAGCAATCGAAATTGATGATACGATGACATGGACCGATAATCTCGATAGCGGAAGAGTATGATTTGATAGGGGTGTAGACCCGGTATGTTGAGAGGGATGGATGTGTTTCCCACCCTATGTTCCTATGATACCCAAGGTCATGGGAGGGTTGTGCTGAGACACGCTCCCCATGTAGTTGTGATGACGATGGTCGGATGCCTGCTAGGGGAGGATAGGTCCGTTGTTCAGCCGATGCTATCGCTCTCAAGTTCTATGTGGTCAGGTCGGTGAGTCCGACACCCACTTTTGTACTAGCAGAGGAAGGATAGGGAGGATGTGGACGTAGGTTAGGATGGGAGGATATGATAGTTAGTAATGTTGAGGGTTGGGTATTCGTTGATCTTGAGTTAGTGGTAGTAGGTAGCTTTCCTTGTACCTGATTGATTGAACAAATGTAATCATTAAAATAATGAAATGAAATCTTAAAGGTTAACCGATAAAATAACCCATGATTTTTTAGTAATATTATGATGAATGTATACTTGTTCAGTTTGCATAAAGTATTATTAGTATTAGTTAGCTGTTATGCATAGGAAATATGACGTATGTTTATAGCACATGTCCATCTTGTGCATACGCTGGCCACGCATGCACATTATGCACATGCGCGATAATATTGGTTTACAACATACTTATCAAGATTTAACAATGTTATAAGTTATCATAGATAACTCAATTAAGTATTTAGTGAATGACTTAATTAGTAAAAGATCATCAAGTTCTAATGTGTAAAATAAGTTAATTAGTCTTTGTATGTAAAAATTGTAATGAACAATTAAAATAAGTGTCATTAATTGTAAGTATCCTCAAGTGAAGGTGTATTCAATATGAAGTATAACAGTTAAACATTAATACTAGAAGAGTGTACTATATAATTGTTGATTATGATTAATTAATCCATTAAGTATATTTCATTATTTATACATAGAAATACTATGTTGACACTTATCGATTAAACAAATAAATATTTTTAATTACTATTCACAATTTATTTAATTACTATTATTATTAATTATTATTGTTATTATTTAATTAATAATAATAATGATAATAATCCCTTTTATAAAAACATAGTGGATTGAATAATTTATTAAATAGACTACTCATTTAATTAATTGACAGAATCATTCCAAGCAAATTGAAGGGATTTGTTTAAAATAAATTATTGAATAATTCCACTGCTCGAGAGAAACTTGGATAATTTAAAATAATATATAATCATCATTTTACCTTGAAAAGGGTGTTGCATTAATGATTTGTACTTCCTAAAACCATGACAGCTAGGGCGGTGGAGTGATAAGGAAGTTATGACTTTATGAAGGAGGAGAATTTCTATAAAGAGGGGATTTAACAAAATAGTAGGGGGGTTACTGTGGGAGAACTGTGAGGATTTGGAGGGAGAAGTGAAATATTCCGAGGAGGGGGATAACTCGAGGAATGGAGGAGGCAGAAAAATCGATTGAGGAGGGGGAAAACTCACTGAACAGTATGGATATTGAACTAAGGACAAGGCTGCTACGGGGATTATCGGTCTATGGGCTCGGGGGCTAGGAAATCCGTTGATTTCCTAGGGTTAACAAGATAATAGCTGATCGGCAGGGTGGACACATCGTTTCGGGTTGCTAGGGGAACTTACAGAATCCCCTCGTAAGTCTTCTGATCTTACTGCAAATCTATGGATCCAGGTATTTTACTAAGCTAGCTTAAATAAAATGTATTTTCTTTTATTTCCTAATTACATATGTTAAAAGAACAGAGCTAGAATGAAAAGTCTTAAGTTTATGTTTATGTAATTGCAGAGACATATAAACATTTAGAAAACAGAAACATAGATGGTTGATTCTTTTTTTTTAGAAAACAATAAGGGGAAAAACTTGGTATTTACATGGAAATGGAATAGAGACCCAGTGCCTAGCAAGGGCGCTACACCATCGACCTCTGCACCTTATCTGGGATATAGACTAGAGTTCATTTTTTGAGTACCTGGAGGCTTGCATGCCTTAATGGCAAGTTCTCTCACTGACAATCATGGGAATACATCAATGTCCCTTGATCATCATATCTTGCAAGTGGATCAACATCAGCACATCTATTCGCACTTTGCAAGATGTACTCAAGTATCTTGGCACTCATTGAAATCAATGGTGAGTTTCCCTCGCATTGGTTAACGACATTCATCAATGGCCGGTAATCCAATGACTTATTTTCATGCTCGACATCGACACATTTATTCGCATGACTAGAATTGTACCATCGGGTTTTGTAGCGGGTGAAGACTATACACTTTTTCATAAGTTTCTCAGCAGTTACAACAGCATGACTTCAGCTATATGAGACTACCACGGTTCCACTCTCTGCCTTCAATATTTTCCCATGATCTAGTTACAGCTACAACAACATTTACAGTTACATTCTCATGATCCTGCAGCAGTGACATCTTCCATGATCCAGTCATAGCAGTCACATTCTCCATAATTTAGTAGCAGCAATTTCAGTTACATTTTTATGATCCTGCAGCAGTGACATCCTCTCTGATCCAACAGTTACAGTAGTGCACCAGCAAACATCACCAACCATGTTCCTATTGCATAGTTCATCATCATTCCTAGGTAAGTGTAGGTATGTTGTTTTCTAAACTTTAATCATGCAATTCCTTACATGCTAGCAATGAATAATTTGGAAAATTCCCTCACCATGCTCCATTTCCTTTTTCACTTTCATAACCCATGCCAAGTTGCACGAGGATATGCAACAAGTTCAGTTGGGGAGGATGAGATAGAGGTTGCTGAAAACTCTATAGGATCTCAAATGCAATCATATTTTCAGAGGACATGAAATCTTTTGTGACAGTTTATTCATAAGCATACTGTTCCTCATATAAAATGCAGAATTTGAATTGAGTATATATCACAAACCATACATTGGATCCTAATGATTTTGGACAGGGAATAGATAGTATTATGATGAACAAAATTGGCAATTTTTAGCTCAATCCAATACACATATTTCGAAAAAACAGCCATCATCACCTACAGCCAATTTGCATTTTTCTCGAAATCCGTAATGTGGGTTTTTCTGATTTTCGGTGTGGAGATGCATTGGACTTATAGAAACTTGCTTGCAAAATTTCAGCCAAACACATATCGCAGTTTGTGATATATTATTTTAGGAAGTTTGTTGCAACACCAGCTTTTACTCCACCAGATTCTCCTACTTTCGCAGTTTTTACTCCATCAGTTGTTACTCTGCAGTTTTTACTACAGCAGCTGTTACTCCACCAGATTTTCCCACATTCACATCTTTTACTCTAGCAGTTGTTACTCTGCAGCTGTTACTCCAGCAGATGTTACTCCGGCATTTGTTACTCCGCAGTTGTTACTCCAGCAGCTGTTACTCCACCAAATTCTCCATTTCGCAACTGCAACTCCGAACTATATTCACTATCATCATTTCCCTACCATCATTCCATTTTTCCACTATCATCGCTCCATTTTTCATCTCACTTATCATTCACCAACATTTCTTTTTCAACAGATCATCAGTTGCACTTTGCTTCATGCACATGGATACACATATTGGCATGATTCATAAAGGTAAAGAAAAGGCTTTCTTATACACATTGATGATTTCTTATGCACATTGATATCTTATCATTTACAAGGAGTACATGGTTAAATTATTATTGCAACAGGAAAACAAATAATGAGATAAATGTTGTTAACACAAGAACCAACATTATTTATATTCATGGTTGTCACACAAGAACCAACCATAAGAAAATGTTAGTTGTTACTCACACCCTAGAAACATTCATTGGTTGGAAAGACATCATCAATCAAAGAAAAAGTTCAAATGTCAAAAGTTCTTGAGAAGATCCATGCACGGTTGCATGAGGACATGCAACAAGTTTAGTTGGGGAGTATGTTGGGCCTCAGAAATGTCATATTTCCATCCACCTTACCTTCTGCTATTCCTCACATTTCATCGTCCCATTAACCCCTCATCATATCATTTCCATACATATACTTGAGTTTCATCTTATTATTTTCCACTTTATTCATTTTAGTATTATAAGTGAATTTATGATTAAATATTGGAAAATAACATGTTTTTCTCTAATATTTGAAAGTATGGATGAGCTTTGTAATGTGTAGGAATATGGAAGGATCAATTCAAAGAAAGACTCCTCGAATATCTCCTCCACCATTTCAAGGAGATAGTTATTCAAAGAATATTCCAAGGAGAAGATCATGGAGATTTGGTTGGCATATGTTATCTAGGATTTATGAGAGACATGTGGAGAATTTGTGAGAGACATGTGGAGGATTTGAATGGATCATACTTTGTAATAATAGGAAATTATTTGAGAGTGGTTGAGGGAATAGTGGATGTGTCATTATGAGATGGTTATCTTCTTCTCAAAGAAATTCATGTATAAAAGAGAGTGCTCTCTCTTCATTTGATATAGGATATGAATAGTAGATTAGATGGTAGATTAGGAGAAGATTAGTCTCAGATTGTAGAAGTTAGTTTTGACTTTGTAATATGGAGAAGGGGATTCTCAGCTTTTGTTCATAATATTAGTTTTGATGCTTTCATGATTTGTCATTGATTCTTGTGATGTAATTAAGTTTTCCTTATTGTTAATGTGATCTCACATGTGTTGTCTCGTTGCTCTTCACATGTTGTCTTTCTTTTATGCAATTTACTTTCAACAATGTGTTTCAGCTTCCAACATTAGATTAGCAATTGTGTGTTTCAGCTTAAGGGAGAATTAGATTAGCAATTAGCCATTAGCAAGGTGGATTAGATTAGATTAATTTCACTTCAGTCCTACATATATTTGGCATGCGCTTCATAAGCCTACGAACCTTGGATTGAGAAATTAAATGGTTGGGAAAATACTACAATGGAATTAAACGACAATATTTCTACCTAACATGATCTATTCAAGAGAGCCAACATAGATTACAACAATACAATGAGGAATCCAAAACCCAATGCAAAAGCATCACCACAAAGTCGAATCACAAGAAGGCACAAAATTCAAAAGAAGCCAATACAACAAATGCAAATGAACGCAAGAAAAAAGCAGCAAGCGCACTTAACTACTAACATGCCAAAATTTACTACAAACATTGCCAAATCTACTACAGAATCCGCCACACATAAAAATCGGGCCATATCATCAAATAAGGTATGCTAAATCATTACAAGGTAATCTCTAAACATATTTGTTTTATTTTTAAGGCCAAATCATTATCCCGCAAGACATTTGTTTTATGAAGCTGAGGACAACTTCAATCTTCATTCGGTGGCACAGTTCAGTTCAGATAACCTCAATAAACCATGATTGCTACCCAAGTCATGTCAGCCTCAATAAATCATGATTACCACCTTTGTCACATCAGCAAATGATAAGCCGCATCTAGCTTCCATACCTCGAAATAATCAGAGCAAGTGGGGCAAGATACACTCATGAAGCGAGAAGCAGGGCTTGATCAAGCAGGGGGTACAACAAACGTAATGAGGATAAGTGCAGAAAGGCAGTTAAGTAAGGTTGCATAACCTTTCAAAGAAAAAGAAAGCCCATTTTTGCATATATGAAACCTCTCAGAACTCTCCAGAAGCAAGAAACTGGAAGATAGTGTGGGCACACAGATAGTAATCCATCCCTCGAACTAGTAATCAAACTCAACCAGTTGAGGAAAGATAGCCATGCTCCAGGTACTGGTTTATTGTTATAGAAAAGGATTTTAGGATGATAAAAGGTTTCAAGAAAAGCGAACCAGAGGAGCACAGCGCCATTTACCAGAACCCGCGAATCTTAACAATCGTCTGTAGCGCGGGCTGGATGCCTTTCATCCTAGGATTGAAAGGATACAATACAGGCGTGGCTCTGGAGTTTGCAAGAAATTTAAAACATATCAAGGATGAACAGTTCGTCACTCGAGTGAAGGGTGTTAAATTTTCAGAATTTACTTCAATCTGATCTAGGATCTTAACTGAGAGAACAACATGTACAGCATATCTACAGCATATCAATCATGGAGACAATAATGGAAGCACACAAGAGACACAAAGATTTACTTGGGGAAAACCATAAAGGTGAAAAACCCCAATAACTTCCTCAGAGATAGATAGAGCAATGATACAACCAACCAATAGAGATAGCCATAACCTAGCAGCAATCCTCCTCCTCCATAAGTGCGCCTCTCCTCCTTGAGAGCATGTGTGAGAAGTGAGTGAGTAAATAGAGTGCCTCCCGCACTCTATTTATACTTGACTTGACTTGCCTTTTTACCTAACTCATGTAGGCTTGAACTTAACCACATAACATAATGCTGAGTGGGCCGACCCTCAATAGGGTGGTCTAATAACCCTTTGACCCACATGGCCGACCCCCAATAGGGTGGTCTAATAACCATTTGACCCACATGACTTATACAGGGCCGACCCCAACAAGGTGGTCTAATAACCCATCAAGTATAAGTTACGACACTTACAATATAAATGACGACACTTCCTTATAGAGGAATAATACCATCTCTATAGGAATACAATATACATATATGTGAAATACATTCCGAAGTTACATATACATCAACACTCCCTCTTAACTAGGAAGGTATTTCTCAGCACAGTTCTTCTAGCACAAGTCATCTTCTCTGGATCATCGTCACTGGATAATCGTCATCGAGTCATCATCATCGTCACTGCTGCTGCTATCTCAATCAATCTCTGAATCTACTCGTCATAGGAAGTTCTACAGAGCCAGTCCTTTTTCATACTGAATGTAGGCCCACCACCTGCAGGTCTTCATCATCACTGGCCATACTGTGGAATCCTCAGGACTTTTCACGTGCGTCACAAAACCTGGCTGCAGCATCCCAGGCTATTACGAGCACACAGCTCTACCTGTAGGATCTCCCAGGAGCACATTACATGTGACCCATCACAAAACCTGGCTGAAGCATCCCAGGCTGTTACGAGCACGCGGCTCTACCTGTCGGATCTCCCAGGAGCACATTACATGTGATCTCACCACAAAACCTAGCTGAAGCATCCCAGGCTGTTACGAGCACACAGCTCTACCTGTCGGATCTCCCAGGAGCACATTACATGTGGTCCACCACAAAACCTGGCTGAAGCATCTGAGGCCTTTTTCATCCTGTCCAGATCTCCCAGGAGCAAATTACATGTGGTCATGGCAAAACCTGGCTGAAGCATCTGAGGCCTTTTTCATCCTGTCCAGATCTCCCAGGAGCAAATTACATGCCATAGGACAAAACCTCGCAAGAGCATCTGCCAGATATCCCAGGGCACCGAATTACATGCCATAGGCAAAACCTCGAAAGACTATCTGCAGATCTCCCAGGGCACAAATTACATGTCCTTCCAAGCAAAACCTCACAAGAGCATTTGCCAGATGTCCCAGGGCACCGAATTACATGCCATAGGCAAAACCTCGAAAGACCATCTGCAAATCTCCCAGGGCACAAATTACATGCTTTCCTGCACAACCTGATCCACGGCCACAAAGTATCATCTGATACTCATCAAACATCATCCTGATGTACACATGATCATCCTGATCATCATCACTGCAACATCCTGCTGCATGTCATCTGGAGAAGCTCGTCATCCACGATCATCCAAGTATCCACCTGATACATACATAGATACATGATCCACACAATGTATCCATCAGCATACATGATCTACCTGATCATCCAAAGATACATGATCCACACAATGTATCCATCAACATACATGATCTGCCTGATCATACAAAGATACATGATCCACACAATGTATCCATCAGCATCCAACATGATGCGTTCATACAAAATACATACACATGATCCATTTGATCATATCCAGCATCCAACATGATGCATATACAAAATACATACACATGATCCAACCGATCATATCCAGCATCCAACATGATGCATACATACATACATATAATGATCCAACTGATCATATCCAAGCAGAAACCAGAACATCCTCCTGATGTTCATCATCCAGCGCTTACATCTACAGCCATGTGAAGGATCCCCCTTCCAACATGCTTGGAATGGCTTCAGCAAATGTGTCCATCACTTCTTCCTCGAAGTGTCCTCGATCTGAAGCACGCCAAGCCTCTCTCTGAAGTACTCGAACTTCACCTCGGCTAGTGGCTTCGTTAGCACATCTGCAATCTGCTTGTCCATCGCAACATACAGGAGCTTCACGGCTCCTCTCTGCACCATATCCCTGATATAGTGATATTTGATCTCTATGTGCTTCGACCTGTCATGAAACACTGGGTTCTCGGACAGCTTCACACAACTCTGGTTATCACAGAAGATACCAGTAGCATCCAACGGGAGATCAAATAACTCAGACAGTAGCTTCCGTAGCCATACTTCCTCACAACTAGCTGAACAGGCTGCAACATACTCTGCCTCAGTTGTACTCAGTGCTACGCAGGACTGCTTCCTGCTAAACCAAGAGATCACACCTGATCCCATACTGAAGCAACACCCAGATGTGCTCTTCCTATTTGCAGCACTTCCAGCCCAATCTGAATCGACATAACCCTGCAGGTTAAACTTTTGATTCGTTTCATACTTGAGCCCATAATCCACTGTACCCTTCAGGTAGAACATGCTTTACAGCAACCAGGTGAACACTCCTCGGATCCGTCAGGAACTGGCTCAATGTGTTCACAGCAAAGCAAATGTCTGGTCTCGTGTTCGTCAGGTACATCAAGGACCCAATCATCTGACGATACATAGAGACATCAACTGGCTCAGATGAAGCATCACAAAGAAGCTTCAGATTCGATGCCATCAGTGTGGCCATGGCTTTGCAATCCATCATCCCAAATCTCTTCAGGATATCTACTGTGTACTTCCCTTGACCAAGGAAGATCCCACCTGCACTCTGCCACACCTCCATACCTAGGAAATAGTGCATCATTCCCAAATCTTTCATCTCGAACTTGGCAGCAAGCTTCCGCTGCGTGTTGGCAATCAATCTATCTTCACCAAGTTCTGCACACATATAAGACTGCACCATGCTGTCTTGAAATCCATCTGGTGCATCTTCTATTTCATCACTTTTATATTTCTTAATGCTGCCATCTGCAACATGCTTGATCTGGTAGTTCCATTTGGAAGTCATAACAAACTTCCCTTCACATCTTGGGACCGCATCCCAAACATCGTTCTTCATGATCGACGGATCATGGCATTTCATTTCTTCATCCCAGATCCTGGGAACTTCAATATCTTCAATATTTTCAATAGATATCTTTGTTGCTGGAACAAATGTTGTAGTCCTTTTGTAGGTGAAGATATACGGTCTTTCCTACAAAACAGGTTAAATTGCATGATTAGAAACATCTCATAATTTTCACAACAAATTCTTACACATAAATAAATATGTCATACAGTCATGCAATTATCTTAGCCAATGCTTCAATACAACATTTATCCATATTCCGTAACTTTCTAGATGCCTTCCAATCTCTACCAGAACATTGTTAAGAGTGTGTACAACTCCCAACATGTCAGCAAAGAGGTTTCATTCTAGATAAGTAGCAATGGAATGTTGTACAGTGCCATAGGCCACTTACCCATGTATATTAGTAGTATACTGTTCATCAATGCAACTATTCTAATATGCACAATACATATCCTAAGTCTAGGAACATGAGCATATACATCATTTGAACAATTTTATTTAAACAAACAAATATGCATGAAATGATAATTAAAATACTTATCTTTATTTGTTCGTTGGGTGGACTCCCTCTGAGTCTTTGCTTCTTTGCGGGAGATACTGGAGTCATAATATGAAGTAGCTTCTTCTACACCTTTCTGTTGTGGAATGTAGGAAGATGTTCAACTCCCTCTGAATATTTGCATCCTTGCAGAAGCTACTGAAGTGTGCTCCTTTGCTTTCTTTGCAGGAACAACTGGAGTGTGCTCCCTCTTGATCTTTGCTTCCTGGATTACATGTCCTTGAACTTACATTCATCCTTGGTCCCTATGCATGCTTATTAGTATCATGATTGTGTTATCCTTGTGATCTCATATAAAATCATACATTCATTAGTATACTATTAAAACACAATAATCTCAAGCATGTATAGTCATGATCATTTCAAACAGAAAATAATAAGCATTAGCATTCAAGGTTTATGTAGAATTCTTAAGGTTAGTCAAATCATAAGAAACATAACATGTCTAAACCTGTAATTACTCAAACCTATGACTCTTTAGGTTAGTTGAATCATCAATCAAGATAAGAGATATATTATGCATAAAACCTGTGATTATTCAAACCTATACCTTCATGATTCTTCTGGTTAGTCATATCATCAATTAAGGTAAGAAACATAATATGCATACAACCATGATTATTCAAACCTATGACTTCATGAATAATCATTATCAACAACAGTATAAGATCCTAACACAAGGTAGGATTCTAACTTGATATAGGAAAAACATACCTGGATTAGCATGCTAGCTATTTATGTCTAACATACTCACATGATGTGTTCTTGTTCTTCTTCAATGACTTGTGCTAGTAACCTGTATATCTCATAGGTTAACTATTACAAAACCAAGTTATACATACCTCGTAAATGGATCTTCTATGAGATCCATGACAATGGATGAATCTTTGTCCTCATGTTATCATGATCATATGTTCTTGGACCAGAACATGATTTGTCTTTCTTGGTGTACCTTTCATGTTAGTAGACAACATAAACCTCATACAACACCATAATGCATTAGTACAATCATAAGTGTCAACACCCTAACCAATGAATATCTTCTATCATGCATTCATAATTTTGTTAAGGTGATACAACAAATCTAAAATCAAAATTGTACTAACCGTAATAACATGAAGACAAACATACCATAAACTTAATCATGGACAAATATCGAAACATACCTCGATGAGTCATACCTGTCGAGATCGCTTGTAATCTTCTTATGTAAGGGCTTATCCTCATCTCCCTCTGAGACAGGAACTTCTTTCACTTATGCAGGTGATCAATCCATCTTCTTCTAGGATTAACCCAATCCACTTGATTTGCAAGAACTGGACCTTGAGCTGGATATGGGTTTGTCAGAGAAACCCCAAAAATTCAAACTTTGAATTTCAACCTTCCGATAGGATAGGAATATGCGCCTTGATGAACTGATCAAACTGGTATATTCAGAATTTGAAAACTGCAAAGTTTCACTCCTCAATTTTGCTTTTGAAACTTTTGGATTCACTGGACGTGACCCTGAACTGGGGTTTGATGAAGCCCACTCTTTTGCCCCATCAAAATGTTTGATCCAAAGCTCTAAGCTTCTATTTTTCTGAGGAGCTTCCAGCCGTGGTCACAGATTTCAAAAATTCTCATTTTTACAGAAGCCCTAATTTTCCACTTTTCTGATCAAAGTCCCGAACTAGGGTCTAATCAAGCCCGGCCTTCTGCCCAACCAAAAATTCTGATCTTGGTCTCTAAATTTCTATTTTGATGAGTAGCATCCAGCCGTGGTCTCCGATTACAAAAATTCCAACTTTCTCCAAAGCCCTAAATTCCGGAAGCCATGAATGAAGGTACCAAAAAATAATTCTGTTTTGAGAGAAATATGTACCTGATTGTTTCTAGTGTAACTCCGAAATTTTTGATCCACAGGGTCTGAAAAAGTTTCCTGAGATAGCCTGACCTGTTATCTTTCCATCCTGACAGGTCTGACCTCAATTGGATTCTCTGAGAGAGAGTTATGCCAAATGTCGCAACGTGACCTGTTTTGGGATAAAACAGGAGAGCGAACTTGTACGGCGTGCCACGTGTCACATTTGTAACTTCGGCCTCTGCAAAAGTTTTTTGAGATAGCTCGGCCTGTTACCTTTCCATCCTGACAGGTATGACCTCAATTGGACTCTCTGAGAGAGAGTTATGCCAAATTTCACAACATGACCTGTTTATGGGATAATACAGGAGAGCGAACTTGTACGAAGTTCCACGTGTCACTGGTTCAACTTCGGCCTCTGAAAACGTTTTCTGAGATAGTACAGACTGTGTACTACCTGTCACTTTTTACAAAATTGCATTTGGAGCTTCCTAGCCCAAGTTATGACCTTTTTCCCAAGGTCACCTGATTTTGACTCAGATCTGGAAGAGGCAGAAACCCTATATTGCACAGATCATAAATCACAAAGTACAACGAATTAGAGGTTTTCCTTTGGACACAAGGTACCTGGAGATCTTAGCTTCGTCCTGTAACAATTTCAGATCCGAAAAATTCGCCAAAACGTATTTATAGCGAAAGTGCTACGATGACTGGTTTTTGCTATATCAAGCCCTAGCATCGTAAGTGCAACAAGTGTCATACATGCCATATCATGCCTTCTTTCAGGCTAGCTCTGATACCATGTTAAATTTTCAGAATTTACTTCAATCTGATCTAGGATCTTAACTGAGAGAACAACATGTACAGCATATCTACAGCATATCAATCATGGAGACAATAATGCAAGCACACAAGAGACACAAAGATTTACTTGGGGAAAACCATAAAGGTGAAAAACCCCAATAACTTCCTCAGAGATAGATAGAGCAATGATACAACCAACCAATAGAGATAGCCATAACCTAGCAGCAATCCTCCTCCTCCATAAGTGCGCCTCTCCTCCTTGAGAGCATGTGTGAGAAGTGAGTGAGTAAATAGAGTGCCTCCCGCACTCTATTTATACTTGACTTGACTTGCCTTTTTACCTAACTCATGTAGGCTCGAACTTAACCACATAACATAATGCTGAGTGGGCTGACCCTCAATAGGGTGGTCTAATAACCCTTTGACCCACATGGCCGACCCCCAATAGGGTGGTCTAATAACCATTTGACCCACATGACTTATACAGGGCCGACCCCAACAAGGTGGTCTAATAACCCATCAAGTATAAGTTACGACACTTACAATATAAATGACGACACTTCCTTATAGAGGAATAATACCATCTCTATAGGAATACAATATACATATATGTGAAATACATTCCGAATTTACATATACATCAACAAAGGGGTTACGTATAAAGTTGGATGATGATGTGATTGCCAAATTCACTGGTCTACAGAGGGGTCTACATTGGAGCAGGGATGACTGGGAGGCAAACCATGAAGCAAAGGCAGCATTTTTCGAGCAAGGAGAGGCCTACAATGAAGATAAAAATGGAGTCAAAAGGCTCTCCATGCCTGCACCAATGGATGATATGGATGCTGCAATTGTCCAGAAATAGATTACATGCACTGGTAGGTTAAGTTATGTCCCCATTTTTCATTTTTGAATTCTAGAGCTGTTGAGGAACAGGGCCCATCTTCCACTGAACAACAACATTAGCATTTCATACTATCTGCTCCTATCTCTAGTAGAGATGAGCAAGAAAGTGATTAACGGAAAAGAGGATGCTTTAGCCCATCATGGGCTGATCAAATTAATCATTTGTGAATAATTAAAAGCGTAGATTCTAGAGATTTCTTGGGAAGAATTCGTGTTGGTATCTATTGAGGATGTTCATAGAATGAAGGGTACACCCACAGTTGGCATTCCCCTGCCACTTGGATCAAAGAGAAAGACCGCCTCTACCTCAGGGACGAAGAGGAAAATCGACTTGGATAGTGTGGCTGACACCCTGGTGAAGATAAAGAATTCACGAGATGAATCTCCCAAAACGAATCCAGGGACTTCTACCAATAATCAAGGCCCGAAGAGACAAAGTAAAAGATTCACTCAAGCATCCAGAATCTGAATTACAAAGGAAGAGAAAAGGGAATCCAGTCACCCGGTTCAAAATTTGTCTAATGAGGGCGATGATGTTTGGGTGGATCAGGAAGATCCCACTACACCCGAAGAGCTGGATGAACAAGAAGAGCAAGATGATGAAGAAGAGCTAGATGAATAAGAAGAGGAGGATACAAAAGAAGAATAGGATGCAGAAGAAGAACAAAATGCATAAGAAGAACAAGACAACTTCTAGGGAAACCCTCATTAGCATAATGGAAACCCTGGGGTCGTCGACAAACTTGTTGAAGCACAGGCAGAATTAGAAAAGCTCAGAAAGGAGCTGGAAACATTAAGGATTGAATCAGGAAGCTAGCCCAAATCACCCCCATTTTCACCTGAAAAGACATGAATCCTAAAAATGCATCATGCAGGGGAGCTAAGACTGGCTGAGCAGAAAAATTCGGCACTTAAAGAGAAATTAGCTGAGGCACAAGAAGAGTTGTCCAAAAAGGACCAGGAGATTGTTCAATTGAGGGACGTTTTGGATACTACCATTAAAATATATGACCAAATACGGGACCTCAGGTCTCCATTAGTAGTTTATGCAGTTTATCTACAAGAAAAATGGAGCAAATTCCATCTCCAAAGGTTAAAACAGTGATTCCCGATAGAGATAAACTCCCCCAAAGAATTTATGGATGCATCTCTAAAGTCCACAGAATTGGAGGACCAACTAAGTGAATTTTTCTTGCACATTTTTGTAGTTCCTAGCTCACCCAACTGGTCGCCAAACCGTTACATGGGCGATTTCCAGTTGAGGGCACTGTGTTCATGGATGAATCACGAAATTGAACGAGCTCAGGAGGACCACCTTTACGTTGCTTCAAAAAGGCAAAATCCCTTAATGATCAGGGCAGAGGTGACTCACCTTGAGAGAATAATTTACAACCATAGGATCCTCACCTAGGATGAGGAGTTGATCCCCATTCTCCTTGCAAAGCAGCAGGAGGCTGTGGCACACTTTGATGTTACTCTCCAAAGCACACACAAAGAAGTTAATGAGTCTATTAATAAAAGATGGCACAGAGTGGCAAATGACCTTAAAAGGAGAGAGATCCACTCCCCTCTTAGACTTGAATATGCTCTTTCCAAAGCCAAACTCTACAGAGAATCCTTGATAAGGAATCAACTCAGATGGATTGTAATGAGGCTGAATCCCCCATGTTTCCTTCCCCTGGTTATTAAGGAACAAAATAATGAGGAAGAGGAAAGGAGAGCATGGGTCAAAGAGGATCAGAGCATGGGCTACTATAGGCCAGGAAGATCCCCCGGGGTGGTAGCATCATCAAAGAGCTCAATACATCACCCATGGATGGGTGAATATTTCAAGTATGGGGGAGAATGATGAATCCAAGTTATAGGTATCTGATAGCCTTTTTCCCCACAGTAAAGCACAGGAAAGGGTGACGAAGTACACTTGTTTTGTGGGAGAAATGATTTACCTTGGTTATTTAATGAAGTTGTTTTAAAGATTATTCTTGTATGTTTGAATGCGTGTTCAATAAACTAATTATGTGAAAATCGAGTATGAATGAGCAAGTCCAGGTACACTGAGGGACAAACACGCAGATCCAGCAGAGGACTGAAAGATCACCACCAAAGCTCAGCGCCTTTTTTCTGATTTCTAGAGAGAGAATACCTGTTCAAACAAAATCGACATTTATACATATAAGTTAGGTTGAGAATTAGAGATATATATATACGGGACTCTCGGCTAGTGAGGGGATCTTGTTGACTTTTTTGAGAACCATTGCTTTATGTTTTTTATACTGTTGAGATACTTTGAGTTACAGACATTTGTTAAACTATGGAGCTGCTATTTTGAATAAAAGACTTGATGTTTCTTTCGATTAAGCGTATATAAGTTTTCTCCATTCCTGAGTACGGGTTGGGGAGGGCCCCTCCAACACGTAAGTCAGGAGATCTTACTGTTCAGGTATTTTTGTTATGTGCTTTACATTGACTGAAATCTATATTGCATATGGAAGCATTTGAATGGCGTTAAATAGTATGATTTGATTTCTGTAGTAAAGAAACCAGTTTGATTCCATAGTAGTTTATAATGCATTATGTAGTTCGGTAATACTGTTTTAGTAGTCCTATAGCAGCATTCTTCCAAGGCATATTTTAAGCATCTATCACCCTATGTGCTCACATTGCTTTTGAACAGCGATTCAGATCTTAAGGATTATGCACTCTCTCATTACTATGGTTGCTCATCAAGATTGCTTACTTTCAATACTGTGGTTAATTAATGATATTCACTTCTTGAAATTCTGATTATTTCATAGCATTAGATAATGGTATCCTGAACTTGGTTTTGGAAATTAAATAAGTTAGACCAGACTTCTAGTTTTATGCATTTGATTTACAGTAATTGTTTCTTAGATAAAAGATCTAGCTTTCATTATTTTATAATAGATCTGCTATATTTTTAGTATTCACTTCCATAGTCTAAATTCTCTATTTTTCAGCAAGTCAATTCTTAGGAACATATTTATTGTTTTCAGCATTTATATTCTTTGATATAGATTTACTGTCTTCAGTACTTGAACTTCTTAGCATAAGTATTTTTCATTCGTAGATTAAGCAATCCTTTCCTAGCTTATTCGATTTCTCTTAAGCAAACTCTTAAACATTGATACCAACACCCAACCGCGACCAATATTATCCTATAAGAGCACATATAGTGCCTGCACCTTTGAAGTTTGTTTGTCCCCCGGGTTGATAATTAAAGTAGGCTCCTGGTCTAGCTTCCCTCATTAGCCATCCATTCTGAGAGCTCACCAACATGTGGTGAAGGAAGAGGGTAATTTCATTAGCATACCAAAATTCATCATAAAATGTATAGTCTTTTAATCTATGAAAATGATGCTCTATAGCAATAGTGTCTTGTCTTCACATGGTTAGTACTCCTAATGGAAGATAGCAATGATTTATATAAAATATTTAGTTCCATTTCTTCATCAACTTATATTCCTTTAAATAGAAAATAACTTGTTGTAACAAATTTCCTCATAATGTGTAGAACAATTAAAATAAGCATAAGATTATCTTAGCCCTAAATTCATAATAGAAAATATTTGAAGATATATTGTATTTGTACTTTTGAACATTTCCACTCACATGCTCCTTTCACTCCTTAGATTTCATTCAAATCTATTGCTTTTTTTTCTTTAACTTAGGTTTACTTTGGTATCATGATCTCTATTTGAACTTATTGTTGATGGTATAAATGTAATACCTTCCTTAACTTATTAGGGATCAATTTTCATTGGATTGTCCAAATTCAAAATTTGGTTCAAAGGTCATGTTTGGTCCTAGATGCTTAATGTAATACCTTCTCTAAATTATTAGGGATCAATTTTCATAGGGTTGGTCCAAATTCAAATTTTCATTCAAAGGTCATTTTTGGTGGTTGGAGGTGTCATGTTTGGTCGTAGATTCCTAAAATATATATTTAGAGATTAAGGTATTGGTTTCCTCTCTTGGATATAGTAAGGATTTTATGCACCTACTCCATGCACAAATCTTATTGAATCCACGAACATCTCACATTAGAGGACATGTACTATACATTGGGAGCTCACAGGTAGAGTTCGAAGGTATCATTCATGG
The DNA here is from genome assembly GCA_027924585.1 of Larix kaempferi. Taxonomy (NCBI): domain Eukaryota; kingdom Viridiplantae; phylum Streptophyta; class Pinopsida; order Pinales; family Pinaceae; genus Larix; species Larix kaempferi. The sequence continues at coordinate 340,292 of BSBM01001455.1, read as the reverse complement.
CCATGGGTGCCTCAAATATTCCTTTAGGGAATAAGGCATGGGATTCCTCACTCTATAATATTCAATACCCTAAAACCCATACCTGCTACTTAAAACCACTTGATGTCTTCAAAACCCACTCACAAGACAAGGATACTCTCAAGAGGCCCCATGTGTGGTTGTTAGATATTCACTTCTTAAGCTTAGATGTCTAAACACTTTCTCTAGGTCCTAAGATCTCTATTTCTTACCCTAACCATGTCTAAAACCTGAGGCCTATCCCTAGTGCTAAAACAAGTAATTGTGGCACCTATATCCCCATATCAAAGCAAATGACTCCCTTAATAGTTCATGTTTTGTTGTTTGAAGAATCATTCTTGGTCTAATATGCGTAGAGTTTTCCTTTATGGAGTAAGGAATGGGTCGCATCCCTTTATAACCATGTCGAGGGCCAATAGATCCATCCTTAGTGTTCAAATTTTCCTAATGGTTCTAATATGCCCACTATGAGGCCCAAAATATTCTTGAGAAATCATGTATGGTGATTTAAGGTGACGTTCCTATATTGAATACCTAAACCCTTCCTTTGTGTCCCAAGTCTTTTCTTTACTCCCTTGATCATGGGAAATTCCTCAGTACCTAACCGTGTTGCTAGAATCCTTCCAATGGAGCTCATATCCACTTTCAAATGCCAAAGGTACCATATATAGGGCATGTGTGGTGGTTCAAGCCTTCATTTTCGGTGTTTGCAGAAAGGTCCATGCATATAGAGGGTATGTGTGGTGGTTCAAACCTTCATTTATGGTCTTTGAACAATAGAATATAACTTTAGTGCCTAAATCATTAGTTTCATATTCCCTTTTGACTATGGTCAAGGTACCAACACCCATACCTCATAATTGTACCCATATCCGAACTGAAATATAAATGGTATTCTCTATAGATGTGGTCCAATGGTTTGAAGTGATTTTTATTATGTTGGATGTATGGAATATTAATTTAATACTTTAGGCTAACGTTTCCTATCTTGAAAAGTTATAGGGTGACATGCCTCATATTTGGTTCTCAAAACCTTTTGATGGTTCCCATGTTGCAAATTGAAGTCCAAATGTCTGATAGAGAGCATGTAGATTCTGGTATAAGGCCTTGCACATGGCCTTTGAACCCTACAATGACATTTTAGACCCAATAATTAATTTTTCTCACTACACCTTGGTTAGGGCTTAATGATCAATACCTAGTTTACAAAAAAAATAATCTTGCCAATATGCCCACTTATAGGTAAATGATCTAGTTCATAATTCATGTGTTGGCTTAAGGTTTTTTTTTTGCCTTATATCCATGAAGAGTTCCCTCAAGGCCTATGTTTTTTCCCCACTACAAACCTTGTCTATGGTGCAAAATGAAACTTGACTTATCAATAATACTCACTAGGAACATCACTACTATAATTTTGCATAAATGTTGGGTTGTGATGGAAATATATTCATGACTCAAGTTAAAATCAAATTCCCTTGCCATGAAATATTTATGAGATCAATATTGTTATTGTAAGCAAATCCTCAAAGAGAAGGAGACCAAGAGCTTGAAACGGTTAGCTTGTTGCAACTTAGTTTGGGTTTACGAATTTCACTCCCTCCCGATATAGCACACTTTCACCTTCTTGCTCTTCTTGCAGAGCTTGAAATGGTAGGAAGAGGTCACACAAGGAGCATAATTGGAGGAGAAGGTTGCATACGTCACCATGTAGGTCGAGGAATTCATGTAGGAGGTTCATGAGGTCAGAGAGGAGGTCAGAGAGGTAGAGGAGGTCACAACAGAGGTTGAGGAGGTGGCAAAGGAGGTCAGGGAGGTCGAGGAGGTCACAGGGGAGGTCGAGGAGGTTATAGAGGAGGTCAAGGAAATCATTGAGGAGTTCAAGAAGCCATAGAGGTTGTAATGCCTTCCAAATCGGTCAACACCCAATTTATTTACCATTTTATTTATTGAATGCATGAGTGATACCATGAACGGAGGATTACATGATAAGATGGTTTTAGGGTTTCACCTAGAGAAGGGAAAGCTCCTAAGCTTCCCTCGCTTCCTTCTTCCATTCGCTATTGAGATAGGGTAGTAGCACCTGGGGCAATGGGAGCAAATGCTCTTTTCACTTTACAATCATTTCAACTTAACAAACTGCTTGTGCAGCCAACGTAAAAACAGCAGGACCTTGGGGTGCTTGTTCATTAATTTGAATTTTTAGTGTTATTTATATTAGTAAGAACATTTGGGACTCGGGAAATTTTCCAAAAAATAAATGCCCCTATCTGCATCTATTTTGCAATGGGTTTGGCTACTTTTTCGTTGTTTCTTGAGCTTTTGCTCTTCGAGATTTGAAGCTATTCTTGGCTATTTCTCTATTCTGAGATGAAGCCAAGACATCTCTTGAAAAGGAAAGATAGAATGAGAAACCTAAATACCACTCAATTTTTTTTTAGTTATAGTGGTTACAAAAATTTGAGTCCAAGGGCACATTCATTTGAATCCATACAGTTTCATGAGGTTGATTATACATATTTTCCTGAAAATGTTGGTTATATTTTAGCCACTATATATATTATATATATCTAATTTCAGTGAATAGAACTTGAAATTTGTGGCATGTAAGTTGTTGTAAATTGTAGATGATAGAAACCATAAGAAGATTTTTGATACTTTAAATGTTGAGGTGTGATGCTACCGTTGAGGTAATTTCATATCTCATAAATATGTGGGCCCATTATTCCCTAGATTGCTTTCTGGGAGGTCCTACGATGAAATATGTCCAAAGTGGTCATACCTGTCAAGTAATTGGTTATCCTTCTCAGCTGCTCTGCAGTTCCAGGTTATGGTTTCAACAAGGGTAAAATAAAAATGAACTTCTTAGTTAATACATTGGTCTCTAAGAGAAAAGAAACTTTACAACTCCTGCCAATGCAAAATTGAAAATACTTATGGATTTAATTTCTCTTACAACTAATATAAATATTAATTTCAAATGAAGTAGAAAATGATGTTGCAGAGTGATAAGTAACTTTGTGCCAATATTAAGCAAAATGCAGCCATCATATCCATTTAGTTTGTTTGCCTCGTGTACATTCAAAAATCCCCCTCAAGGAACTTATTACTTAAACTTGATTGTCCATTTGAGGGTAGTAGTCAATGCTCATATTTAAAGGATTCTTGTTACTTAGAAAAACTCTTGCTAGAAGTGACTTACAAAATTGGTATCCCTATTGCTAATGATGTGGTTTTGGAGTCCATGAAGCTTAAAATTCATGCTTGAGGAATACATCAACAATTTTAGATGTTGTAAGCTTCGTATTCATAGGGATGAAATGGGAACTTAAATTATTAACTACCACATAATAACATCCTTACCTTATGAATTTAGAAAACCTGTGATGAAGTACATAGATACTTCTTCTCACATCTAATTTGGGATGAAAATAGGTTGGACAAGAGCAAGATAAGGGATCGTTTCCACCTTGTTCAGTTGACAATTTTCACATTTTTCTACAAAATTCTTTGCTTTGGAGTTCATTATGTGGCAATAAAATTCGGAAGAGGTATTCTTATCTTTTTTGGGGGAATTCCACATGCCATGTAGAGGGTGATGCATGCCCATGCTCAAATGCTTTCTAAATTGGAGCAAACCCATGTCATAGATATATAAGGTTTTTGAAGAGGATGATGCCAATATTTTTGACCATCCAAAGCCATCCCTTATTTCCATCTATAACATATTAAATAGATACCAAGTCAAGGGAGCATTCAATAGATACCCTAAATATTCAAATGTGTTTTTTATTTAAAATTTGACATTTAGAGGCCCAAAATGAGAGATTTTCATCCACTTTAATTCAATTTATAGACCCTAGAATAGGCATAATTATGAACCCACATCAAATGGATGATGATTGTGAAATGCATTAATTACTAGCTAGAGAAATAAGCATTAGCATTCGTGGCATAGATGTCAGTGTTTCATGGCATTCATACATTTTCAAAAGCATTCTATAACAATGGTCCACAGATATGGTTAGTTTCCTAGGCATATTTTTTGGTTAGGTTTCCCATGTTGCATCTTTTACTGGAGGGACCTACCATTTTATTTTTTAATGAAAAATTTTCACCTTTGTCCCAACTCCCATTGATACCCTCTTTTTCTAGTATCAATTTCCCTTCATCATCGAGGAAAATCTGTTTCGGTAGCTATCTAGTTGGCCAGTTTGTTCTTTAATCATGAGACATGGAAAAATTCATCAAGTCTTCCTTGGTTAACAAGTCCATTGAATAATTCACGTCACCCACATTTTGTAGTAGGCTATAGGGACCATAAAACTTGGGTTGAATCTTGCTCTTACCTTTTTTCCCAAGAGTTGTTTGATTGTATTTTGGAGACACATAACTAGATATCCTAATTTGAAAATGGCATTGTGAATGGTGTTGGTAGATCTATTACTTGATATATAAGTTTTTTGAAGAGGATGATGCCATTTTTGACCATCCAAAGCCATCCCTTATTGCCATTTATAACATATTGTAGAAATTGGATTGTGGGAGGATTGACTATGTAATCATCAATGAGGTTTTGTATATAAGCATATTGATTGATTCAGAAGGTGGTTGACAATTGCATTCTCTTTTTCCCTTCTCATATATGATCTCATAGTCGTAGGTGTAAAAAATCAGACCATGGTGAGCAGATTCTGCACTGAGAGAATGTGGAAGCCTATTGTATAGTGAGGGAGTAGATCCATGTTAAATTTTGGAAGCCTATTATATAGTGAGGGATAATATCCATGTTAGGTGAGGAAATCCTATAGAGGAAGGATTATTTGACTCCAAAATCTACTTATTTCAAATTTATAATAAGTTTGTGAATTTGTATTTTATAGCAGTCACTATGGACAAGTTCTAGTTGAGTATTTTCTCTCCAATTATGTCCTATTTCAAATGAAATCTATTGATGCTTTCCAAGCACACACCCTTGGCATATATAGGTTGGTCTAAACACCAAATTTGTTGGAGGGAGCTAAGATACTTCTTGTGAATTGCATCCTTCCACCATTCTATTTCCCTTGTTATAAACCAGCTCCAAGCCACTTTATGTTCAAGTTCCTTTGTAATACCCCCAATTCGACCCTTAGGATATATTAGCCTTTAATGTAAATAATGTGTACATGTGATGTATGTTTTCCTAGCGTGGAGCTCAAGGACAAAGCCCCGCTAGTGAAAGCCGAATTTTATTTAAAGGGCAAGTATTTGATATTTTGATACCATGTGCTCTTAAGCCATGGAAATTGTAACAGGATGTAAATAAACATCAGGCAATATAAAATTCCAAGGCTGGCTATGGAGGCAACGAATGAGAAGGGGCCACGTGTATCCACTAGGGAGTGGTGAGGGGGCTATGGGAGTGAACCATAGGTTTCCATATGTCTTTATGAGAACCCATTTGACCTTTCTAGATGACATTTATTCCTGTTGTAAGAAGTGGTTGAAGAATTAAGTCAATGACTTTGATGGAGTATGGGCAGCCCTGAAATTCGTATGGGAAGGTATGGGCTCTTTTGACTTGTCCCACAAGTCATTCTACATCTTGGGGGTTGCTCCATCCTTATCCCCATTCCATTGTGGAAGTATGGGACATCTTTCTCCATCCAAAAACGAGTTCCCAACGGTGAGAAATCCAGAAATCGCAACTGTGAGAGAACCCACGTTCTGGGAAGCCAAAAACATCCCGATTTGGTATTGGACAGTGAATTCCAATGGGAGATCCATTGGTAGGAACCTTGGGGCAAATTTGGGAGCAATAGCTACCCCAAAATCCATGGGAAAACCCAGTTTTAATTGCCCAGAAAATCAGTGACAGATTTGGGGTTATTTGCTGAACAAAGCTGTGAGAAATCCAAGTGTGGATGTTCGAATGGAGGCTGGGATCATTTGAGTCTAGCTTGATGTGTACCTAGCTCTGGGATTGAGCTCAGTGGACTAGCATTCCTCTCCATTTCCCATTGGGAAATATGAGAGAACACAATTAATGGGGCTTATCCTCTGTTAGATATTTATCCATTGGGATCCCCAAATGCTTTGTTTGGAGCTGAGAGATGAGTTTTTTAAGTTTCGAATTCTAGCCTGTGCCTACATTTTCCTTAAGGGAGACAGGGAAGCCTGTACTTGAAGGAGTTCCAGTGCACCTTGATATAGAATTCAAGGAGCCTCACAATTCTAAATAGAAGGCTAGAATGGGTATTTTAGCCATATAGCTTTATTTTAATATTTTCCTTTGTATCCATCTAGCAAATCAACAAGGAACTTTTGATGTCCATAACTACAGTTATGGAAGCTTCTCCCACCTTAAGACTATCATTAGTGAACTAAGTGTGGTTAATATTTATCATGTCCCTTTCTATGATGATTCTAATAAGAGAGTTTGTAATTTGGGATACCTTAGAGCACACCCCAAATATTCCACCATGATGATGTATAGGGTTAGGGAGAGAGGACAACCCATCTCAACCCTCTCATGCATTTGGATTACTTTGACACCCTTCCATTTAACAATGGGGAAATCTAAGGTCCCTTTATACACACTGAAACCTAGACCATAACAAGTTGGGAGAACTCAAATTGTGTTAATAATTTCAAATATGAAACTATGGCATAATACATCCTTGACAAATGCAACTATGTCTAACAAGTTGAACTCCTCCTCACACTATCATCTTGAGTACTCAGGTAGCCCATGATTTTCAGAGATCAAACTCGCTTGTTTTCTTCATCTTACAGGTGCATAAGACCATGAACTAGCTGCTGCTATAACTTCATTTACTGTTGAACTTCACTATGGCTGCTTATGAAATTTCGGACCCCAAAAAAATTATTTTACTGCTGCTGCCTCAATGCACATACCCGAAAATTCCTCAATCAAATTTCCTTGGAGCTGTCCTAATTTTTAATCCCTTAGAATGAAAATGTTGACTTCATATTTATACTGGTTTTCACTCATTATTTTGATTCGACATAAGAATTCATCGAATTTTTTATTTAATAAATTAATTGTAATTTAATAGGCCAACTTTTGAATTCTTACTTAATTTTTGTGTCATTATGGCTTGTGTTATTTTATTATTTTACTTGCATCTCCAAGAGAATTTCCTCAATATTAAAAAACATGGCATCAGGGTCTAGGATCCTTCAAATGAGCACGTCATCAAGTCCATGGTCTCATGGATCATCATCAATCAATTATATGTTCATCCACAAAAGTGTGGTCTTCATGACCTCATCAAACCAACAAATGACCACAGAATGGGTCATTTCTCCATTCATACCATTCATGGCTTCCAATGACCAAGATTCCATTTGTCATTCTTGTTATCTATTTCCTCCAACCTTTTCTTCCATCAAGAATGTCTTTGTCCAAGTCCTTTCCCATCCATGACCTTGTCCTCAAACTTGTCTTTATTGTGTCATCTTGTTCAACAAATGACCACAATATGGGTCATTCAGCTCATTAGGTGTGTCAATAGCGTTTGCCTATGGATCCAATACCCACATCCAATGTCATTCTTGTGCTTTGTCATCTCTTGTCATCCACATATGTTAATATCTTGCTATAGTGGAACCAAATAATTTAACTAAATGACATCAAGAGAAATGAATGCTGACATGTCAAATTCTCAAATAAATCTAGAATATATTTTAAACTAAGGACCACCTCTTAATATATTTAACCTCGTAGGTTAATATTATAATGTGGATAATTGCTAAGCATATTACTTGGCACATAGTTACTAAAATTTAAAATCAATCATATCGAACACCTATCACACTAAAACTGTAATTTATTATGCACAATTTCAACAACAATATTGTATTAATCACTAGGGAAAACATGACCAGATAATTTAATTTAAACTGACTACATCCAAATTTTGAGTTTTCGTAGCTATTTACAGATTATTGAGTACGTGTAGTATGACAACCCTGTAGTAAATCAAACCTGGGTCTCCATCAGGTCAGCTGTGAGTTGTTTTGAGCTAAACTCAATTAACAAGATATAATCAATAAATCTTTTCAAACTTTTTTTAACCTTAATGTAGCTATAACATTACATCAACTACTTCACCACCTTGGCTGCAAATCACCTTGCTTATCTTGGTGCAATGGAACATGGTAGCCATAAGTGGAAAAATCAAAAGAATATGTAAATATTTGAGAATTGAATTGATCACTATGTGAGAATTAAAAATGATCTTGCTTGATTAAGCCAGTGGTATTGTTTATGTTATATAATTAAGAATGCATGATGCAACATTAAATTTGACAAAAATAACAAGCAAAAATTCAACATTTGGGCCATGCCTAGAAAAAGGGAAAAGTTGCTATTCGTTATTTTAGTGTTAATTTTTTAGCATTAATTCACAATACTCTAGGATCTTTACTGAGAGAATAACATGTACAGTATATCAATGCATATCAATCATCACAAGATGCAAACATAAGAGACAATAGACACATGAAGTTTCCGTGGGGAAAACCCTAAGGTGAAAAACCCCACAACTTCCTAAGAGATAAAGAGAGAGATGATACAACCAAAGTACATAGAGATAGACTCCTCATAGTAGCTGATCCTCCTCCTCACATGTGCACCACTTTCCGAGTGATGTAGATTGAGACAATGAGATGATCAAATAGAGATCTCCCGATCTCTATTTATACTTGTCTGACCTTCCTAATAAACTAGTGGGGCCGACTTGTCTTCTTTAGTCTAATAACCCCTACTTACTTTAATCTCGGCCAACCCCTTACAAGGTGGTCTAATAACCCATCAGCAAGTTAACACACTTGCGACACTTGTCAATACAAATGACGACACTTCCGTATAAAGGAATAATACATCTCTATAGGACTACAATAAATATATATATGAAATACATTCCGAAGTTACATATACATCAACACTCCCTCTTAACTAGGAATGTATTTCTCGACACATATCTGCTAGCACAAGTCTTCTTCTCTTGATCATCATCATCAATGCATCATCCTCGAATCATCGTCATCGTCACTGCTGCTGCTATCTCAATCAATCTCTGAATCTACTCGTCATAGGAAGTTCTACAGAGCCAGTCCTTTTTCATACTACATGTAGGCCCACCACCTGTAGGTATTCATCATCACTAGACATATCGCGGAATCCTCGGGACTTATTACGTGCGTCACAAAACCTTAAAAGAGTCTCTTGACTAGCAAGAACCCTAAAGAGCATTTGAGGCCTTTTTCATCCTGTCCATATCTCCAGGACTTATTACATGTGACTGTCACAAAACATTAAAAGCGTTTCTTGACTAGCAAGAACCCTAAAGAGAATCTGAGGCCTTTTTTCATCCTGTCCAGATCTCCAGGACTTATTACATGTGACTTCCACCATAAAACCTTAAAAGAGTGTCTTGCCAAGCAAGAACCCTAAATAGCATCTGAGGCCTTTTTCATCCTATACATATCTACCAGGTCTACTTACATGTCCTCCCAGAGCAATGCCTCAAAAGAGCATCTGAGGCCTTTTTCATTCTGTCCAGATCTCCCAGGTCTACTTACATGCTCATCTGCACAACCTGTCCATGGCCACAGAGTATCAACCTAATACTCACCATACATCATCCTGATGTACACATGATCATCCTGATCATCAACACTACATCATCCTGTTACATGTCATCTGGAGCAACTTCTTGAAGCTCACCATCCATGATCATCCTGATCATACAATGCATCTACCTCGTTCATACACAGTATCTACTTGATACATATCATACATGATCTACCTGATCATACAATGTATCCACCTAATACATATACAAATACATGATCCACCTGATCATACCTGATACATATGAACATACATGATATACCTGATCATACAATGTATCCACCCAATACATACATAGATACATAGTCCAAGCATCCAACATGATGCATATACATATACATGATCCAACTGATCATATCCAACATCCAACATGATGCGTACATACATACATATAAATGATCCAAGTGATCATATCCAGCATCCAACATGATGCGTACATACATACATATAAATGATCCAATTGATCATATCCAACATCCAACATGATGCGTCATACATATAAATGATCCAACTGATCATATCCAGCATCCAACATGATGTGTATACAGAGCAATAACTAGAGCATCGTCTTGATGCTCATCATCCAGCGCTTGCATCCATAGCCATGTGAAGGATCCTCCTCTCACCATGCTTGAAATGGCTTCAGCAACTGTGTCCATCACTTCTTCCTTGAAGTGTCGTCAATATGAAGAACACCAAGCATCTCTGAAGTACTCGAACTTCACTCTGGCTAGTGGTTTCATCAACACATATGCAACCTGCTCATCCGTCGCAACATACAAGAGCTTCACTACTCCTCTCTGCACCATATCCCTGATATAGTGATATTTTATCTCTATGTGCTTCAACCTGTCATGGAACACTGGGTTCTCAGAAAGCTTCACGCAACTCTGGCTGTCACAAAAGATACCAGTAGCCTCCAACGGGAGATCAAATAACTCAGACAGTAGCTTCCGGAGCCATACTGCCTCACAACTAGCCGAACAAGCTGCAAAATACTCTGCTTCGATTGTACGTAGTGCTATGTAGGACTACTTCCTGCTAAGCCACAAGATCACACCTGATCCCATACTGAAGCATCACCCAGATGTGCTCTTCCTATCTGCAGCACTGCCTGCCCAGTCTGAATCAACATAACCCTACAGGTTAAACTTTTGATTCGCATCATACTTGAGCCCATAATCAATTGTACCCTTCAGGTACCTCAGAATATGCTTTACAGCAACCAGGTGAACACTCCTCGGATCTGTTAGAAACTTGCCCAATGTGTTCACCGCAAAGAAAATATCTAGTCTCCTATTCGTCAGGTACATCAAGGACCCAATCATCTGACGATACATAGTGATATCAACCGGATTAGATGAAGCATCACACATAAGCTTCAGGTTCGATGCCATAGGTGTGGCTAGGGCCTTCTAGTACATCATCCCGAACCTCTTCAGGATATCTACTACATACTTTCCTTGTCCAAGGAAAATTCCATTTACACTCTGCCACACCTCCATACCTAGAAAATAGTGCATCATCCCCAAGTTCTTCATCTTGAACTCGGCAGCAAGCTTTTGTTGCGTGTCGGCAATCAATCTATCCTCTCATGTTACAAACAGGTCATCCACATACAATAAGAGTATCACTGGATTGCCTTCCTCAACCTTGTAGTAAAGGTTGGAATCTGCTTTACTCTTGGTAAATCCCAAACTAGATAGAAAACTATCCATCCTACCATACCAAGTCCTAGGAGCTTGCTTCAACCCATACAAGGCTTTCTTCAATCTGCACACATATGACTTCCTATCATGTGCTTCAAAACCAAGTGGCTGCTCCACATACACTTCCTCCTTGACTACACCATTCAAGAAGGCTGTCTTGACATTAATTTGGTGTATCTTCCATTTCATCACTACAGCTAGAGAAAGTATTGATCTAATGGAAGTGTACCTGGCTACAGGAGCAAAAGTTTCTTCATAATCTATTCCCTCTTTCTGAGAGAATCCACAAACTACAAATCTTTCCTTGTTTTTCTCTATGCTGCCATCTGGAGCATGCTTGATATTGTAGATCCATTTGGAAGTCACAACAGACTTCCCTTCAGGTCTTGGGACTACATCCCAAACATCATTCTTCATGATCGACGGATCATGGCATTCTTCCATTTCTTCATCCCAGATCCTCGGAACTTCAATATCTTCAATAGGTATCTTTGTTGCTGGAACAAATGTTGTAATCCTTCTTTTGTAGGTGATAGTATATGATCTTTCCTACAAAACAAGTTAAATTGCAAGATTAGAAACATCTCATAGTTTTCAGAACAAATTCTTACACATAAAGAAATATGTCATATAGTCATGCAATTAATTTAGCCAATGCTTCAATACAACATTCATCCATATCCTGTAACTTTCTAGATGCCTTCCAATCTCTACCAGAACATTGTTAAGAGTTTGCACTAGTCCCAACATGTCAACAAAGAGGTTTCATTCTAGATAAGTAGCAATGGAATGTTGTACAGTTCCATAGGCCACTTACCTATGTATATTAGTAGTATACTGTTCATCAATGCAACTATTCTAATATGCATAATACAAAACCTAATTCTAGGGACATCAGTATATACATCATTAAACATTATCATTTAAACAATCAAATATGCAAGAAATGATAATTCAAATACTTATCTCTGTTTGTTTGTTGGGTTGACTCCCTCTCAGTATTTGCTTCCTTTCTGCAACTCCATTCTGATGTGGATTGTGAGAAGTGGTCAACTCCCTCTGAATATCTGCATCCTTGCAGAAACTACTGGAGTGTGCTACCTCTTGATCTTTGCTTCCTCGATTACCTATCCTTGAACTTATATTCATCCTTGATCCCTATGCATGCTTATTAGTATCATTATTGTGTTATCATCGAGATCTCATACATAATCATACATTCATTAGTATATTCTCAATACTATCAAAACACAGTAATCTTAAGCATATATAAATAGAAATAATAAGCATTAGTATTCAAGGCTTATATAGGACTCTTATGGTTAGTCCTATCATAAGAAACATAATATGCCTAAACCTGTGATTACTCAAACCTATGACTCTTCTGGTTAGTCATATCATCAATTAAGGTAAGAAACATAATATGCATGCACCCATGATTATTCAAACATATGACTTCATGAATAATCATTATCAATCATGCCATGTATACTTATATAAGAGATACTATGATATAAGAAAAACATACCTGGTCATCATATTAGCAATGTTTTCTTATTCTCTTCAATGAACCGCATAACTCATAAGTTAACCTTTGCAAAACCAAATTATACATACCTCCATGTGATCCATGACTATGGATGAATCTTTGTCTTCATGTCACCATAGCATGTTCAAGTTGTCCCTTCAATTTGTACAATCCTCCCTCTTGATCTCCAATCATTACTGCATCATCTATGGTCTTACCCTTTGGCCACATTAAAACTTGGCCATCCACAAATGCAACCCTCATACCTTTTGCATCCAATGCAGATATGGAGAGTAGGTTTTTCTTGAGCCCAGGTACATAAAGAACTTCTTTCGTCTTCAAAGACTTTCCAGAATCTAGGTTGTAGGAGGCTTCACCACTTCCTTTCATAGGATATTGATAGTCATCCCCAAGTTTCACCTTATGGGGTGACTCATGTTCAGATAGATTTACAAGATATTCTTTAAACCCAGTCATGTGTTTGGAAGCCCCACTGTCAATAAGCCAATCATTACAACCATGAGAGATAGTACCTGTGAGAGCATAGAATAGAGCATACTCTTCTTCGCTTAATGATTCATCATCATCACTTTCTTCTCTAGCCTTCTTCTTGGGAGGTTCATCATCCTCAACAGCATGAGCATTATATCTTCTTTTTTTGTTGTTCTTCTTCTTGTTGAAGTTGTAGTTGTTGTCTTTCTTCTTCTTGGGATAATCTGCAGCAAAGTGTCCCTTCTCATTGCATGTGAAGCACCTGAGATCTTTCTTATCATTATGGTAATGGTGGTGTGAAGATCTTTTGTTATGAAATGGCTCTTGCTTAGGCTTGCTTCTTTTGGTGTGAGTTGCGAGAGCTTGGTCTTCATTTCCCATCTTTTCTTCTCAAGCTACAAGCCTAGCCTCTTCTTGTGAACACTCCTCCCACAGTCTATTGAAAGAGATCAATTTCTTTCTTGCACAGATTCCTTGAATAAAAGAGTCCCATGACCTAAGTAGGCCATTCAGAGTGGTCATAACAACCTCACCATTGTCCACTACCTCATCCACAGCTTCAAGTTGTTCCTTGATCTGAGAGACCTTGGAGAAGTAAGATTGAATGGTCTCTCCATTCAACAGCTTGACCCCTTTCAATTGATTCTGTAGAGTCATCTTCCGATTTATGTTCTTCCCTTCAAATAGCTTGGTCAAAGAGTCAAACATCTCCTTAGGTGTCTTGAGAGATGACACATGTTGTATGAGATGGTCTTTGATAGAATCAGCAATGGTTCTCTTTGCCTTGACCAAGTTCTTCTTATGCAATGCCTTAGCCTCTTCTTCCTTTGGGATAGGGACCTCAGAGCTGATGTAGGTATCTAATTCATTTTCTTCTAGGATTAACCAAATCCTATACTTCCATGCTCGGAAGTTATCAGCCCCTTCAAGCTTATCCTCAAGCTTTGTGTGGTGAGACATCTTAAAGAGTACTTCAAATGGAAATAGAAAAGATTTAGGTCTTACCACTTGATTTGCTGAAAACTGGATCTAGTCCCGGATTAGGGTTTGTCAGAGAAACCCTAAAAATTCAAAATGTGATTTCAACTTTATGAAATGATAGAAAGATGCGCCTTGATGAGCTGATCAGCCTGCTATACTTAGAATTTGAAAACTTCAAAGTTTCACCCTTCAGAAATGCTTTTCAATCTCCCAGATTCACTCGGGAGGACCCTAAATTAGGGTTTGAGTTTCCTGGAGCTTTACCCAGCCAAAAATCTCGATCCAAAGCTCTAAACTTTGATTTTTCCAAGGAGCTTCCAGCTATGTCTTCAGATTTCATAAATTCCTATTTTTGTCGAAACCCTACTTTTTAGGGCCAAAACTAAAAGTGCTCAGAATTGAGTTCTGATTGGACAAAAAGATTCATCTTGCTGAGGAGAGTCAATCTATCATATTAGTTTTCCAAAATCTGTGGAGAGAAACCCAAAAACAAGAAGCCCTAGTTTTTGTCACTGCACAACATCTTCTTCTCAGGTTAGCTCTGATACCATGTTAATTTTTGAGCATTAATTCACATTACTCTAGGATCTTTACTGAGAAAATAACATGTACAGTATATCAATGCATATCAATCATAGCAAGCATATCAATCATCACAAGATGCAAACATAAGAGACAATAGACACACAGATTTTCCGTGGCAAAAACCCTTAGGTGAAAAACCCCACAACTTCATCAGAGATAGAGAGAGAGATGATACAACCAAAGTACATAGAGATAGACTCCTCCTAGCATCTAATCCTCCTCCTCACATGTGTGCCACTTTCCAAGTGATGTAGAGTGAGATAATGAGATGATCAAATAGAGATCTCCCGATCTCTATTTTTACTTGTCTGACCTACCTAATAAACTAGTGGGGCTGAGTTGTCTTCTTTAGTCTAATAACCCCTAGTTACTTTAATCCGGTCCAACCCCTTACAAGGTGGTCTAATAACCCATCGGCAAGTTAACACACTTGCGACACTTGTCAATACAAATGACGACACTTCCGTATAGAGGAATAATACATCTCTATAGGAGTACAATAAATATATATATGAAATACATTCCGAAGTTACATATACATCAACATTTAGTACAACTTTTCTACAATAGTCATCACCACATTTGGTGGATCTATATAAATGTTTAATTTCTAGAATTTGGGCCTACAATGAGAAGAAATATTATACAATTTATATTTGTTCATATGGCAACCAACGAATTGACAACAATAAAAGAGGAAAATGTGAAATGGTTGGAAGGAACGAAAACTAGAAAAAAACACCATTTATGAAAACTTCTACAATTTTTTATTTTTTATTTTTTGATATGATCTAAAGAAACAAGAGGATAAATTTGTGAGGATGATATAAATAATGATCTTAAGGAAATATTTTAAGTTACCAAATTATGGTCCTAATGGCTAATTAGTCTTCTAATAGCTTAATTAATCCTAACTAATATAATGGGGTGTTACACATCATACTTAAGGAGATTGATATCATATTGGATAAGAATCATGTGGTGTTTATACAAGTTTTAGTGTCACACCTATGGAAATCCTTAGTTTCCATTAAATTGAAAGAATCTATACCTTTAGCCAACTCGTCAAAATAGACAATAGTTTGTAAAGCTAGTGCAACATATGTAGAATAGAAATTCAAGAACTATTTATCATGGATCAAGTTACACCATCCCAATGATTACCTATAGAACTATGTCATAATGAGTTTCTCACAAATAAACCTTCACAACTAATAGTGTTTACCTTAAAAACCATACACCCTATTGGTGTATTGTTTTTCATAAATATGTTCACCTTTTCCTTTTAAGAAATCCCTCGCATTTTGGTTTAGGAACTCTCACTTTTTAACATTCAACATATTCTTGAATTTACCCTCAAATTCATCTTAAACTTATAGGAATGAAATTGGAACTAATTCCTCCATAACGATAGAAACCATAGTCACATTGAATCTATGCTAGTGTTCACATTAGGATTTGAGGAGATTGTCTAAGTAGTGTTCTCGTAAACTAAGGAGAAAACTAAATATAAAGACATGAAAAAATTGTTGGGGCATTTAATTACAAAAAATCAACTCAATAATGGTGTCATCTCCTTGTAGCGATCAATAAATTCAACAGTATTTTACTTAGAAAAACTCTTCAAGAGGATGATGCCATTTTTTACCATCCAAAGCCATCCCTTATTACCCTCTATAACATATTGTATAAATTGGATTGTGGGAGGATTGACTATGTAATCATTAATGAGGTTTTGTAGCTAAGCATATTGATTGATTGAAATGGTGTTCGACAATTGCATTCTCTTTTCCCTTCTCATATATGATCTTGTAGTTGTAGGTGTAAAATATTAGACTATGTTGAGCAGATTCTGCACTTAGGTATTCAACCTAAAATGTTAGATAGTTCAAAATTGAAAACACCATTCAAAATAGCAACTATAGAGTACATTAACCTACAAAGACATAATGGTGATAATATTAATAGAAAACATGCAAATATGGAATTCCAAATCATCATAATTGTTTGCTTATGTTAAAATTTGAAAACAATAAACTAAATGATATAGCTCAAAAACTCAAACTCTTGAACCACCACAGTGGTGTCGCTTGCTTATCCTTTTTAGACTAGGAAGAAGAATAAGTACAATGAATTTGGACACATGCAAACAACACCTCAACTGAAAGTATTAAATTATAAACCTAGTGTGCCTTCCTTGCATGGATAGATGAGCCAAGTTAAGTCCAACTCTATTGATGATGAACTAGGGCTTGCAAGCATTCATCCTCCTAAAGATTTGTTCTCTAACTCAAAATGGGAATCCAAATGCATGAGTTCTTGGTTCTAACTAGGCACTACACCTTGTAATTAATTGTGCATGCAATTAGTAATTAAAGGAAAACCCATAATTAGAATTGAATTACTAAATATGGAAAGCATCTAAATTGGAATTGAATTGAGAATGGTGTATGCATGCTACCTATCTCTCTTTCCTCCATAGATGCCCTTATGCCCTAATAGTGAACCATACTTGCTAAAACACCTCGACAACCATAAAGTGTTCAATAGATACAACTCTCAAAAGGGAGGTATCTGAGGATAATGTACACAAGTGGTATGCCCCTTACTAAGCTAAGTGCTCCATCAAACTAACATGTATGCCTCTAACATTTGTGATGAAAATATGAAATAAATTATGGCCATGATGGATATACATCCAAATATAAACACAATGCCTTCATACCCAATATACTCCAAACATAACCTGCTTGGGCAGGGTCTTCAAAATAGTAGAACTACAAGGCCTTATTCATACGTATGTTATGTTAATCACCTTGTATATACATATAAATGGATAGCTCTCGTAGTAAGACTTAGGATTCTTTTCATACTCATAATTCTTTACGTGCTCTCTTATTTATTTCATGTGAATACACATTCTCATGCATTTTACTCATTAGAAGTAGAAGAAAGTTATTGTTGGATTCATTTAATTTGAAAGAGTAGTTCTAGTTTGGCATAAAAGGAAAAAAAACAAAAATGTGTAGTTTTTCTCTTTGAAAAGTTTGTGCTTGTGTTTATTTTTCTTTTTGGATCGAAGAACTCTCTCCTTCTTGTAGCTAGTTTTTCATCGAAAAGAAAAGTGCATTGATTCATTCACTTATGCATGGTTTGAGTCGAGTCATAACACCAGTGAGTTGCACTTACTCTACCCAATTGAGTAAGACAACAAACCATTAAAATTTATCTCCCTAACACAACACATTTTAACCTCACTTGAGGATACAAAATAAACTGTTAGTTAGGTAGGACATCGAGGATATGAATCCAAATAATTCCTCCTTGTCACTTTTCATCTGAGACATAGTTGTTGTCCTTTAGGGTAATAAAATCCTCTAGTATTTGTTGACATGGGCATCCACCAATTTGTTAGGAGCCCCCCTGCTACGCGAGAGAAAGCCGCAAGGATTGGTTCTGGATGGACTTTGTGGAATGACGCACTCCACTTAGCGCCTAAGGAGACCTCTCCATTGTCTTCCTTGTATTTTCTATATAGGTGATATAAGGGCTCAAGGGTAGAAGTTCTGGTTAACCTTATAGGATGTGTCATGAACGAGGTAGCTTAGTGGCTTTTCTTCTAGGGATCTTTACCCAGGATCCATTTCGGTAGGGGGATATCCTTCCACTTTCGTCTCTCACTTTGTATTGTTCGACTTGGATTTAATCACCTTTCGGAAGATACGATCTGTTGAGATCTCCAGACCTTAGTTAGGAAGATTGCTTGCTATCATACCTTTTAGATGGTATTTTATTTTATAGTGTTGCTTGTTGGCATTCTTTCCTTTTTGTTATAGCTTGCTTGTTGTGACATCGGTCTCGATATAGTCTTAGATCTTGCTTTTGGCCTGCGTGCCTCTTCTTTTTCTAGCTCCCCTTCTGCATGCTTGCTTGCTTTAGGGTTTTTAAGTTCTTACATGATCAGTTACCAATTATATGATGATGTGTGATGTCCTCTTCTCCTAGGTCTTCTAGATGGTTGAGTTAGATGGTCTTCTCAAGGAACTCGACACCCCTTGACGGAGCCACTAATGCTTGACCTTAGGAGTAGTCTAGAATACCACATGATCACATCATCTGTGTGGACTTTTCTTTTTACAGTGATGATGGACTTTCAGGTTATATGGAACACTGGTACATTTGAGAGAGAGACGATTGGTTGTACCCCAGGTTCGTTCATTGAATTTTGATCCTTTCATTTTTTTGATAATATTTTTGTGGTAACTTTCCTTTTACCTCTTGGGTCTTTTACTCATCTTGAGTTATCTTTTGATTTGTACCACCTTTTATGTTTTTGGTCTTATGGGTACTATGGTAGTTTGTCCACATTTGAGGTGCACCCCTTAGTCCAAATGGTTATGAGTCTTTATACCCACTCTTTTCTTTTTGACTTGTACCTTACTAGTTGGTCTTTGTACCATCACCCATTTAATTATGTAACCCTGATACCCACTTAAGACATTCTACTTTACTTTTTATTTATTTATTTTATTTTTATTTTATTTTTATCTTTTATTTTCTAGATCTATCTTTGAAGTTTGAAGGTTATTGAGATTTGATTGGTAACCTTTCTGCCTACTGTGTTGTACGATCTGCTATCTCTCCCTGTTGGGGAGGTTGTGACACTCATACTCAGTCGTGAGCCCTAGTTTTTATCGGTCGGTTGTTTTAGTAAGGGCCGTGAGGTCTTAAGGGTTTTCTTTACCCTTCTGTGTACTCATATGTGGAGGTCATGAGTCTCTTGGGCCTTAGTCTGCTGGCTATTAGCTCATCTATGAGGGACAAAATTTTCTATGGGCAGTTTGGACTAAGTTTTTAGGTTATTTTCTTTTTTTTACTAACCTTTTTTTAATATGCTCAGATTTTGTGTGTAGTTCTTGATCTATGGTGATATATATTTGTTGAGTTTTATATGTGATGTTGAGACTTATTAAGGGCTGATCTTTATTGTGACTGTACTAATCCTTTTGACTATCATTGACTTTCTTTGATTGATTGTACCATAGCCCAGTCATCTCTATCTCTTTGGTTTGTAATAACCCTCTAATAGGGTTACCTGGTTCCTAGAGCTGACAGGCCTCTAAGAGGCACAATCATTTCTGAAAGTAACTCTTCTTCGTATATTACAGGAAATGTCTACACCCAGGTAAGTATCTTCACGTAGTGTTAAAGGTGAGAATTTGAATTGGAATTTTACTTTTTATTTTTTGTATTAGGTAGTTAAGAATTGTCCCTCCAGACAAAAATTTTGGTGATCAGATATGTGTTGGTAAATATTTTTAAGAGTGGTGAAACTCCTCGATTGAACTTGTGAGGAAACTTATTTTGGAAAATAAGTGTCCTGACTATGGGACACCAACAAATATCTATTCAACAACATATGAGATATTCTTGGCACTAGGTGGGAAAATAATTATACACCTTCAATTACCAAGTACTATAGTGATGAGTGACTTCGTGAAAAGCATGCAGATTCCATCATTTAATAGGATATATCAGGTCAATGCCATCCTTGAGAGGTGGAGAATGTATTTGTAGAGTTTTCCACTAAAAATGAGAGCTTTAGATGTTACAACATGATAGGGACATTGGATTAAGAAGGTATATGATTAATGGGAAACACATGGGGTAGCATACACTCTTTTACAATAAGTCATCACAAGGTTCCTTTCTTAGGTTAGATCATCCTTTTATTACAAGAGGAATTGGTGCACATATGAGAACGTGAACACTTTGAAAAATAACCTTCTTTAATAGTCAAGAGAAGAGAGAAGAGGTATTCACGTATGTTCACGGAAACCTTTATCTTATGTATAGGACAAGGGAAGAGTGGTAAAAGGGAAGAAGATAGATGGAGGTATTTCCTATCGATATGGGTTTGGATAGTATAATTGAGTTGGATTTGGGAAACTTGGATCTTACTACACCATTCCTATAACCAATCACTTTTGATGATGGTGATCCGATTGGGGATCCATCAGAATAGTTATATGCAAATATTGGACTAGATACAAGGAGATGAAGGAGGAGGAAGGACAGCACTATGGTAGTGCTAGTGGTGGTGATCTAAATGAATTTGATTATGAGATGTATAGGAGGATCATTAATCAGCTATGAGTTTCTTTTACATTTTTTTTCTTTGGAATTCCCATCCACTGTATCAACTTATCTATTACTCAATACAATACATTTTGATGACATCGAATGAGAAAATACAATTTATGGTTCTCTTATCACTCAAAATTTTCCTTGACAAATTTAGTCCCAAGGGGATCGAATGAACACTTATCCTGAACTGACAATATCACCTCACATAGTCCCATAGAATTGGGTTTTGGCCATTTGTAACTTAGGGCAAGAATCTTTACATAATATTTGCATACAATCCACAATATCATCATTTTTGTTTTCTTCTAGTATGGTAAAAAAAGATTCATTAGCAAAACACTGATTCAAAATATGGACAACCTTAGGTCTAGGAGTAGGACTGAAAGCCTACCATTTTTCAAAACAACATACATGTTTACGGGTTCATCGTTTCTTGATTCAGTTACTTCCAGTCCTCTAAGAAGACCATGCTTGATTACAAAACTACCCATGTGTTACCAATATTCAATGAGTTCATCCTTTTCCTTAAGAATATTTCAGTTTAAATTTTGAATAACATTTTACAAGTCTCACAACATTATATAAAATATTGTTTTTGAAGATTTGTGAACATTTATTAACCACCTCAAAGATCTTAGTTTTGAAAGTCATGAAAACTTTTAGAATTTTTCCATAATGGTTAATTAATTTTATTTTATATTATTATTGCTAAATATAAATATCTTACTAAATGTGAGTTGAATTCAATGACCGGGGTGATGAACCCAAACTGATGGGATGAGAGATACTTTCGGGTCCTGACGACAAATTTAGTTAGATGGTGTGATATGGGACTCAAGACCCAAAGGAGCAATAAAAGACAGCTCATAATTGCATGAATTTCTACTTCTAAGAAAGATAAAGTGATCATCTTCCTCATCACTTGAATGCCTACATTTTGAGAAAGGGAATGTGGTACAAGTCACCTTATAAAAGGTGCTACATGTCACCTTTTAAGAGGTGCTGTGCCTTGAGGTCCTATCTAAACTTTTTTCCCATGGTGTAGGTAGAACCAAACATGTATTTGTCGTATCTGTCTTCCTCGAGTGAGGGGATTTTAGGAATGCTAGAGGAAAGTGAGACATCCAGTAGGTTTACAAGAGTTTTATCAACTAGATGTCAAAAGATTAGAATAAAATTCCATAAACGCATGGAATTTTTTCCCGCTGAAGGGGGGTCATGTTACTATGATGATGAGACAATAGGATACATCGAGGTGCCCTTGAGGTACATATGTATAGTGAAACAATGGGTACCCGGGGATCTTACTCAACTGAACATAGATTTTTGTGTGAACGATAGGATATATCGAATTGCACCATCGTCATTACATGGCTGGGGTTGTTTCACATGGATGGCATAAACGTTAGTTATGGTAGATGTACAGAATTGATGGAGTATGTTGGACCCTATTACAACTACAAAGATTGGATGTGCCTGGTCCAATATACATGAAGTATGCATAGATATGGATTTTCAACAAACTATTTACAGTTGAAAGACAAAGATCAAAATAAAGGACCAACGTTGTACTGACGGAAGGCCAAAGACCACAGGGAATAATTAAGGGTTTATAGATAGTACACAACCAGGGTCTACAATTAAGCTACCAAACTTCGAATTTGAGGGGCGTGAAGGAAACCGTGTTTTTGTATGTGCCATTAACTCAATATCTGCAGGGGAAATGTTGCTTATTAATTACAATTTGAATCAAGTAGATAAAAACAAGGTTACTATGGGAGTGGCACATCTAACAATTTACTCAACCTTTTATTAATGAATTTAACATCTTAAGGATTTTTTCGTTCATTTATTTCGTTTAAATTTTCTATATTTACTTTGTAGGCTAGTGATCGGGTAAAATCCCTGCCTGCAGATGGCCAGAGGAGTACAACTTCCTCGAGGGAGCAGGTATACATCTTTGTAATAGTAAAAATATAATAAGAAAAAAGAGTTTTTTTTTGCTTTGTTTTTTCATTAGTATATTAGTTTGGTTTATGTAATGTTATCTATATTTGATGTAGAAAGTTGATCGAGGAATCCACCTAACTGTTGATTAGACGACAACAACCTCGTGGCAACAAGTAAAACCGATTGTAATTGTACAATTTAAATTATACGTCAAAATGTTTTGTTATTGTATTCTTTCATTGAGTATTTTGGATTCGTTTAGGTGATTTGTTCTATGTTTTTTATTTAGGGGTATGTAACGGGAACCTCCCTATTAGGAGATCGAGGCAGGTCACCTATAACCAATGATTCGATGAGTGGATGACTATCCTCAAGGCAGAAAGTATAATTCATTGGAATTGTACCAATATAATATGTAGCATAATTTTTATTTTGTTATGTATTTTTCGTGTGTATACTGGTTTCATTACGATAATGTTTTCTACTTCTTTTTTGCAGAGGCCGGATGATTGGGGCAAGTCCCTAGCTGTGGATCAGACAACACCATCATCCAAGCATCAGGTAAAACTAGTTGTAATTTTAGGAATCTATCATGATAGATATGTTTTGCTAATATAATTTTAGGAATCTATCATGATAGAACTCAGTAGTGTTTTATATATTTTTGTTGCAGACCAATGAATCATTGTATGAAACATCATCACAGCAATCAATAGATTTTGAACTGCTTGAGTTGTTTGCTGATGATGACATAATTGGTTCAGCTATAGACCCGGTTAAGGTGATAGAGAAGACCTTGAAAAAAATTAGTGCGTAAATCGTTCATCCTCTATTCCAAATTCCGCAAACAAACGATATTAGAGACAGGGTTGAAGTGTTGAAACAGAGATCTGAAGCCTTGAATGTAAGTTGTGGAATCTTGAATCATAATATAAATTTATTCATAACTTTATAATTTTGAATTTTATATGATAGTGAACTTATAAAATGTGGTTTGTATTTACATACTTTTCTGGGACCACACACTAGTGGTCAAGGTAGTGTTGGCCCCAGTGATGCTTGTGGGGAGACATCGCATCATGAGCGAACGACTCCATGTGCATCGGCTCATTTGCCATTGTTGTCGACTGAATAGACGGCAACACGTTCTGCAACACCCCAAATGCCAGCTATGAGTGGACTGGCCGCTAGTGATTGACGCACACCAGATCGTCCAGAAGAAGGGGTCAACATCGAGCTTCCTAGTATTGATATTGCCGAAGATGCATTTCCTGGATCTTCCTATGTCACTAGCACAGGAACAATTGAGGCAACATTTTTGGTGGACGAAGATCTCATTCCAATAAATATAGAGAAGATCCCAAGTAATTATATGTTGATCAAGTTAGTGTTTATAATTTGATTGTAATATACCGATAAAACATTTTTTTTCAACTAATTATGATTATGGCATGATCGTTTTGCAGGAAATGATGTTTTTTATAAACATATGAATGATTTATCCTTGCAGATCTTTGGGCCCACCATCCGCACAAGGTGGGATAGACAAAAGAAAATTTTAAAATATGAGCTCACTAACCACTTTGTTGGCATGTTCGACAACAAGACCTTCGATCAAGCCTTGGTCCTGAAACAGGCTAGACAACATATGAATATTGTTCGAGAACAATATAGGGTTCACCTAGAAAGGAACCCTAGGTATGAGTGCCCTCCGATGATTCCAGCAAGAGAGTGGAAATCTTTGGTGGAAGATGGAAAGGAGAGGGCTCTAAGAAAAGAAGGAAATCTAACACCAGGCATAGGGAGGTATGCAATACTTTCCACAATGTAATTCTAAACATTATTATTATTGATTTTTATATCGAATTTGGAACATCTAACGTATTTCAACACTTGCATAGGCTGTTAGACACATAAAAGGAAACAAAGGAAAGACTGAAAAAAATTGGTCAGCACAAGCTTGGGCCTGGTGGTTATTCGAATTTGGTGGCACGAAGTATAAGTTTCAAAAAACCAATAAATGCATCCAAATATTAAATTACAAATTATTTTTCCTTTTATTGCACCACAAAATGTAAATCAATGATGTTATGCAAATATGGAGGCTAACCTAATCAAAGAAGTGCCCATTGAGGAAGACTTGAAGCTTGGCTTCTAACATGGATTTAGAGCTGTTGTTGAACGCCGAAAAAGCTTGTCTGGGAAAACAAACTCTTCTAGTACTGACCCATCTGGTGCACATGTATATAAAATCTATGTAGTTTAATGAAGATTTATTACTTGTCCAATCTATTCATTATAAATAATTGACATAAAATATTGACTCTGTTTTGAGCAGGAAAGCAATGATCCCCTTAATGTCGAGGAGGGACAATAATAAATCGAATATCATGCTTCAAATCCTGGTAATGAATTTATGCATATGCTACAATTTTATATATAACATTGCAGATGGTGAACATTAATTGTACTTCTCCATATTTCAACTGCGGAGCATGTAGAGGGTCACACTGTACAGGTTGAGCCTGGACAGCAATATGAAGAACATGATGTGGCCACAACAGGTAACAAAACACCTTTGTAATGTTTTTTTAAAATGAAATACTTGTGATTACAATAGAAAAATATATTGATGCAACATTTTCACATTATTGCAGCAAATCCGAACCCCTTGCCGCAAAATCCACGTTGTGAGCACTCTACGATGCAGACATCATGACAAGCTGATGAAGCACCAAGAAATGGAGGACAAGTTCCAGAAGATGAGCTTCTTGTTGACTATGCAAAGAGAAAAAATATTAGGAATAAGTGACTGAAAAAATATTGTCTAATTATTTTTTATAATATTATGTCATCCATGATTTTTGGCCTGATGAGTGAATGAATGGTTTAATGGTTTAATGATTCAATGTATTAAACTATTACCTTTATTGAATATTATCTTTTATTGAATGAATGTGTTCACTGAATGAATGAATGGTTTATTGAATGTTATCTTTTATTGAATGAATGTATTGACTTAATGAAACAATGGTTTAATGAATGTTAGCCTTTATTGAATGAATGGTAGATGTTTGTTTATGATGAAATATGCATGAATTTGCACGTAATTGTTTTTTCAAGTACATGCATTGGGTATGGGGAATTCAGAGTGATGTGAGGGTGGGGAGGGGCCATAAGAGCTTCCACCTTCACATGGTTGGCCCTGTTCAGTAGAGAATATTAAATTATTCTTGAAACAGAGAGGAACTCAATGAATGGCTATGGTGCTGCCTTTCTACACCCCACTCGCATGTCATCTAAATTTTGAAAATTTCTTGGAGCTTGTTGTAATGTTTGGTTTCTTCTCATAACCAATTTCGAGTTTCCACGACTTCGAAGGCTGAGTAAATGATGCAATGGAACCAATATCCTTACCCTTCTCTTTAATTTCCTTGGAATCTCCTTGAGAATATTTGAATGAGATATGTCTCAAATCCTCTAGATCATTTGCATCCTCTCCATTATGTCCAATCTTCTTGCAATAGAGAATATATCTCGTCTCTTTTTCCACTACTCATTTAATGATCATTCATAATCAATATCAAAGGAATGGATGCTCTTGAAATTTACTAACCCATCAGCACTTAGGATTAGTTAATATGTTATTTTCCCACTTGCCAAATTATAAATATGATCCATAACATACTTCTCCATGGAATTTGTAGTAGGTGGCCTAATTATCAAACCTAGGACAATTCGAGGGACAATTTGGGAAAACTTGGGCATGATTCATCCTTGCTTTCACCTCCAAGTAGTTTCAAACAACAATTTCTCCACAATCTAGACATGAGCAACAACAAGGAACAACAACTAATTTATCCTTTGTGCATGAGATAGACCTAATATAGTAGAAATCCTAACCATGTCTTGAACTCTTAACAATAATAAAGGCTACGTTCGGGTATTTTTGTGCCCCATAACCTGTTGAATTTGAATTTTGGGCATCAAAGTAGCATGAGAACAATGACACAATTTCCCAAATATTTTTCAGGTCAGTCGTATATTTGCAAAGAATTAATTTCAAGAGGGTTTATTTCTATTTGGAAGACCCTATTTGATGTTGGAGGAGTCTTAGGAACCATTTGGAGGGTTCACTCATTCATCTAATTCAACAATGGTTCACTTAATGCCTAGGAATAAAATGATCATCGTGACCTTAAATTGATCGATCTAGGATATCTTATTACTGTTGGTGAACCAATCACTTCCAAAATATTCACATAGAAGAATGTAAAGTTCAAAATCCCTTCAACTTCCGAAACATGGAAACCATTCTTAAGGTATAACTAAATAATTTTAGTTAAGGCTTGTGCCTCAACTTATTTTTTAGTCTCCCTTCAAATGAAATTGAAGTAGGCATAGAGAACTCTACCCTATTGATTTCTTAGGACACCTCCAGCTCCTACCAAACCCAAATGGCGTCTAACTGCCCCATAGAAACTCAACTTGATCTAGTCATTCTTAGGAGGGGCCAAGTTACTATATCAATTATTTAGGTACCTTGAATTTGTTGTTCATTATAGAAAAATGAAATTTGAAACTTATTACTATGTGAATTTTGTTTTGATTTTTGCTTCCAATATGAAGTATTATACGATGAATATTATAAAGTTAACACTAGTTTTAGAATACAATGAAATAATTTATAAAACTATATTTAATACAATCATATAGTGTAGGTGTCACTTTTGTTTAATTTGTATAGTTGTTCATTTCCTATTGTAGGCATGATCATGGGAGCATCAACTTCGTCAGTGTGGTACAAATTAAGGGTCAACTAATTAAGGGTTAGGCATCCAACAAGAGATGTTCCAATTATTGATTATGATCATGCACTTTTCTTCCAACCCATGTTAATGATGGGTATTACTACTACAGTGACTCTAAGTGTGATATTTCCATAATGGTTGATAACAATGTTTATCATTTTCCTTGTCCTAGGTATTGGGATAGAAATGGAGACATTTTCATTTTAATGAGTCAAGGAAATATCTTATGCATTTGATCCACTTTACTAATTCTTTTGTTGTATATCATCATGTGATTGCAATAGGGACTTCATCAAGGTCCTTTTTTAAGGGTACATAAAAATGTGGAAGAAAGAGAAAAACATTAAGGTAATATTTAATGATAAGAATATTTATTTATTGATTTTTATTATTATCTAGTCTATTAGTATGCTATAAAAACTCTTTTTTGTTATATATTTTACCTTCTTCCTTTTGTTTGCGGAATAAGGAGACCATATTGGCTACCCACGTTGAAATCTTACAATAGAACAATGTTCATTTTTAATTGGGAGGATGTGTATCATGATTATATATTATAAATTTGGTTTTCTTGATGGTCTTCCAGATGTGGATTATGAGGCTCATCCAAGTGATCATGAAGGAAGAAATGGAACATTAGTGAGTTTGGAATTTGTTCTTTTTATATGTGCTTAGTTTTAACTGGTAAAAAAAAAGTATGTAGTTGTATTTTACGTCAAGGAGAAGACATTGTCATGTGTAATTAGCAGCATCTTAATCTTTTGTAGTTTCCACCATACATTTTAACTCATCCTCTCATCCTTTTCTATGTTATGATGGATTTACTATCATATACTACTTGAAAACAAGAACCTCCTAATATTATACCTTGCGCATATCAAAATAATACATGTTCTTAATCGGTAAATAAGAAAACATCAAATAGTATTGCACTATGCAAAACTCCAATTCACAACCAAGGAAGTCATAGTTCCCAATTCATAGTTGGAACACTTCCTACGAAGTGACTTAGTATCTATAAATGAAAACATGACCTTCACAACAAAAAACACAAAATATTAATGAGTGAAGCACAAGAAAAAACAAGATGATGTGTACCTTAGAATTGGATATGTGTACCTTACATTTGGATTTTGCATGCATGGATAAGTGCCTTGTGAGGTTCAAAGAATAATTGTTGGAAGGGCAAGTCTGAAAATTCCAACAAGTTTTTTTCAAGTTGTTGGTCCATAATCTTCGATGCCACTTAAAGAAAAAGAAGGTGTTGTAGGGAACAACATTATATAGGGTGGAGGATACATACTATCATCTATCCTCCATAAACTTGTAACATAAGACACTTAAGGAACATAATACAAGGAAACATGAAATGTAGGGTAATGACACTTGGAATTCCAATAAAATATTATATTGCATGAATCTCCCCTACTTCCCATGTTGGTGGTTTCCTTAGGGATGATTAGTTTCAAGTAAGAATATAGTGACAGATCTTTGAGTAGTCAAAATAGGCCATGAATAAAGCATCTTTTATGCCTTGGTGGGAATCAATATACTAGTTGCATAGTAGATGATATTTGGGGACTCAATATGGTCTGCCATGGTAAAAATTGATCATAAATGGTAAACAATGGTCAACTATGTTCAACCATGGTCAAATCATCTTCATAAATTGATATGACACTATCCCACAATCATCTCCCTTTATTGATAGATCAACGTTACTTCTACTTTTTATAGGTAAAGTGGAAACATGGAATTGAACCTCTTCTTGGTGGAAAACACATGAAGTTGATTCTCGTCATTAATAAACTAAACACTATACCATACCATAGGATTTAACAATATAATAAGTTTTTTGTTTTTTCTTTAAATAAAAACCACTTTTGGATATCCGACGATCACTTCCAGGATATCTGATGCCTTTGCCATACCACCGACAGCTTAAGGCATCGGATATCCGGCTTTTAACAATGTGAAGGACGTCGGATATCTATCTTCCCCTGCAAAGAATCTGACAACTTTGCCATACCACCAACAAATAAAGGCATCGGTATTAAATGTCAGCAATGTTAGATATTCGACAGATCTCATGTCAGATAACTGACCTCTTATAAGGTAATACCTGTCGGATCTCCGACGGGATGGTAAAAGAAGAGTTGTTGGATATCCGACAGAGCTTGTGTCGGATGACTGACCTCTTATAAGGTAATACTAGTCGGATCTCCGATGGGATGGTAAAAGAAGAGTTTTCGGATATCCGACCGCTTATAAAGAGATACTGGTTGGATATCTAACGAGAATGGTAAAAGAAGAGTTGTCGGATATCCGACCTCTTATAAAGAGGTAACGGTCGGATATCCAACTGGAATGGTAAAAGAGGAGGTGTTGGATATCCGACTGGAGGATGTCGGATATACAACATCCTATTTTAATGTCAGATATCCAATGACGTGCAACCGACATTAAAAAAATATGGTGCTTGTTGGGTGGTCGACAGCATGATGTCGAAAATCGGACATCTATGCTATCGGATTTTGGGTTCAAAAAACCTAGTGGTTGTTTTCCTACGGTAATTTTAAATGGTTCTCAATTCGTGACCCTGCAGCTCATTCTCCATGGCATGGTTTGAGGTATTATCCCCTTTTCTGCGCTTGCGATTCTGCGACGGGTTGCATTATTTCTATGTGGTAATTTAAAATGGTTCTCCATTCGATACCTCGCAACCGGCACTTTCTCTGGATTTAGTAATTTTTGGGAGAAGCATACAAGGAGCACTAGCTCTTTCCCACAGTTGTGCCAATCGAATGATTAGCATTGTTGTATACTTGTGGGAAAATGGCCCTTTTTCACCCAATTTTAGTTACGCTAACCCTTCCTCCCACTCCTAAAATTTGAGTAAGGAGGACTGGATTTTCAACTAAAATGTAAGATGGTTTGGGAAAAAATATTTGATGTATGACAAGATTGTGAGTGTTGAATTTAAGGAGGCACAATAGAAATATTAAAGGAAGATAATCTAGGGTGCTTTAGTCATAAGCAAATTCTTGAAAAGTAAGAATAGCATCCACAAATCAACAACACAAGAAAGTATCGTCGATTATCAACTAAAATGCACTCAATAAAGCTACTGAAGATCACAATAGCGTAATAAATTTCATATCTATGTGATTTAGGTGTTGAGATAAGACTTGTCTATTATTGTGAAAGAACATTGAACATCATATAAAAATGCTTTTGATTCAAAAATATAGTGGCATAATTTCCTTGGTCCTAGTTCAAAAATGTGCAACAATTTTATTTCATCAGTATAATAGTGTACAATCGGGGCAAATTAGTCTTATATAGTGAGGAAGGAGGAAAGAAAGGGCCAATGTTGCAGATCCCATCAACTTCATCTTTTGGGATTGTGGAAATGAGTGAGCCTCCTTGAGTATGCACTTCAATGGTGAGTATTCCCTTTGAACATTGCTACGGTGTGCGATTGTACTTCTGGAATCTAAATATTTTTGTTAAGGTGGCATAACTGATTTCTTAGAAAAGTCACCTCTAGGAATGGGATATCTACTGGATTTTTTCATCTTGTTCCTCTTTTTATTTTTTAGAGCATATCTCTTCTAGGATTTGTAGAGGGTCCCACTGCGTCCTTTGCTAGTGGTGGTTGTTTCTACTCTCCGATGTGTTGTGGTTGTTGTTGCTTCTTTGTTGCAAAATATTTTAACACCTATATGTTTTTCCAATATCGATCAGGTAAACTTGCACCACCCTTCAAAATCCTAAAAATATTTGTCTAACTCAGATTGGGGTCTGTAATCAAGACCTCCCACCCTGTAAATTAGATTCTTCAGTAATGTAGTAGTAGCAATTGGGGGACGTAGCTCTTCATGCAGTTCATTTGTAGTGGGAGGATTCATCCTCTGAGGAACTTCTATCAAGTCTTGCATCTTTTATTGGACTCTCTGACTATATAAGTTCTTTGAGTGCAACTCAAAACTCTCATTCCACAAAGCTAGAAGCTCATTTTGTAGCATGGCAATCATTTTTTTCAAGAAGGGGATTACTAGGGCCTTGAATTCTTTTAACTTTTCTTCCAGTACTCTCATGCAGGTGACTTTATGGATATAGTTATCCATGTGCATGATGGACCCTGTCGTGTCATATATCTACATACATTGCAATTTCTCTAGGGTCAAGGTGTTTATCACTATTTTGGCTATTTTTTCCACTTGTCCTTTATTTTGTATGTCTTCTTTATTTTTTTCCAAAAACTCAGTTACTTCTAAATCAATTTTATAAAAAATTAAGGAAAATTGTATGTGAGATTGAATATTGAGAAAATACTCAAAGACATGCTTCCACAGAAACTGGTTGATCTTCATCAGCTTTTCCACCATAAAGGCTTGAGTCAAATCATCTTCTTTTCTTGATTTCCAATCTTCCACTTCTATCTTAAGCTCATCTATCCCTTTATTTAGGATATGTACCTTTTTTTTTCTTTGTACATCTTTTCTCCTTGCACTTTGAGATTTTCATTCTTCTTCTCAATGATATCTTGCAGCTTGATGATATCCAACTTAGCATTGGATGCTTGGGTTTCCCATTTTGTTCTTTCTTTCTTTCTCTGCTCCAAACTTTGTCTCAGGTTTTTTATCTACTCGTCTAAGCCCACATTCTGAACGATAGCAGGAGGTAACTCTATTTTTCTTCTCTCCTCGACTAACTTCACCTTGTAGTGTTCTAACTATACAATTGCCTCCTCCATTTTTTTTTAGTTTCTCTTGCCTTGACTTTTGACTACTACAACTCTCTGATTCTATCCTCATTTACATTTTTTAGTGCAATTAACAAGGCATTTTCCCTTTTTAGGAATTGCAACTCATCTTGGATTTCCTGATACTTTGCCATCACTTGGAGAGTAGCAAGGAAATCTTGAGTGACTTGATATTCTTCCAAATCCTTGATCTTTTGATCCTTCTTATCTAATAGGGTTATTACTTCACTCTAATCTTATGTGCCTTTCCTTATATTGATTAAAGACTTCTACAGCCTCTGATTTTCACCTTCTAAACTCTCCACTTTAACGCTCAAAAATTGGCTTTTGGTTTTAAAAGCCTCAACTTTCCTTTTGTATCCATGTAGATCAGCTGCAGCCTTGGCATATTTTATATACACTATATTGTCTGTCCCGCCATCCATTGACACTTCATCTTCAGGGGTAAATTTGTAGTGCCTACTACAACTTGTGAAGTCCTCCATTCATTGGGTTGGCGTTACCTAAATGCTTTGTTGGCTAGGGGCTCCATCGTGACTATATTGAAATTGTTTGTGCTAGGCTTGAACTTAAATATTGACCTGGGTCTCTCCTATGATTCCAAAGAATCTGTAACAAGAAATAGCTATAGAATTCTCAATCTTCATTTTTTTTCTTGTTCCAATAACATAATTGGGTTAATGATCTCGAAAAAACCTCTCATTCCACTTCCAATTGTACCCCGAGTCATCTCTGGGACAAAAAATATTGATAAAGAATTCATAGTGTTCCCTGACATTATAATAGACATCATCTCATTAGATTCAAAAGTCTCATGAGTAGGATTATTGGAAGTTTCACCTTTTTCTCTTTGTATTTCTTTAAAATGATTAGTATATCCTTGGGTGGTTGCTATCCATTCATATGATCTCCTTTCTTCCCTTGAATTCACTTTTGCTTCAGTTGCTTTACTCTTTTTCTTTTTTGGCTCCTGAGGGATTTATTCAACTTTTCTTTTCTCAAACTCCAAGGACCACTTCATAGTCTAATTGGTTTTATTGCTTTCCTCTTGAATAATATCTTCCATCATGGAGAGGAGAGTGCCTTCATGCATTGTATCTATCTGGGTCATGCTATCATCCTTTTCTGCGATATGAGACTAGATAGTATTTAGCTCACTGGTCTCAACACCTACCAAGTTAGCTTGCTTCTTCTCTCTGTAGTAAATCCATGTTTCCTTGGATGCCTCGACTTCGCTTTGTCGATTTCCTTTATTTAGCTCTAACTTCTACTGTGAAGAAATTTCAATCTTCTTTTGTTGTTGTATCTTCTTTGATTGGTTGTGCTCCTCTCATGGTGGTATCTCTAATTCCTCATCCCTTTCTTGGTTAGACCCATGTGCCACTCCCTCAGGGCTATTTCTGTTGATACTATATGTTATTGGTCTAACTTGACTGTCTCATCCCGAAGGCCTAATCTTTGAGGTTTCTGCTCAAGTTGGATGAATTATGTATTTCCTTGTCTATTCTCCCCTAGTCCTTTCTTTGGATCAAAACACATAGATAACATGATTGGAAACGCTTTCTGATACATATCTACTTCTTCGGGAGGTGAGGGGAGACGAATCTCCATCGTTGAGGATTCTCCTTTGTCCCTGTTGCTTTCTTTACCCTTTGATATTGGTGTGGGCTCTCTTGTTTCCTCTTGGGAATTCAAATCCATCCCAGAACCTTTCCTTGAGTCATCATTAGCATGATATTCATCATATAAGTCCTCAAACCTCTAGTATTTGGGGATAGACAAATAAGGAGCATTCTCTTTTTGCAGGTACTTCCTCATCCTCCACCAGGATTCTCTTCTTCTTATGTCATTGATATCATTGTGCTCTACATATTCATCATGCCTTTTTTGGAGAGGTGCTAGGAATTTCATCTCTCCCTCATTAATTAGAGACCCTTTTGGCATGTAGAATGTATAACATGGAGGGACCCTACAGGGATCTGGAGCGGTTTTAGGAAAAGATTGATCCATCACCTTAGCAATGTTTGCTTGTCTTTGAATTGTTCTTTGCACCTATTTGAAGATGTCTTTATTGGCCAATATTTATAATTCTAGTTTGGACTCATGATCTTGATGGTTTGGGAGATTTCTTCCCCTTTCTCGTCTGATTAAAAGTTATAGATCCTATTTCCAGGCACTATCCAACTTCATTTCTAGATTTGAAAAAATGTCGGTAATTTGTTTGAGAGATTTCTTATTATTGAAGGTGTATCCTCCCATGGATATGGGAAAATTGGCTCTCCCCCTCCTCTTGAACTTAACAAAATGAATGTTATCCATTTCTATCATCTTCTTGACATATTTCAGGACAAAATTCCTGGGAGTGAGTAGCTTAGGTAGCTTGTAAGGATGATTTTCAGTGCTATTTAGCCTAATCACAGTGTAGTCCTCGAATAAAAAACAATATCCCTTTCTAACAACCTCAGCTAGTTGTAAGTAAGCTCTGATCTCCCGAGGAATACGTTCAGGCTCAGTCCGAGTGATAAAATAAAAGGCCTTATACATAAAATGAGACACAAATCGAGTCCAGGTGATCCCTTCTCCCTTTCCCTTCTTTATCCAGAAAACCCAATCATATATTCTATTTGGAGAATTGCCTTTAGTTCTATGGAGATCTAGGTCTTCAAAGTATTTAGACTGGTGGAACATGAGTAAATACACAATATAAGAATAGTATCTGAAAACCATAGTCTCATTGAACTCTTCTATCTAGGTTTCGATGACAGTTGTTAAGGCCTCTAAATAGTTAAATTTTGGAGTTGACGGATGACTATATGTATCAACCATTGCAGCCATTCCTTCATCAACATCTTTATCATAATCTCTTCCAAATATCAATGTCAAAGATGAGAATGCTTCATGATTCCAGGGTAACAAATTTGGGTGTTTCCATTGTTCAAAATGAACTCGGGTCTTCTTGGAGGAGGCTATTAGTTGAGCTGACAGCTTCGAATTTCTATTCTTACTAAGCCCTTGATAAAAGGATACTTTTTCAACTAGAGACAGTGTATTCCCAAAAGTAATAGTCCCTAGCATTGCGAAAATCGAAATAGATGAGATTTCAAATAGGATTATATTTCCATCTCTAGCATGGTTGGAAGATGTGGTTGAATTGTAACAATTTGCGCAAAGTTGGACTAATTTGGGGAAAGGGAAGACATCGGGCACTAGTTGTTGGGATAAATCCAACTTCAGAGACATACAACTTTTCGAAACCTTATCCTATGAGCTGTCAGGATATTGTTTTGGTGAGGTCAAGTAGAGATACCTTGGACCATTGGTCAACAAAGGGTAAAAATTCAGAGGAGGATATGTCTAAAATGCCAGAATGGTTCGAAAGAGCTCAAGAGGATGCAGTAGAGTTGCTGGCCTTTCTCTTTGTCATCTCACACTATAGAACTAGGCTTAGGGAAGATTCATATGTAATAGAACACAACATGGGTGACCACAAGGGAAAGGATGCACAACACTTAGATTGACAACAAACCACACTAGAGCAACTTTTAAATCAGAAAAAGGTGGATGGACTGAGGATTATACTTACTTAAATCTTCTATAAAAAAAGGCATGAGTTCCCTTCTACAATTTTGATCATTTGCATCTCAACTTCGGGGATGGTAAGGTCGATAAATGTCTTTTTCTGGAGCTCATAACTCCATGGTTAAATAAAAATATGTTGAACTCTCTTGAGAGGGATTTGTTTCTTCGCAAGCTCATAAACCAATTAATGTAAGTATTCTTTAATGTGCATTTTAGATTTACTTTGTAGGTCTCAAGGATTTATAGGATTTATCAGTGCAGGCATCTTTTTCAATCATTAGCATGCTGATTTTAGTGGCACTTTTTCCATAATGGCATTTGCAACATTTACCATTAAAACGGATAAAGCATGGGATTTAGCTTTATTTTTCCTGACTAGATCCTTTTTCAAAGAGGGACTCCACTTATTCCAATCCGGGAGGAT
This sequence comes from Larix kaempferi, assembly GCA_027924585.1. Lineage (NCBI taxonomy): Eukaryota > Viridiplantae > Streptophyta > Pinopsida > Pinales > Pinaceae > Larix > Larix kaempferi. The sequence continues at coordinate 303,660 of BSBM01001455.1, read as the reverse complement.
TTTTTTTTTGGCGTTGATGATAACCCCTCTGCGAGAACAACTAATATTGCTTCTAGAGAATTGCAGTATTCAATGTAATCCATAGGCAGGAATTGGGCTCTTTTAATTCCATTGACATCTTCTACACCTTTAGCAGTTAAGATTTGCCTCGAGGGGTTACATGATTCAATCTGAGTCATTTATGGGGAAGGGTTACATGATCCCATCTGATCCGTTGGAGGAAAATCCCTTTTTCATCCTAGTTGCAAGTTCTAACGCCTTCAATGATCCAGATTTATAATGGAAAAATGCACAATTGTATCTAGGTCGTTAGCGGAAGACTTCTCCTTTTATGTCCATTGCATAGTTCGATGCCTCCAATAGTCCATATTTTCCTTGGTAAGATGCATGGACCAATCTAAGCCATCAGCGTTAGAAATTGCTTGATATTCCTCTTGCTAGTTACACCCAATGAAGGGCTCAGATCTTTTATGTGTGATTCGAAATATTCTTTCACGACCATTGACCATTGGTGCTCAGCTTCTTTAGTTTTCAGGCTTTAATATTGTTCCTCGTAGAGGCCTAAGAATGCGACAATTGTTGACACAAAGATGGAGACAATAGGACAAGGAGCATGGTCCCTTTCTCAAACTTAAGTTGTTGTAATTTGAGTGAGCAACACACCCTTTCTCTCGCTAGTAATTTTTGGGAGGAAAGGTCATGGACCACTTGGTAACTTTTTAATTAAAAGTTCATTTTCGAAGGGTTAATTTCTCAGAAAAAATTTCATTGTTGAAGGCCATAATTTTTGAAAAAAACATTGTTTGATGAAAAGTATGAGAAATAAAAACGTCAAAAAAAAATTGTTTGAGTGGAAAAAATGAATATAAATTACAGCCCTGCTGGTTGGTTCATTGCTGGAAGGTGTTGTTGTCATTAGTATCTCTTCTGATTTTATACTCGTTTTATTTCTTCTTCAGTCGGTTGTCGGGTAGTGTTCCTTATCAATATTTTATGTGCAGAGTCGATTGTATTTTTCAAGTCGGGACTTGGTGGGAGTCTTGTGCATAGTCAACCGTCATGTGTATTGGATCGCTCCAATCCTTCCATCTTTAATGTCTTCATTCCCTCTTTGTATGTATTCTCTGAGTTAGTTTCATGACCGTTTTATAAATCAATAAGGTATCTTTCATCATTCTACGTAAGGATTGGGGAACAACGTTCGACTAGTGTTGATATGGCTAGTAGTTGGCGTCATGCCTATTTTTTGGAGTTTATCATTTCAGTCGATATTCATTCATGAACTTTGAAAAAATAAACCTTCTCGAAGTGCTTTTAATCTTAATGTTTCGTTGTAATTAAGTTCCTTGTTGATATATGGGGACTCCTTCTTTGTTTTACAAGCATTTTGTTGTCCCAATCGTCCTTTTCATCATGATGAACTTTTATGATGATCAATTGTAAATTATTTACGAACAATGGCCTTTTCTCACCCTATTCTAATTCCATTGGTTTGTACTCCCACTTATTTGAGTAAGGAAGAGAAGGAGCATTGTCACCCTTTTTTATGGTTAGAGTGATGACAAGTGATGAGGTGGAGAAGGGAAACTCGACTAGGGGAAGCTGGCATGATCCTATATTGGCCATCAACGGGGGTGAACCTATGATTTGGTTTGTAAATCTAGTCAAATTTTTCATGCACATTTTAAAGACACCTAGGGTGACAGACTTGGATTCATTGCATTCCATTTACAGATCCATCCCTTGGTCAGAGGACTGGTTTATTGACCTAAAGTGACGCATATAGTGGTAAGGGGAGTGTAAAAAGGCAGTGGGAAACAGTTATCCTGTATCAATGTAGGCGTTAGGCAGCCCACAGAAGTAAGCCAACTTCCTTACACAACACTCCATCTTCAAGAATAAATTTTTCATTTAATTGATGATTGACTCACTACCCACCAACAATTAATACCTTGAATTGAAAAAATGATTCATTTCCTTAAAAACTGTTTCTTCATTCTAGAAATGGGAACGGGTGTAGAAAACAACCATTTTCATTCCATTCTTGTTTCTACTCCATTTTTCAAAAAACCACACTCCTCTGTCACGTTTCTGGCAATGTAGCCAACAACAGAGAAAAAATAAATGATGCATTATAAATAAAGGATTAATGGGATTCGAGACCACGAACATAGCAAAATGAGTTACAAAAAAATATGACTAAGAGGGATTAATGGGATTATGGGCCAAGAACACAACAACTCGTTATCAGTCTCTTTATTAGACCTCTTAACTTTAACTTTATCAAGATTCAAATTTGACAAGCCCACTATTAAACATGCTTTATATTAAAATATTTCTTATGAAGACATAAAAATCAGTAGAAGTTACTCCGGGTTAAAACAGGGAACCTTTGCCGCATTACACAGAGATGGAATTTACTTCGATCTTTCACCTTTTATAGAGCTTGGGCTCTTAAAACATTTCACGACTACAAGCTTGAGCTCACAAACATAGACTCTTCTACTACAAGATTTATATTAAAAAAATTATTAGTAAGACATACAAATCAGTAGAAGTTATTCCAGGTTAAAACAGTGCAACTTCACCGCATTACATAGAGATGGAATTTACTTCGATCTTTCACGTTTTACATAGCTTGGGATCTTAATACATTTCATGACTATGAGCTTGATCTCACAAACATAGACTCTTCTACTACATATACACAGACTTTATTTTTGCTTCACCTGGAAGCTATTGAGTCACATTAGAGAGAAATCGTGGTATTGGGGCTTTGATAGTGCTCTAAATGCCCATATATGATCGTATGGTGAGGATTTTTCAGGGAAATTCTATCGAAATGCTAATATATCATGAAGAGAACTGGGGAGCGACCATAAGAATCAAGTATTTCTGATAAAACAACAAAGGAAACACAATAGAGGCAGTAAAGAAGAGTGCCATGACTTCCCGAAGATTTCATTTTACTGTGATATGGGGTATGGTTTAGCCTTTAAATAGTGAGTTTCTAGTGAACTGGTGAATTGACTTGGATATTATTAATGGCGAACGGTAATTATCACAGTATGACAGAATGGTGGTCATAGATATCATTTGTACTAACGGTAGATTTTGCTAATGTAATTGTACATGTATCACTCCAATCGATGCCTTGAGAAAGGATTGTATGCTGACATGGCGATGGTTTATATGATGAAATTATGAAATGGCGATTATCCTGGCAGTGCTAATAGTGAATGATGGCGTGTATCACATGTGTGAAGAAAACAATCTCATCATGCCTTAGATTTTGTTGGAGTAATTGTACCGAGTCTACTGACTGTAGATTTTGTTGGATTAATTGTACAATTATATAGAATTTCATGACATTATGTCTTGTCACAAACTTTTACTTCAGCAAGGACTTCACTTCGATGGGAATTTCCTTAACAGAGTTTTAAATTATTCAAATGCTCTGCAACTTGATATGTCAATTTACAAATTAACATATAAATATTATCAAAAGGATGACTATTTCATAATGATTCAACATTAAGTGATATAGATCCAGAAGCATTGGACATAGTTATTTTTAAACTCGAACATGGTCGTAATTATGTTCCTTCAATTGTAACATTTGAAGTTTTAAATGGGCAGTTTCAAGTGGACCTTGGAACTTGGAATTCCCTTCTTAATTCCTCAGATGATTTTGACTCAAGAGCTCTTCAAAGCCTCGGAAGACTGCTTACAAGTATATATGATTTCCTGCTACAATTTATTTAGATATTTGGGTTTTGAAGCTGAATTGATCAGTTTCTGAATCTCAATTATGAGCTCTCAAGGATCCAATTTTTGAATCAGTTAAATAGTTGTACGCCTCTCTTTAATATCTTCCTTGTTCATTTTTAAATAAATAAATTAATTTCTAATACTGTATAATAATCATTATGTTCATTGTAACAGTTTTATAGACCACAATAATTTCAGTGCCATAATTCCTAGGCAATTTCTGGACAACCCTTCATTGAATATCATGTATTGTACTAATTTGAAAAGAAATTATAATCTTTATTCTATTTCTTATTTCTAATATGCTTGAAAAAAATTATAATCTTTATTTTATTTCTTATTTCTAATATGCTTGAAGTAGAGAATTTTGTTTAACAAATTTTCACAAAGAATCCAACTATTCCACAGAAGTCAAAACTGTTAAAATTTTGTTCATAATCTCATTTAAAACCATCTATTTTATGTTGTACGTTGCAGATACTCTTGGAACCACTACCTAGGTATGGATAAGGGGAAATACCAACCTATTTCAAGCAAGGACAAAATGAGCTTTCTGCTCGGAATAACAATAATTTTATAACTTGGTCCATTTCTTCACTAAATCTCTGAATCTCCAGCAATAAGCTGAATGGACCTGTGCCGAGGAAACTGCTATGAACATAAAATAAGATAATATTTAAATAATTAATAGTTAGGTTAACTAAAGATAGGTTATGAAACGAGGTGTCTCCTCAACATCAAAATTCCCAAGCTATATTTAAGGCAGAGCCATTATTGTAATCTTTTATCCATTATCTAATATATTATCTATTTTACTCCATATTTATGGCTTATCATATATACCAGATATTCTGGTGAAGTTATTTGTGTGAAGCAAATAATTATTTGCTCCATCTGGTATCAGAGCGAAGTCTGATTCCAGGCCTTTGGCCTTATCTTGGCTTTTAGCCATAATTTCAGAGTTTCTCTGAATCAGGTTTTTGACCTCCCTCGCAGGCTACCATCTTACTCATTCCTCTCATTTCCATCACACTCATACATTAGTGCTCAATCCTGCACACATTCTCATCCAAATTCTCAAACACCCAATCACATATACATTGCATTTCATCCCCGTAATTGCACTCCAATCCTCTCTCTCGCAGCATCCTTCTCCTCCACACCAACTTTCTGCGCCATCACAACCCCTCATTCCCAAGCTTCTTGCGCCTCCTCCTTGTCTCCTCCTCTCATGCTCAGTAGCCTCCACCTATCGCACACACCTACTCACTTGCTCCTCCTTCCCTCGTCGCTGCTCATGTTCACGCTACCCTCTTCCCGTCGCATTCCCCAATCCTTCCCCCTGCTCCACACCCTTTCACCTACTGCGCCCCTCTCCCACCGGCTCCATGCTCTTTCTGCCCTTCTCCATTCACCATACCAAAACTCTACTCTGCATCCCATTTTCCTACTTACTCCCTTCTCATCTCTGCCCACACCACATCCTCCCCTTCCAACCGTCAATCCTCCCAGCTTCCACACTACATCCTCCCTTCCCAGCCGCCAATCTTCCCAACTTCAAGTGCCCACGCCATGCTCCGTCCGCACCCTACACTCCTCGCCTTCTCCACTTAACTCCCACTGTCCCTGTCACCTTACTCTATCATCCGTATCAGTTCCTCCACCACTCACTGTCACATCCCTCCACCACTCACCAGCCACCTCCCCTTCACTCTACGTTACATCCTCTGCGTGCCCTTCGCTCACCCTGCCAGCCCCGCTTCCTACCAAACGCTACACCTCCCATGTTGTCATTCCAGCTTCCTGCTCATCCTCTCCTTCGCTGAACCTCTCAACTCCCACGACGCCAACTCCATGCTCACACTCACCACCCTAAAATCCCTCCACCCACAAGGCCACGCCCTTCAATCCTCTCTTGGACCACTCCAATTCCACCGCCACTCCACGTAACCCTACACAACCAAAGAAACAAATTTCAATAAAAAAAAATATTACTATAATATTATTACTATTATAGTATAATATTGCTTTATTAACGTTTTTTTCAAACTTTATAATAATAATACATATTATTATTATTATTTCAAAAAGAAAATCCATTATATATTATTATGATTATTATGTTATAATAATTATTAATAATGTCCGTGCATTATTATTATACTTGAATAATAATAATTATTATATATATTTAATAATTGTATAAATTATTACAATTATTGATTACGAAAAAAAGAGAAGCCAAAATCAAGAAAAATTCAAAGGAAGACCGATTATCAACAAAAAAGTAGTCAAAGGAAGACAAACTTGAAAAAGAGTCGAAGACCATGGAAGCTGGGTTGCGACTACAAATAGAGAAATTAAAATCCAAGTTAAAGCACTATCGAAAAGACAATGAAGAATTACGAGACATTAATACACAATCCAAAGTAAGGATTGAACTACATAAGATACAAGAACGGTTCAATGAACAGACAATGTCCAACCAGGAAAATCACATAGAAAAATTATGTGCGCAAATCAAAGAATTAAAAGAAGAGAGTGATTTCAATCAAAGGTTGAAAAATCAAGATATAAAGAAAGAAATAAACAATTATGAAGCAGAAATAATACATTTGAACAAAATCGTTAGCGACAAAGATAAAGAACTAATGCAGTTACGACATAAATTAGAAATTCAAGAATCAGAGGTCGGCCAGTGTCGACAACAAATAAAAGCTCTTCAAAAACAAAATGACGACTCTAAAAAGACACATAAGTCAGAGATTGCAAAGAGTAATAAAGCATTATCTAACAATGCTGAAGAAATTTTTAGACTAAGAAATCATAACAAGATACTAGTCACAAAAATTAAGAAGTTGAAAAATAGCCGAAAGATAGAACAATCTATGGACGACATTGAAGGGAAACTTCTATACAAGAAGGAAGAGAATAGTTGTATCAAAAGTCATAATGAAGATCTTAAGGAACAACTTAAGACATCTGAAGATGACAGAAAATCGCAAGTCGAATTGATTAGGAAGTTTCAAAATGATAATAGCCAGTTGGAAAACAAATTGGAAAAGATACAAAACAAAAACTTAAATCCTCAAGAGACGAAAATACAACTTCCAACTCAGATCAATGCTCTAAAGGTGACATTCGTAAACAAAAATGACATCGTGAAAGTTCTTTATCGACACCCCAACCATAAAAACCGATATTTGAAAAAGTGGGAAATGTCGAAATATAATGGTACTAATGTGATCAAATCTCCTAACGACACATCAATAGGGAATCCCATCAGTCCACTACAAATCAATTTGGGATGGATTGATCCGTCGACGTATCGGAAGTTATGCTCTACACTTAGCAGTTCGTATCGACATGTTTCGGCAGCCATGACACGCAAAGAACAATGCAACAAAATTATAAGGCTTTGAGGACAAAGCCTCTCTAAGAGAGTGGCAATGCTACGAACATAAAATAAGATAATAGTTAAATAATTAATGTTTAGGTTAACTAAAGATAGGTTATGAAACGAGGTGTCTCCTCAACATCAAAATGCCCAAGCTCTATTTAAGGCTGGGCCATTATTGTAATCTTTTATCCATTATCTAATATATTATCTATTTTACTCCATATTTATGGCTTATCATATATGCCAGATATTCTGGTGAAGTTATTTGTGTGAAGCAAATAATTATTTGCTCCATTTTGTATCAGAGCGAAGTCTGATTCCAGGCCTTCGGCCTTATCTTGGCTTTCAGCCATAATTTCAAAGTTTCTCTGAATCAGGTTTTTGACCTCCCTCGCAGGCTACCATCTCACTCATTCCTCTCATTTCCCTCACACTCATACACTAGTGCTCAATCCTGCACACATTCTCATCCAAGTTGTCAAACACCCAATCACATATACGTTGCATTTCATCCCCGTAATCGCACTCCAATCCTCTCTCTCGCAGCGTCCTTCTCCTCCACACCAACTTTCCGTGCCATCACAACCCCTCATTCCCAAGCTTCCTGCACCTCCTCCTTGTCTCCTCCTCTCGTGCTCAGCAGCCTCCAACTATCGCACACGCCTGCTCACTTGCTCCTCCTTCCCTCATCGCTGCTCATATTCACGCTGCCCTCTTCCCGTCACATTCCCCAATCCTTCCCCCTACTCCACACCCTTTCACCTACTGCGCCCCTCTCCCACCGGCTCCGTGCTCTTTCTGCCCTTCTCCATTCGCCATACCAAAACTCTACTCTGCGTCCCATTTTCCTATTTACTCCCTTCTCATCTCTGCCCACACCACATCCTCCCCTGCCAGCCGCAAATCCTCCTAACTTCCACACTACATCCTCCCCTCCCAGACGCCAATCTTCCCAACTTCAAGTGCCCACGCCATGCTCCATCTGCACCCTACACTCCTCGCCTTCTCCACTTGACTCCCACCGTCCCTGTCACCTTACTCTATTGTTCGTATCATTCCGTCCACCACTCGATGTCACATCCCTCCACCACTCACCAGCCACCTCCCCTTCACTCTACGTTACCTCCTCTGCATGCCCTTCGCTCGCCCTGCCAACCCCGCTTCCTACCAAACACTACACCTCCCATGCTGTCATTCCAGCTTCCTGCTCATCCTCGCCTTTGCTGAACCTCTGAAATCCCACGACACCAACTCCACGCTCACACTCACCACCCTAAACTCCCTCCACCCACAAGGCCACGCCCTTCCATCCTCCCTTGCACCACTCCAATTCCACCGCCACTCCACGTAACCCTACACAACCAAAGAAACAAATTTCAATAAAAAAAAATATTACTATAATATTATTACTATTATAGTATAATATTGCTTTATTAACGTTTTTTTCAAACTTTATAATAATAATACATATTATTATTATTATTTCAAAAAGAAAATCCGTTATATATTATTATAATTATTACATTATAATAATTATTAATAATATCCACATTATTATTATACTTGAATAATAATAATTATTATATATATTTAATAATTGTATAAATTATTACAATTATTGATTACGAAAAAAAGAAGAAGCCAAAATCAAGAAAAAGTCAAAGGAAGACTAGCTAAAGAAGTCAAAGAATCCCTATCATCAAAAAGTCGAAGACAATTTATCGTCAGAAAAATCAAAATCAAAGGAAGACCGATTATCGACAAAAATGTAGTCAAAGGAAGACAAACTTGAAAAAGAGTCGAAGACCATGGAAGCTGGGTTGCGACTACAAATAGAGAAATTAGAAGCCAAGTAAAAGCACTATCGAAAAGACAATGAAGAATTACGAGACATTAATACACAATCCAAAGTAAGGATTGAACTACATAAGATACAAGAACGGAGCAATGAACAAACAATGTCCAACCAGGAAAATCACATAGAAAAATTACGTGCACAAATCAAGGAATTAAAAGATGAGAGTGATTTCAATCGGAGGTTGAAAAATCAAGATATAAAGAAAGAAATAAACAATTATGAAGCATAAATAATACGCTTGAACAAAATCGTTAGCGACAAAGATGAAGAACTAATGCAGTTACGACATAAATTAGAAAGTCAAGAATCAGAGGTCGGCTAGTGTCGACAACAGATAAAAGTTCTTCAACAACAAAATGACGATTCTAAAAAGACACATAAGTCAGAGATCACGAAGAGTAATAAAGCATTATCTAACAATGCTAAAGAATTTTTTAGACTAAGAAATTATAACAAGATACTAGTCACAAAAATTAAGAAGTTGAAAAATAGTCGAAAGATAGAACAATCTATGGACGACATTGAAGGGAAACTTCTAGACAAGCAGGAAGAAAATAGTTGTATCAAAAGTCATAATGAATATCTTAAGGAACAACTTAAGACATCTGAAGATGACAGAAAATCGCAAGTCGAATTGATTTAAAAGAAGTTTCAAAATGATAATAGCCAGTTAGAAAACAAGTTGGAAAATATACATAACAAAAACTTAAATCCTCAAGAGGCGAAAATACAACTTCCAACTCAGATCAATGCTCTAAAGGCGACATTCGTAAATGAAAATGACATCGTGAAAGTTCCTTATCGACACCCCAACCATAAAAAGAGATATTTGAAAAACTGGGAAATGTCGAAAGATAATGGTACTAATGTGATCAAATCTCCTGACGACACATCAATAGGGAATTCCATCAGTCCACAACAAATCAATTTGGGATGGATTGATCCGTCGACGAATCGGAAGTTATGCTCTACACTTAGCAGTTTGTATCGACATGTTTCGGCGGCCACGACACGCAAAGAACAATGCAACAAAATTATAAGGCTTTGAGGACAAAGCCTCTCTAAGAGAGTGGCAATGCTACGAACATAAAATAAGATAATAGTTAAATAATTAATAGTTAGGTTAACTAAAGATAGGTTATGAAAGGAGGTGTCTCCTCAACATCAAAATGCCCAAGCTATATTTAAGGTAGGGCCATTATTGTAATCTTTTATCCATTATCTAATATATTATCTATTTTACTCCATATTTATGGCTTATCGTATATACCAGATATTCTGGTGAAGTTATTTGTGTGAAGCAAATAATTATTTGCTCCAGAAACTTTGTTTTGATCTCTATTTATTTGGTAGGCATGTCACAAATGGAGAGGTTGTAAAAATGGCCAAAAACACATGGAAAGGGTTTGCAAAATGCAATAGGTCGCTCAAGACTTGCAAAATTATTGTAAATCTAACAAGGTTTTATGACCGTTTTAGAGAGGATGGAAAGAGATTCTTGAATTAGTTTTTCCTCCTTGGAAAGCAATGCCCCCCTTGTGTCAATTCCTTATTTTAGATGGGAAAACCTTATTGAACCTTGTTCCAAGTAAACTACTTTCCTTGCTTTAACAACTAGATAGAGTTGCATATTTTTCTACAGGTGCTCTCTTCATCTTGGTGTCTAAGATTTTGTTTACTATATTTTTCTCATAGAAATCAAGATTGAGCTCTAAAGGGGCGAAGTTTTTCCAATACCTTTGAGATTTGTAAGAACCAAGTTTTAACCTATAAAATTTAGGACCTTATAATTTTAATACAAATAAATATTGATAATTTTTTTATAACATATTAAAAAAATCAAAACTAATAAAAACATTTAAATTGAATATAAAATTTTAACATCACACTTCATAAATAACAATAACATCCATTCTTTAAACATCAAAAGGTGTTTTTTTTTTCTCTAAACATTGGAACGTAATTGTTTTATGTTGTCGAGAATATGGTTTTGAGAAGCTCAGTATCACTGTGGGAATTTTGTTTATTAAAATTAAAGAAAGATGGTTCACATCATTGAAAGAGGGTTTGGTTTATGAGACTATAAGTAATTTTTAATATGTTATGAAGTTTATGGGCAGGCTAGGAACCATCTTCTCTTTGATGATAAAGTTTATGGGCAGACAGAGTGGGAATTAAGGCTTTGGCTGCTGGGTAGGGTTTGAGATGCTCCGAGAATGCTTTTCTGAGATTGCAAGATTTTAAGACATGATTGGGTGAAAGGCTATTTCGATGGGGCTTTCTAGAATCAGGTTAGTGTCAATGGGGATGGAGCAGTTCTTTGGGTAGAGAACATTGCCATGTGACAACGAATTATTCCTTTGATATTTGCACGCCATAAGAAGCTAAAAATAAATCGTTGTGCAACAATGTAAGAGAACAAGCATTGATTTGAAAGCACATTTCCAACAAATTCAAAACAGTTTTAACTTGGCTTGTTCTCTGACAGTTTATACAACACCAGATTTGTACTATACATCTCTTTGCATATGTAATCAAACAAATATTCTGTTTATGAATTTGAAAACAAGCTAACGATCCAACTACTTTTAGAAATTTATAAATCTAATGCAAATACAACTAAATTCATACCATTTATTTTGATAAAATGAAGATTTTCCTCCCTATTAAACCAAAACAAACAAAAAAAAATCATGCTTATGAAACTATATCTGCAAAAATAAAAATGTGACTCACTCTTTGAAACAGGTGCCGAACTATGAAACGTATACAAAATGTACATTCAAATGGTTCAATGGATGCTATTAATGCCATCATTAGCAACTAATGGTTGGGAGTCTTCAGTGATCCGATGTGTAGTCTAGGGACTAGTAGTGTTGCTGTACTACCCTGTGGTTGTTAGTGGTCACTCCTGCCGCCTGCGATAATGGCTAATAATATGCCTCTCAAACTTTAAAATTCATTGCAACCACCGCATATCCAGATAATTTAGGAGAAAGTGGACTTCTAGATATGCTCAATCCTTAATGCAGGCGGAGAACATGTTTCCTTCTTCAACACTCAATCTTCAATAAATTCAGCATTTACTTGATCACTAACTTGCCACTCGCCACCCAACAAAATCACCTACTCGACCACCATTTATTAATAACTCAACAATTGTTACGAATTGACCCGGAAACGGATAGCAACAAACTGAGTTCTCAGAGAAACGGAAAATCGTTTCTACTGAAACGGCTGTGAGAAACGATTCGTTTCATAAGAAACGATTTCTTTGTTCTAGAAACGGGAACGGCTGTAGAAAACGACGGTTTTCGTTCCATTGTCATTTGTACTCCATTTTCACAAAAAAGCAACGTAAACCCTCGTCACGTTTCTGGTAACCCAGGATAGCAGTAATACCAAAATTTGGTTTTTCAAATCTTATCGTAGTCTATAAGCTCAGATCGCATTACCTGGAGCATAATCCAATGTGGAAACGGGTCTGGCAAACATAGAGATGTATTTATAATGTACATGACTTATCAAGCAAATTACTGGACATTTCAATCCAGAAGCACTTAAGCCAGGAAGTACCAAGTAAAATTCCTACGAATCCTAAGGACTAACTTTAAAAAGAAACAAGTTTAGCGAAACTCTTGCAATGCGATGTCCATGTAAAAGCAAGGATCTAAAGATATTCTGTATTATAAGCATAAACCCCAGCTCTATGAAATCTACATGGGCTCGACCTCGATGCGCATCCTTTTTACAATTTTGATCATTCATAATCGGTTAGCAAGAGCCGACCTTAATTGAGTGGATTGTATAAAATTGTTTTTATTTTCTTAACAGATATCTAAACTCTGTGTTAACAACCAATGGATCTTTTTGCAATAAACTTTATATGCAGAGTTTAGACAGAGGACCGATTTGTTACACAATCATGGAAATGTCTTTATACACAATATCTAAGCAAGGGATCGATTTCAATTTATCTATATTGCTTAGATTCATAATAACAAAAGCGACCTAAAAAAACGATCTTCATACTCTGTTATTAACTAACTTACGCCCCAAAAAAACCGAGCAGGAAATTGATTCCCGTTTATGTATACAGATGTGTTTCCCAAAATCTTATAGAGATGCATCTTCGTAATAATAAAAAAGTGCAACGTTTTCACATTAAAATGAAAAATGCAGAAACCAATTGAATATCTGTATACAGACATAGATCCGAGCTCTGTATTAAGATCGGCTAATATCTATCTATCTATCTATATATATAAGATCGCAGAACTTATCAATAAGTCAATACTAGTATGGATTTTGTTCACATAAGAAGTAGAAGCCGTCATTCAGCATTTATCTTTTACAGTATATTTAACAACAATAAAATCTAAGGTATTGTCGGCATAGTTCTCCAGATACATTGAGAAGGAAAAGAAACAAAAAAACCATAACCAGTCCAAGAAAAATGTCTCGATCCCAATGATAAGTTTACAAACCCATACACATAAATATACTTACTTGATTTTAAATAAAAAATGGACCGTTAATAACCATTTAACCATAAACAGAATTATACTTACTTGATTACTGCGAAAATATATTTGGAATAAGGTGAATGCCTACTTGGAGAGTAGGGTCCTTCCAACCATAGGAGAGAAACAACTCGATCATGTTTGCTTAGCTCCACCCCCAAGTTGGATCATCACCATGCATGAACACAAGCAATTGCTTCCTCGCAGCACTCTCAAAGAGTCTGTATCAAGCAAAATGGACTTATGAAAGAGAGAACTCTCAACTAATTCCTCTATGCACAACATGACCTCCCATGCTCTCCGAGTGCATATTATTTATAGTTTTTTCACAAGTCTTATTCCATCCCAATCAAATCTCCAATCTATCCTTAAATCCCTATGATTTGGGATCTTGTCTCGTTGTTGAGTTTTTGATTGAGTTTGATTGGTTCAATTATCTCTAGCTTGCTTACACTTGTTCTTTTGTGCCATGGTGGTGTCTCCTCATTTAGATGAACTCCAAGTAGTCTTTTCCTTTTATTTAAAAATAATAATAAAAATAGTTGTTGTGCAAAGTGGCACTTTGTGTTTTTGAGTTTTAATAACTCTTACATAAAAAAAATATTTATCAAAATATTAAATCAAAATAATAATATTTTTGGGGGTATCACAACCCCTCATTGAACACTTAAGTCAATTTTTTAACTTTGGTAATGTTGGGTGAAGGTTGGTACATGGCCTTGAGTACTACATAGAGAACATGGTGGAGTAATTGTAGGTGCAAGGGGATTACATGATGCTGCGAGGACTTTCACCTTTGGCACATTGGTTCCCCAATTATTGGAATTGGGAGTGACTGGTAAAAGGAATTTTCATAGGAAAAAATAGTCTTGGGATCCCTCTAGATTGTGTGCTTTCACGGACAACTGGAGTGAAGTTGAAATGGGTGTATGGTTTTGTACAATTTCAAGGTATGGTGGGGTTAGATATCATATCAGTATTTCTAACGTGAGTCCAGGAAAGGTAAGAGTAGCCATCCCTATATTTCCCTATATTCCCAAGGGGGGAATATGAAGGGAAGATACACCACTACTGGAACTAAAGGAGGCATGTGAATGGTTGTTTCTTTAGTATGGTGACCATTTTCCAGTGCAGATGTTGATGATGAGGAATTGTTGTGTTATCCTCTGATAAGAATATAGTGCACATATGACCATCCTTAGAAGCTGGGATTGTTGGTGGAGGGAAACCATGTGGCCCCAACAATGTTGACTCTTTATAGATTCGTAGACTGATATCGGAGTATGATGGCTGGTTTTTTTATCCTATAGTGGGTAGGATGTTATCAGGGTCTGAATTAGGGAAAGGCTCATAGTACGTGAGTTGGTCAAGGGTGACTATTTTCCCATTGTGGATGAACATCATGGTGTAGAATATTGATGATGCAACTTCTTTCATGTAATTAATGTATCTATGGCCCAAAAGGATGTTATAATAAAGTTGAGCATTGACTACTTCGATATCAAGAAGTACCATTTTTCTTCCCACTTCGATGTAGACATTTTGGTATAGAGCTTGTGGTTTCGATGGCCTACCATTGTAAGCACGAAGGGTGATAGATGATGGGACTAAATTTGGTGATCCAATACATTCCAAACATGTGTTGACATCACATAATTACACTCTCCTTCAATAGTTATGCAATAGTGAATGATGATGTTGTTGATTGTGATTGGAATTTGGGAAGCGATGGATGAGGGTAACTAAGGCTCCCCAATTTTAAGGTCGAATCTCATTAGGTTTGAATTAGAAGGTTCAATTGCACATAAGGCTTATACTAATGCATTCTTTTAGAAAGGACAAGACTGAAGAAATTTTAAACTAGACATGGCGGCAGGGGCCCTTGGACCAAGTCATCTACAATGTTATAATTATGGGTAGCCTTCATGTGGGGTTTATGGGCATTTCATTAGAGTGGTGGATTTGGAATCATGGGTATTTGGTTTTTTATCGTACATTGTATCTAGAAAGGTTTGCTAGTGGTGGCAGGTGCATAGTCCCTCTACAGAGGGTCATACATTATATAAAAATTGTTACAAGTTTGAATTTTTATCTCAATTGTAGTCATATGGATATTTTGGAAATATCCATAACCTCATGGGTGCAGTGAACTTACTGATGAGATACAACCCCTCTGTTAGAAAAAGGTTTTTGGAGCACAACTTATTGTGGCTCTAATGCATTTGTTTCTTGGGGAGGGTTGGTGCTAACCTAGTGTGGCTCTAATGCACAACTATTGAAACTCTTGTATCAATGAGTAGTGGTATGTATAATGGTCATAATTGTCGCACATAGTATAATGGAATTTGGTCCTAAGATTGGGGTTTTTTCCTTTCTTAGGGGGTTATTGGCTCTTGTATTCTAGTTTTGTTAGGGAGGCTTGTTTCCCCCTTGTCCTTGATGGTGGTTTTGATTGTTCTTTCCTTTTTCCTTACCATTATTTTGTGGATAAGAGGGGTTTGTTGCGTTTAGTTTCTCAAAATATTGAGTTTTTTGTGGGGGAGGGTTGTTTCCCCCTTGTCCTTGATGCTGGTTTTGATTGTTCTTTCCTTTTTTCTTACCATTATTTTGTGGATAAGAGGGGTTTGTTGTGTTTAGTTTCTCAAAATATTGAGTTTTTTGTGGGGGAGAGGGTTGAACTAAATTTACTCTTGCATGAGTCATGGGATGCATACTAAGTGGACCGGAGAATGGAAAATATGGATTGTAGAAGGGTGTGAGTAGATATAGGTTGGGTTCTCCATACGATGTGGATGTAGGAGCTCATGGCACTATTGGAGGTGGTGGTGGTGCAATTTGCACCTCAAATCCATTGGAGAACCTAGGAATGTATGGTCCATAAGTCATTTATCCAAATGGGGGATTTCAAATTTTTTTGTGGGGCCACTAACACTTGAGGTATTGGATGGTTTTGCTATGATATATTGTATGCTAGAGAGTTGTGTGGTTGGGAAACATTCAATTTATGGGAAATGACACCTATAATCCCGTTGACAGAGTTTGATGTGTTGTGGGTGCCTTCGTTTAGAGAGAGATGTTAAGGGGTATTTGGGATAATCTTAAATACAAATACCCTAACTAGGAATATATCAAATCGAAATGTTGGGCATTGAGCATGGCCTCTTGTTCTGTTTTGGGAATCATCATTTCCACATCTTTGGCAATCATAGGAAGGAGTGATTTAAGAAACCAATCTAAGATAAAATAAACTTGGATTTATATTTTTCAGAATGTTCTGCATTTATGTCATTCATGGATATGATCCATGATGTGTGTAGAAGTATTCTGCTAAAATTTAGTTAAAATCTCCAGTCCCAGATCGTGACATATAGGTAGTTGAAGGTATGTGAGAAAGGTGGTGACTATGGAGTCAAATGTGGACTAAGTTGTAGATGGTAAAATGACATACAATTTGGAAATCATCCCTTTGATGGTTCTCTAAAACAGTCAATGGTGAATGGTATCCTTGACTATACTAGTGGACATACACCAGAGGTGAAATGAGATCACATGGCTTGTTGGGTTATCCCCTTTTTTCCCCTCAAATTTTGGAATATTCAAGGGGAGCTTAGGGGCCATACTTGGCCAAGTTGGGTTGTGTAAAATGAGATCATTTATTACCTTGGATAAATACACGATACTTAAACTAACAATAAATGGGAGTGTAGGCCTCTTATTTTTTGTTACATACTACTCCTGCTAGGTGGTGTAGGGGGTGGTGGGAGGGGGGATGTAGGAGATTTGAGGAAGGTATGTCTAATAAAATATGACACTATCATGTTTTCCCAAGTATGCACCCGATGTGATGCTCTCCCTCATGGTATACAAGGAGGTAATGTGGGAACTACTCCTTGAATAGGGGGACGCACTTGCAACTTGAGAGACTGCTTAAGTATTCTTAGATCCGCAATCATTGTGGTTTTGTGATACAATTAAAGTAAGTATGAACGGAATGAAACACAATGGAAATGTGCAAAAATATGATAACCATAATAGCAGGTGTAATATGGGGCAGGTGTGAAAGTATGTGTCAATTTCATGTAAATGATACCAAGAGTAGATTCTTTTTAACTACATTAAATGATCTTTCTAATAAAAATAAAGAATGAGTTTTCCCTATTTGACTTAATGTCCTTCCTCTGAAATTGTCACTAGGCCTTCCAATAGCTCTCTTATTGGATGGTTATGAACCAACCGAAGATGGCTAGTGAAGGTATGAATGAATAAGTTACAACAAGGGGTATTGTGGGTATGTTTTGGAAGGACTGCCAAAATTTCCAATAGCCAACGAACTCAGAATTAGGTGCAAATGTATCCCACAAATGCCACCTGGTAATAATCCTAGTATTTTGCCACTAAGATACCCATGTTAAGTGTGGATAAGGGGTTCGGAATTGAGTTGTAAAGTGTTGTCTCCTCAAAGATCTAGGTGGCTCGATGTGACGAACATAAACAACTATACCTCATCTTTAACGTCCTTGGGCATCGTGCTTCCTTATCCAAGATTGGTAACACTTGCTTGTAGCAGGAATTGGCAACTTCCCTAAAAGTCAACAACTATTGTTTAAAAATTGAAGAAGATCGGTGGGAATTATTTGGACGTCTATCCTAATCAATACTAACCTACTAAAAAATAATTTGTGACCTCCTTGGTGGAGGGTTTTAGTTTTTTTATGGAAATTTTCAATAGGTGGTCTACCCACTTCTAGTTATTTAGCTCTCTTTTCTTGGCCTAATATACACCCCTTCGGAGTAAAGGGGTTTGTTGGAATCTAATCCACGAGCGTTAGCGAACAGACATTGATATGTCTAGGAGACCTCATTGGGAAGTTGAACCCAAGAGGCATTCTCATGTATTTATTGTACACATTAGTTCATGAGAATTTCATGCTTTGTGCCTATCTTTCTTGTCTTCTTATTTTTTTCCTATTTTCCCTCTTAAGGCATGTAACAAATATATTGTTTTGTTTATGTCAATATTCCATCTTTGATAAATGAGCCTTCAAACTATGAGCCATTTTTACATCAAAATATATGTATGCAAACCTTTAAAATATATGCATAAGTGGCATTTCACTCAAGGGCAAAACTTTGAAATATATGCATAAGTGACATTTCACTCAAACTATATAAATTCAAAATATATGTATGCAAACCTTTGAAATATATGCATAAGTGGCATTTCACTCAAACTATATAAATTCTCTAACTGCTATTTTTTATTTTCTCTATTTTTTTAATTCAATTGCTTTTTTTTTAATCTTGGAGCTCATTAAATTTTCTCCCTTTGTGCTTTAAGAATACATAATTCAATTGATTTTTTATTATAATGCATAATTGTCATTATGGTTATGTGCAAAAGATTAGAAGTAATGAAATTTTATTAAAAAGAGATTTTTATGTTTTTAATAGTGGTGCACATTGGTGTATGTTGTATTTTGATTCCAATTAAAAATTTAAAAGGGGATGACCATTACTCCAAGTTAAGTTTAAAGGGAGGATTGTTAAGTAAATTTGACTTGCTCTTCATTGTTTTTGGGCCCATAGTATTTGGTAGCTCGTGGTATTAGCCCATAGTATTGCATGTGAAGAAGGTGCCTAAGGAGGCCTCAATTGGCTTGTGTGTGGCATGTGATGGTCATGCCCTAACCATATTGCTTAAGAAGATGGATATCAATAGATCTAATATGGTTGATTTTTCAATTCTGTTCTTAAGTTAATCCTTAGTCATAATATATATATGATTAACTTGATCCAGAATTTGATTATTTGTTCATTTTATTTATATTGTATTTGATATAAAAATATAGATATATTTTTTATTTTTTACAACTTTTTTTTTATTATATGAAGAAATTTAAACCTTTGAATACCTCTTGTTTAATATGCATTATCATAATAAATTCATGTATATTGAAAACTTATGATTCCACATTATCTAACCTGTGGAATTCTATAAAAGGACATTTTTATCCCATATTCGAAATTCCAAATACTTCGTAACAGGCTTGAGCGGTAGCTGGTTTAAAGTAATAAATAAATAATTTTTGGTTTCCTAAATTCAATAAATCTTTATACTTTAACCAGTCATTTTTATATTATTACATGTTATCTGTATTGAAAAACTTGTACAATTATAAATTATATATTATATTTTTTCACTCATAACTCCAAGAAAAGTAAGTGATGCTTTCACATTAAAAAATTCATGATTAGAACCTGCTCTCTTTATAATACCCATGGTATTAGTGAAGAAGAATGATATATATCATTAAGCAGACCCCTGTTAAATTGGAAGAATTTTTAGGTTTTGGTTAGAAGTCTGCGGCTTTGCATTTTTCCGAATACAGAAACATCTCCATCTCTAGTATGTTTACAGAGCCAGATGTGTGGGTATTGTAATGTGTTGTTGAATACTGTTAGTTGAGTTGTAGAGTTTCTTAACTACCTTCAACTCTACAACTCAATTATTCAAGAAAACATATTTGGCATTTACCATGCCATCGTTGCCCGGAGCTTTGGATTATGCCACTCCTTTTTTCTTTCAATTAAGAACTCACCTACGCCATCGTTGTCAAGAGCTTTGGATTATGCCACTCCATTTTTCTTTCAGTTATGCATCTCTTGTTGCACCTGAAAATTATATATCTTTACCACAGAGATGTCTCATACCCCTGTTTCAGCTTTTGGACATTACTTCTCTAGTGATGGCAAAATGTTTCCCCAATGATCAAGAATAAGCTCCTATCATCTGTTGACCCTAATTCCCATATTAATGAAGTAAACGACAGTCCAACTTTCCAAACAAAATCATCAGGAAAATGTCAAATTTCGAGCAAACCTAGAGACTAAATCTGTGAAGCAAGAAAATGGTGTTAGAAACAAAGAAAATGGTGTTAGAAACAGAGAAAATAAATATGCATTGAAACAATCATATTATCTTTCTCAACATTATAGGAAAGTTAGACACAAAACCGACACAAAACCTTGCAACACTCCAAGGTGAACTAAAACAGGTAACATTCATCAGCATGCCAATATGATCCAGAAAGAAGCCAGCACAAGATATTCTACAGTCAAGGTTGAAGGGTTATGTTCTCCTCAACATAATACAAATGGTAATAAAATAGCTCCATATAAGGTTGTGGCAACCTTATATGGAGTTTCCACAAACTTTATATGGAGCTAATTTATTATTTCCATTTGTATCATGTGGAGGAGAACATAACCCTTCAACCTTGAGTGTAAAATAATATTCTGCGCTGGCTTCTTTCTTGATCATATTGGAATGCTGATGAATGTGGAGGAGAACATAACCCTTCAACCTTGGACTGTTGCAAGGTTTTGTGTCTTACTTCTCTAGAATGTTGAGAAAGATAATATGATTCTTTCTGTGCTTCTCGATATGAAAGCATGTTTTTATTCTCTCTGCTTCTAGCACCATCTTCTTCCTTCACGAATTTAGTCTCTAGGTTTGCTCGAAATTTGACACTTTCTTTCTTTAGCAATTGAATCATAATTTAGTTTGGAAAGTTGTCTGACTGTTGGCTTTTACTTCATTAGTATGGGAATTAGGGTTCGCAGCTGATAGGCGTTGATTCTTGATCATTGAGGAAACTTTTTTAGAGGAATAATCTCCAAAAGATGAAACAGGGGTTATGAGACATCTCTGAGATGTAGATATATAACAGGAGATGCATAACGGCCCCGACCGTGCAGCTACCTGTGTAGAATGGCAGTAAACCTTCAAACCAAGTATTTCTCATGAGCGACTGGACTCCTAATCCTAGTCCTCAGGATATACTTGCTCCAGCTTATCACATTCCAGCGGAAAGAAAAGTGGAAGGGCATAATCCAAATCAAAGCTTGAATATTCTTCGTTAATGGACATTAATGATTCTTCCTTAATTTGTGCACATTAATTGGAGCACATGGCCCAGATTTTGTTAGACCAGCCTTGCGTGCAGCTCCATATGGCGCAGATTTTGTGAGACCATCTTTGCGTGCAAGACGTGAGACCATTACATGGTTGGATTCAATTCATGCATTTTTAGGTGTTGACGTGTTGTCACCTTGCCAATTCCATTAGCATTAATTTAAATATCTTACAGTTTGGGTTTCATGGTTTTAATTTTTTTTTTTCCAAATTCCATAAAAAGAAGATGCGTTGTTTATATAGTTGGGTTTGCTTGCACTACTTGGGGGTCTAACCAGACCATCGCAATTCACATGGCGGTTATCCACATTGCAAATAGCAATCGGTGATGTCTGGTTGAGGAATAGTACAAATTCCCACGGTTCTAAATTACAAATTCTTAGCCGTTTAAGTTTCATATCCACAAATTTCTGTCGTTGGGTCTAAATTAAAATTCTGATATGTTTGGTATTTGATTTGGCCAAATCTAGAAACAATTAGAATTAGACAATGAGAGACGAACTTCAATTTCATCTCTATCTTGTCCCTTTTCTTTATTTAAAATCTCATTTTAACATATTTTGTCGATGGGGAGACGGGAGACGACATAATGAGACACCTGCACCAAACCAAATAACAGTACCTTATTCCCTATCCAGTGAAATCGGTATGGATGGGACTGTAACCCCTCGGCTCAGGCGTCGGTATGCATTTTGGGGTAATGGAACCAGCCTGCCTCCCCTCGATCGAATGGCTGCCGTCGGTCTGGCTGGATTTGTGGCCTGTCGAAATGGATTCCTTGGTCAAGATTGAAAATTATCAGGTCGTGAGATATTTAATCATTTTACTTTGTTCATCCTATATTTTCAACAATATTCCTCATCGAAAGCTTTGTTCTTTGTTCTGCCTGAGCAAGGGCAGGACCACAGTGCTCCAGGGTTTGAGGTGGAAGAAGTAATCAATGGAGAATATTGAGTGTGTTAGGGAAGAATATCTAATGGATGTCCCATTGGTTATGAATGGGCCTCGGGCTTTCTGGAAGGGACGATTATTGGCTACTTCAGAGCCATTCTTCTACCTCAGGTGCAGTTGTTGGAGACTTGAATTATCTAAACCGAAGATGGCTAGGAAAGGTATGAATGAATCCCTTCCTACAAGGGGTATTTAGGTATGTTTTGGAAGGATCAGCAACATTTCCAATAGCTAACAAAATCAGAATTAGGTGGAAATGTATCCCACAAATGCTACCTACTAATAATTTATTTTTGCCACTAAGATACCCATGTTAAGTGTGGATAAGGGGAACCTAGGTTGATTGATGTGGAAAACATAAACAACTATATCTGGGATTTAACATCCTTGGGCTCTGCGCTTTCTTATTTGTGTTTGATCACACTTACTTGTAATAGGATTTGACAAGTTCCCTAAAAATCAACAATAACTATTGTTTAAAAAATGAAGAAGATTTGTGGGAATTATTTGGAGGCCTATCCTAATCAATACTAACCTACTAAAAAATGTTTCATGACTTCATTGGTGGAGGGTTTTACATGTTTAATGGAAAAATTCAGAAAGTGGTAGTTGTCCACTTCTAGTTATTTAGCTCTCTTGTTTTGGACTCATATACACCCCTTCCCATTAAGGGGGGGTTTGTTGGAATCTAATTCGTTAGCTTGAACAAACATTGGAAAGTCCAAGAGACCTCTATGAGAAGTTGAACGTGGGGGAATTTTCATGTATTTATTGTACATTAGTTAATGAAAATTTCATGCTTTGAAAAATATCTCTCTTGTTTTCCTGTGTATTTGTCTATTTGCCCTTTTGGGGTAAGTAACAAATATACTATTTTGTTTATGTAAATATTCAGCTTTGATAAATGAGCTTTCAAACTATGGACCATTTTTGCATCAGAATATATGTATGCAAGCATTTCAAATATATAGATAAGTGGAAGCTATTTGTTATTGCCTCTATTATTTTTTAATTCAATTGCTTTTTTAATATTGGAGCTAATTAAATTTCCTCCCTTCCTGCTTTAAGCATACATTGCTAAGAAGTTCTTGTTATTAATATTAAAACAAAGATCTAGTAATATATTGACAATGTTATAATTTTTCATAAATTTGAATGGCTTAAAGAGTTAAATGTATATTTACAATTATGGTTGGTTTTCCCGTTAAGGTTTCATGGTAGTGCTTAGTTGTCATTAGGATTATGTGAAAAATATTAGAAGTTATGAAAATTAAAAAAAAAAGGATTTTCAAGTTTCAAAGAATATGCGGTATTGGGATAAGATTAAGAATGCCCCATTATCATATTTTAAAGTGATTATTAAATGGTATTTACTTCATAAGAGGTAAGAGAAGAAGCACATGGAAGTGAGTCACCTATGTAGAATTCAGTAGACAAAAGAGAGGGACATGTCTCCTTCTAAAAATTTAAAAGGGAATGGGCATTACCCCATGTCAAGTTTAAAGAGGGATTGTTAGCTAAAGGGATTGTTGCATGTGAAGATGACAAAGAACTCGATTGCTCCGTCAGTCTCCTGAACTCTTCTTCGAAAATCCATGTCGCCTCCTACAACTCATCACCTTTCCATCACACTAAGTATTCTTTCTTTCACAAACTGCGCATACGCCCAACTTCGTGTTCCTCTATTACTTTTGTGATTTCCTCTTTGTGTCAATCTGGAATCTGCACTGTACAGTCGATGTTCGACACTTCCGCGCTTCCGTTGCTTGAACCTTCTTCAAACTTGTATAGATTTGAGACATTGAACATTGGCTAAATGCTCAAGTTCTTCAGTAGCTCCAACACATAAACATTGTCCGAAATCTTCTTCAGAATCTTACATGGTCCAATCCTCTTCAGCTTCAGCTTGTTGTATGTTCCTGTCGGAAATATCTCCTTCCGCAAATGTGCATAGACTAAGTCTCATTCGCTAAATTATTGTAGACTCTTCTTTTTGTCGGCTCTCAACTTGTATGCCGCACTACTCTTTTCTATGCGCTTTTGCACATCTTCATGCACTTATTTCATATTCTCTGTGAATGATTTCGCATCTGCACTTTTCCTAATTTCTGTTGGTAACTCGACCAAATCTACCACTCCATGTGGGCTTCTTCCCTAAATAATATGGAATGGGCTCAAACTTGTCATCTGATTCATAGAATTGTTGTATTCGAACTCTGCTTGTGCCAACATGTTCTCCCACTGCTTGGGTATGTCAGTCGTCAAACATCTGAGAAGCTTTGCCAAACTTCTGTTTACCACCTCGATCTGTCCATCTGTCTGCAGATGATATGTCGAGCTAAATTGCAACTTCGTGTCTAGTTTCTTCCATAGGGTTCTCCAAAAATTCCCCATAAACCTGGTATCTCTGTCCAACATGATACTCTTCGGCAACCCATGCAATCTAACTATCTCCTTGAAAAATAGTACAACAATGCTTGTGGCGTCACTTGTCTTCTGACACAAAATAAAATGTGCCATCTTCGAAAATCTATTGACCACAAAGATTGAGTCTCTTCCTTACTGCGTCTTCAGAAATCCCAGCACAAAATCCATGCTTAGGTGCTCCCATGGGGTATTCGATATAGGAAATGGTGTATACAAACCTATATTCTGACTTCTCCCTTTTGCCAACTGGAAAACGTGACACTGTCGTACCAACTTACCAAGATCTGTCGTTATTCCTGGCCAATAATACTTTTCTTCAACCAATTTCTTGGTCTTGTCGATGCCAAAATGACCTGCTAATCTATCGTTGTGCAACTCTTAGATTAGGTTCTCCCTTACGGGTCCTCTGGGAATACACAACTTTTGTCCCTTGAATAGGTATCCCTCTTGGACAAAATAATCCAATTATGTAGTTCGGTCGACACTCCATGGTTCACGACAAGCCTCCCATGCTTTCAAAAAATCCTCGTTAGTTGCATACTCCATCTTCATTGAATCTATTCCTATTGCCTGAACTGTCGTCATGTTCAGCAATGCAACTCTTCAACTTAGTGCATCGACAATCTTATTCGACTTTCCTGACTTATGTCACAACATGAAAGTATATCCTTGCAGGAACTCAACCCATTTCATGTATCATTGATTCAACTTCGATTGAGTATTCAAATACCTCAACGCTTAGTGATCTATGTACAACACAAATTCCTTGGGAAACAAATAATTCCTCCACTTCTTCAATGCTTGGACAATAGCATAGAACTCCTGGTCATAGACCGAATATTTCTGCTTCGCATCATCCAACTTCTCACTGAAGAATGCAATTGGTCAGCCCTTCTAGCTCAACACTACTCCAATTGCTATCCCACTCGCATAGCAATTGACTTGGAAAACTTTGTTTAAATCTAGGAGCGCTAACACTGGGCTCTTAGTGACCTTTTCCTTCAACTTGTCAAAAGCTCTTTGGGCATCTTCTGTCCACTTAAACTCCCCTTTTTTCATGCACTCTGTCAAAGGTGCACAAATATGACTGAAACCCCGAATGAACTTCGTATAAAAACTGGAAATTCCATGGAAACTCCTTACTCAAGTCGCACTTGTCGGTTTCGGCCAATCCAATATTGCTTTCACCTTCTATGGGTCCATCACCAACCCTTTACCTGAGATTACAAATCCCAAGTACACCAGTTCTTCCTTCATGAAGAATCACTTTTGTAGGTTCACCATCATCTTCTCTTCCTACAAATTTTGCAATCCTTGTCGAATGTGCTCCAAGTGCTCTGTCTTGGTTCGACTGAAAATCAGAATGTCGTCTAGGGAGACTACGACAAACTTTCCAAAGAATGGCTTCAGTACCTCATTCATCAATCACATGAAAGTGCATTAGTCAATCTAAATGGCATGACTAACCACTCATACATGCCTTCCTTCATCTTGAATGTTGTCTTCCATTCATCTCCTTCTCTAACTAGTATTTGGTGATAACCACTCTTCAGGTCGATCTTTGTGAAGTACTTCACTCCACTCAAGAAATCCATCAATTCGTCCATTATCGATAATGGAAACTGATACTTGATTGTGATCCTTTTGATGGCTCTAGAGTCTATACACATCCTCCATTCTACACCCTTCTTCGGTGCTAATACTATTGTTACTGCACACAGACTCAGACTCTCTCTAATCAATCCTCTGTCCAACAACTCCTAGACCTGTTGATTGAGTTCCTAACCATCTGCTGGAGTCATTCTATATGGTGCCTTGTTTGGAAAACTCGATCCTGGAATCAAGTCAATCTGATGGGATATGTTTCTCGTCGGTGGAAATACCATCGGCGCTTCATCGACTACTATGCTCCTGAAATCATCGACCATCTCTTCGACTTCGACCAGAATTCTCTCCATTGTCGACCTCTCGACACATGGCCCTTTTGTAATGATGGCAAAAAAGCTTGACTACTTTTCCTCTTCCGCGAGGAATTATTTTGCTGAACACATCAACACTCACTTCTCCCAATAGTTTCTCTCACCCTGCCTATAGTTGGCTTGCTCCTCTTGCTTCGGCTTCAGAGTCCTTTGCACGCCATTTTTCCACACTGTGACTGCGTTGTCTCAACCATCATAGATCATTTTCGGATCATATTTCCATGGTATCCCTAACAACAGATGACATGCATCCATTGGGATTACATTGCACAACACAGTGTCTTCAAGCTTCCCGACCTTGAAGTTAATCAGGCACTGTCTGATCACCTTCACGTGGTGTCCTTTTTGTAACCAAGAGATCTTGCATGGGTGTGGGTGTTCCCGACACTTCAGTTCCGCTTTGTCGATGACCTCTGTCGACACAAGATTCTTCATACGGCCACCATCAACTATGGTCTTGCGATGCCATTCGTCAATCCGCACTTTGGTTTGAAAGATAGCCTTTCGTTGCGGTGGCTCTTTCTTCGTACGTCAGTTGTCCTGAACCAACGTCCTTCTAGTCGTCATGGCGCGACTCTTTCTTTTCCCACTTTCACTGTTGTCGGATGTCGACTCTGCCCTCTTGTCAATTTTCTCATCTCTTCGACGTCTGGGTTTCGACTCTTCTGCAACATGTAGGTTCTCTGGGCATTCATATGCCTTGTGTCTGACTCCTCGACTCTTGTAACAGACTATAGCTAGTATATCAAATCCTTTTCCTTCGGATGGACCACTTTGACCATACGCACCTCAACCGTGGTTCTCTTGACCCTCGCATTAGTTTTCTTGCATCTTCTCTCGTGTCGATGTCCCTTCAATCTGTCTATTGTCTTCGACAAATTCTCTCCTGTATCTGCTACTTTGGCCTTTCAAGGAAATAGTCTTTACACACCGACCATTCATCCTGCCTCAGGTCCATGTGGATTTTCTCGAAATTTTCTCTTCTGCCTTCAGAGCTAGTTGATAGGCATCACCAACCACTCTGAACGTTGATAGGATCAACTCGTCCTGTATCGCATATTTCAAGTCGTTCACGTATCTAGTGACAAGTTCTTCTCATTCGTCGGTTTGTCCGGAGCTTATTGACAATCAATAGAACTCTTCTATGTACTCCTTCAAGGTCATCTCTTTTTGTCAAAAGTTCTGCAACTTCCGTAACAAGGAAATCACATAGTCACCTGGCAAGAACTTCTCTTTCAGCTTGGCAACCATCTTGTCCCAAGACTTGATTTTCTCCTTGCCTTTCTTGAATCTGTCAGCCTGCACATTGTCCCACCACAATGAGGTGTGATCCTTCAAACTTAGACATGTAGTCTTAACCCGCATGGGATCCTTGATCTGCTCTATGTCAAAGCATTTCTCCATTTCTTTGAACCAGTCGATCAAGTTGTCTGGATCCAGACTTCCTGAGTAGGTACGCACATCCATATTTGTTCGACCTCTCATTTCTGTCAGAAGCTTGATGAGTTTTTCTTCTGGTTCCTCGACTGCCTCTTCCTGTGCTTCCACCTCTTCGACCTCCTCGTCATTGTGGTCTAACGCATCAAGAATGCATCCACGTCTTTGACTTTCTTTGATCACTGAGACTTCACTAGTCAAACTGTGCATTGTTCGCATACAGTCGTCGAACATTTCACGATCAATTGTGACTGCTACGCCATGTACTCTTCATCCAAATCCTCAAACATTAATGCCTCTATGATCCATTTTCAACCTCAACTAAAAGCCCCACTCATCCAATTGCAACCGGAATTCACAAGTCATGCACAACTCTACCCAACCATATCTGGAGCTGTAAACACACTCGACACGGGTTTCTCTTCCATCTATGGTAACAACTAACTCTCTCCTATTCACAGGATGTTTCAATTCAGTCGGACTCACTTCCAGGATCTGATACCAACTGGCGCAAGGTCACCCGACAAGGGTTCTTAGTTAACGATAACACATGACACAACCATGTGTTCACATGAACTAGATGTAAACGGGATAACAGAAGTGGCTTCTATTACTTCAAATCAATCGGTTACAATGTGAAATGAAAGGAATGTAAAACAACTAACTATGTTGGCCTCAACCTATTACAATACAGAATTAATGGTGTGTTTTCTCTTTCTGTAGACCTTCACCCTTTCACGCCCTTTACTGAATGCAAGCGCTCGCTGAGTTATGGATCTGATATTCTCTATGCTCGGTAGATGTGTGACTATTCTCTCCAATCTACAGATCGAATCCGAACTCTTCCCTCGATCCTCTGTTGATCGAACTCTACTAACCTCCTCTCTATGTGCTCTGTGCACAAGTCTTCTATTGTGCTACTGTTGTTCCCAAGATCACTCCGACCCTCGAGACATGCTACCTCTGTCCGCCGAATTCATCAGATCCTGTAGACCTATAGTTTTCAGCGCCCCTGCCATGCTGCACAACCTCCACCTCCCCTGCCGTGCTGCACAACCTCCACCTGTGGCGACATCTGTCATGATCCCAACCATCTGCAATAATTGCTCATAACTTCCTTAGCAACCCCGAATGGCTACCAAGTAATCTGCTTGACTTCTGTGTGTCCTTCTGACACTGTTACAGTAGTTAGTCTTGTCACAACGTCGACCATATAGTCTTTCGTCAGACTTTGACATACCCGTCGGCTTCCTTTCATGCTTAAGGCTTCGCTTGTCTGCCCCTTCCTCCTTGCTTGGCTCATGCCCAAAACTTGTCGGTCATCGCGGTTCGACAACATGTCGATCCTCAATGCCTTCTACTGCAACTCTGTCGTATGTCGACCTTTGACATGTCAACTCTCAACCTTTCACATATTGATTGCTCCTGCTCAACTAATTGACTTCGACAGCCAATCTTCCTTCGCACCAGTGGTTGTCGGCACTCCCCCTGGTTGACTTATCATGTTGATCAACTTCGACTGATCTACCTAGGCCCTGATCCTCCTGCATTAGAAGAATCCTACTTAAAGGTTGGAACAACTCCCTTGTAAGGTGCCTAAGGAGGCTGGTGTTGATTTGTGTGTTGGTTGTGATGGTCATGCCCTAACCATATTACTTAGGAAGAATGGATATCAATAGATATATTATGCTTGAATATTTTCCAATTCCATTCCTAGGGTAATCCTTCATTGTCATTATGTTTATGTGCTTGGTCTAATGATTATGTTTATTATATAATTCTAGTCCTAAAGATATTACTTAGGAAGAATGGATATCAATAAATCTATTACGGTTGATTTTCCAATTCCGTTCGTTGGGTAATCCTTCATTGTCATTATATTTATGTGCTTATCTAATGATTATGTTTATTACATACTTCTAATCATAACATATATATATGATTAACTTATTGATACATTGATATATATGTGCTCATGCGAAATACATGGTTTTAAGCATAGGAGTGTAAATAAGGGTTGTTATTGTACTGATTGATATTTGGATCCCTCAGCATACTCCCGTGCTTTGAAAAATGGTCGAAAATTTTCATTTAATTATTATGATGCTATTGTGCGTCTTAAGCCAATCGTATATATGAATGCTGTCCTCATTCATATACTACGCAATAACATCATCATAATTGAATGGAAATTCTCCGCCATTTTTCAAAGCACAAAAACATTTCGAGGGTTCCAAACATCCATCAGTACAATCCTAACCCTTATGAGGCATAGGTTGGAACGGAGATTGATTATGTAAACAAATTGTGGTGGACCATTTTCATCATCAATATTATTCACAGCACAAGTTCATTTTCTCTCTTTACCTCCAGAAATGTCCTTCAGACGAATCTCTTCACCAATTGAATATTTCTTTGTCTTCCCTAAAAATTGCACTGTCTTCAAGCCCAGCTGTGGTTGACCATGTCTTCTTAACTACAACTTGAATACCTATTATCAAGCCAATATTTCTAGTCCACATAATAAATCCCATCATATGTAAATATTACATGTAAATATTACATTGACTGTACTTTTTTTCTTTCCTTGATTTTCAGTAGTTTTTTTTTCCTGAATCCACAAATAACTCTCACGGGTATCTACTAGTCTATGTTGTTCTTAAGAGCCAAGTTTTCGCATTCAATTTTCTGATGCTTGGACTGCCCTTTTGTCCCTAGAGTAGTTATTTCTACCCTGGCCAGTGTATATCAACATGTCCCTAGTATCCATAACATCTTCATAACCACCTGATACCAGGATGTTGGTAGCCACTTGCACCATTTCTAGTTTAAAGAAATCAATCCCAGCCTATACCTGCAGATGAAGACCCACAATGCAAAGTTCAATCCTATATTGAAATTGGTCTCCAACATAAACTCCAGGAACAACTCCCACAATTTGTTTACCCGTATTCACATACACATTATTATTTCTCATAATTTTTGAGGCCATCATATCGACACGCAAACATTTACCAGCTAGTGGAGGCTCTTGAGCACAGGCTTCCTCATTCTGCACAATTTTGAGTAACCTAAAACAGGTAAAATTGGAGTGTTGCAAGGTTTTGTGTCTTACTTCTCTAGAATGTTGATAAATATAATATGATTCTTTCAATGCTTGTCTATATGGAAGCATGTTTTTATTCTCTGTTTTCTTTCTAGCACCATCTTCTTTGTTTCTAACACCATTTTCTTGCTTCACATATTTAGTCTCTACGTTTGCTCCAAATTTGACACTTTATTTAGTAGTTGAATGATAATTTAGTTTGGAAAGTTGTCGGCTATTGTCTTTTACTCCATTAGTATGGGAATTAGGGTCAGCAGTTGATAGGCACTTATTCTTGATCACTGGGGAAACATTTTGGCCATAACTAGAGGAATAATCTCCAGTAGCTGAAACAAGGGGTATGAGACATCTCTGAGGTAAAGATATATAATTTGTAGGTGTAACAGGAGATGCAGAACGGTCGCAACCAGGCATAAAACCCCTCTCAGACCATGCAGCTACCTGTGCAGAATCACTGTAAAGCTTCAAAACACGTTTTTAGCACAAGTGACTGGTCTCCTAATCCTATTCCTCAGGATATACTTGCTCCAGCTTATCACATTCGAACGGAAATAAAATTGGAAGGGAATAAACCAAATGTAAATCGAGTTTTCTTCTCATAATGACTTTCTCCAGCTTGATTTCCAGAAACTGTAACATTCCGACTTTTTTCTGTCTAATTTTTGTTATATCATACTAATTTTAGAATCCAAATTTGAAATCGAACTTGAAAGTATGTTTCGTACATGAAGGAATGGAACAGGGGTTATGCATGAGCGTCTCAGTCTAAGAGTTGTATAAGGGCTAACCAAAAATCCCTCGACTTGCCTGAATTTAGCAGAGCGTTTTTTACCAAAATCATAATTTGGAGTGGTCATATCGGAATTTCGATGATATGGGTAGTTTTAAAATTGGGCAATTAGTCTAGAACAAGCAATCCCAACTGCTGAAATTACAAAAATACTTAAATAACAATTTCCAGCAAAAAGTTTAACCCATTTTGTATCCAAAATCATCAGAAAAGTGGGACATTTTGGTTGTCTTTTATCCTACGCCGTCTCAAATGGCTATGATAGGAGTTTTCGAACTTGATTATTCTTAGTTAATGGACATTAATGATTCTTCGTTAATGGACACTTATCATTTGTGCATGTTGAAGTGCACATTAAATGGAGCACATATAGGAGTTTTCAAGCTTGATTATTCTTAGTTAATGGACATTAATGATTCTTCATTAATGGAAACTTATCATTTGTGCACATTGAAGTGCACATTAAATGGAGCACATGGCCCAGATTTTGTGATACCAGCCTTGAATGCAGCTCCATATGGCCCATATTTTGCGAGACAAGCCTTGCGTGAAAGACGTGAGACTATTCCATGGTTTGATTCAATACCAATGAATCAACGGAATTAAAAATAAAATTTCAAAATCTTAAAATGGTTGCATTGAATATCAATGAACCAACGGAATTAGAAAAGAAAATTTCAAAATGTTAAAATGGTTGTATTGAATAGCAATGAATCAACTGAATTAGGGAAGAAAATTTCAAAATCTTAAAATGGTTGGATAGAATATCAAATCTTAAAATGATTGGATTTAATACCAATGAATCAACATAATTACAGAAGAAAATTTCAAAATATTAAAATGGCTAGATTCAATAAAAGTGTCGTTGAAAAGAGATTTAGTGATGGGATTTAAATAATTGTCACCGAAAGCACTTACAACGACAAATTTTCATAGCCCATCACCATAAGTGACTTTGGTGACAACTTTTTAAGTCACAGACATGACCATCACAAAAGGCCTTTTATATAGTAGTGTGATATGCATGTAGTGCTCTATGGTGACAAAATTGGTTAGGCTTGAGATAAAATGGGTTGGGCTAAGAGATAGTGAATCTTGTGGGTGTTTCCTTCACCCTTGTAGCTTGTAGCCTGACTTGGGGGTGGAATTTGCAACTGATACCTATAGTTGATATTTACTTCTTGTTATGGAAATGGTTGTTACACATGTTTTGTGTGTGAAATATAGTTGTTAATTCCATTTTGTTTTACATTATGCACCTGCACATGTATTTCTTAAATTTTATTGTTCATGGGAGGCTTAAATTAAGTATGAATTTTGATCAATTTCCTCTATGGGGAAAATATTATATGAGGGATTTTGTATCTATCCATTTTATGGTCAGAATGACAGATGAGGATGCTACATAGTGCTATCAAAGACACAAGTTGCAACATTGGGGATGCATGGGTTGTAATTGAATTCTATAGGAAGATTTTTAATTTGCACACAAAGCATTTAACATAATGCATAAGAGAAAATTTTGGGGGAAAACAATGTTGGAGCCTGCAATTGTTGAATTCAAAGCTCTAATTAAAAGATCGGATTATTGTTTGAATTGTTGGACCATATATGAAGGTTATCTAGTAAAAATTTATGAGTTTCAGAGATGGTTTTGTGAAAATTAAATAGGGGAAAACTGTAGTTTGCAATCTAACTATTTGATGAAATATCCCTATGGAAATTATTGGTTACGAATGTCAATATGTTGTTTTCAAAACTAGCATGAGAAATGGTGGTAAAAAATTGTAAATGGGAAAGTTTTTGCATAAAAATTTTGAAACACTGTAAAAAAATACTAGTTATATTAAGTGATGGAAAAACTCCGAGACTAAACAAGGGTTATGTATAATTTCATGGCATCCACCTGTTGTGGGAATACATGTTATGTAAATTCAAAAATATGTTGTGGACCCCATAAATCCAACATGGATGGCAGGTATGATGTGGAGGAGCAACCTAGTACTAGGTGGGGTTAGAGGTGTGGGCGTTATCCATGTAGGAAGGGAAAAAACTAGTTTATGCCATGTGTTGGCACTCCATAAAATTTTGTGCTTAAATGTCTTCTGACGGCATTAATCATCTTCCGGCAACACTGGCGGTGCAAAATAGAACACTTTTCATGGCGGGAGGTTTTCAAGCTTGGTCGAGAAAAAGAACATTTGTCCTCAGTTGCAAACGCCATGGTCGCAAAAGAAAAATGCTCCTAAATGTTGATGAACTAATTCCTTTTGAGGGGTTGAATTTTTTCTTAACCTAAGTCAAAAATGAAGAAAATCTTTGATTTAGCCAAAGAGTAAACTTTATGAAGGTTTTTTATAAAGCCTAAGTCAAAATGGAACGAAAGGATTTTGTTTTTATGAAGCCAAAGTCTAAGTATCAACTTTATGAAGAGATGGCATTTATTTTTCTATCCTAAGTTTCGGTTGTATGATGGAAAAGGTTATGTTTTTATGCCAAGTGGAGTAAAAGGAAAGTGCCCAACACCCAGGGCTCACCATGGGACCGAGCCCCAAGCCAAGAGGGCCAACATATCGCCTATTCTCCAAGGCTTTTATCATTTGTTACTTGAGATATGATATAATGCAATATATAAAGAGTGGCGGTCGTGCTTTTTTATTGCATGTGGGATAATTCCGCATCCCTCACTAGCTCGAAATTTAAAATTATAAAGTGGGTTGTGGACGAAATACCACGGGAGCACGTGGCGCGTTGTTATTCATCCGCATCAACGCGAGGGTGGTATTATAAACCGCCTTCCGCCCATGCGGAACCACCATTCCTGAAGAAGAGAAGTATAATAGCACGTGCTATGTGTTATCAAGTGTTGTGTGCGGAAGGGTATATAAACACCACGATTATTTCCCGCTCAACCAATGTGGGATATATCCCATAAAGAAAATCAAATGGGATAAGTATAACACGTTTTTGAGAAAATGCCTGTTTTAGTCACCATTTCTAGAAGTTGTTTCTGCCAAACCGAGAGGAATTTTAGGAAACTGAGAGAGGTTTTTCTTTAGCACGGGCCAATATTCAAAAACCTCTCTCATTTTTTACACAGGTGTTATGGTTTAAGAGAATCGAAGTCATCTTCACGGGGCAATTTTCCCGAATTTCAGTTTACTGTTTAGTCATTGACTTCAAAGAGCTGTTTCTTCCAAATGAAGATGAATTTTCAGAAACTGAAAGAGGCTTTTCTTCAAAACATGCCCAGTTACAAAAACCTCTCTCAAAATGTACACAGCTATCTCCATTTGAGATATACATCCAGGTCTTTGAAGCCTATTTTTCATCAAATTTACTTCCTGAAATAAAAAAAAAAAATAAGTTGTAACTGTTTCTATTTTTAGAGTTTCAGTTAGGTTTTGAATTCAAGATTATGTATAGGCCATCTTTCTATATATTGATATGTAAAAAACATGTAAAGGGAGGGATTCCCAGGAACGAAAGTGTCCATTCTGGGTTTTTGAAGTTGTTTCCAGAAATTAATAAAGATCTCAGAATTGAGCAGATTTTTTACCAAAGATTCATGTGTTGTTTCAAAATTACAGTCTGTACTTTCCCTTTCTCTACATGTGCATGTTACCCTCGTTTTTATGCCTTTCATCATGTAATTTTCTTCTATGCTTAGATGAACGTTTATATAGAATTGAGATTCATGTCATATGCCTCGATTTATTCGCATCTGAGTATCCATTTATTTCTCCAAAGTTAACAGTGGATTCATTTGAAAATCGATGCCCATTGTTAATGGATTGTCTTTATTTCTTTCCTTGTCACTTGCAAAATCTTATTGACTGTAATAAAATAGCTATCTTGCATTTGTATGAAACATTTGTTTCACTACTGATCTATTATTTTTTTGTTTCTTGACTCCATTGCCCAATGATATCTTATTTTCTGTTTATCTAACCACTTCATTAAAAATCCTTAAGTTTTTATTTATTTTACAAATTGGCCCTTCAATTTCATGGTCAAACTGCTGTCGTGGTGACATTGGATGGAAGATTTGCTGAGAGAGCCCTCTCTGGCTGAAAGAGGCCAACTTTTCAGTCTAAAGATTGGTTTGAAATAGGTTACCTCGGGGTTTCTTTGATACAGCCCAAGGAAAATCCGAGTGCTAACACCATGGATAGCCTAGATGAAATCAGGTTTCCCATATGATCAAGTCATGATTGTTCACGGATATTTAAGTTCTTGAATCATAATGTGGGGACCCTTATCACAAATTATTGATATTTTATTTAGTGGATCATATCGACAAATTTTAGCCATTTATGCACCAGAACATAATCGAAACATAATAGTAGGTTCCATGCCCCGGACGATCTAGATTAAATCATGCATATTAGATGGTTAGATTCAGATTGTTCCTGCAAGAAGAGGTGATCAAGTCTTATTCTAAGGGACATTTCCAAGAACAACTCAAATTGCATCAGGTAAGTTGGATCTTTAGATGCTAGTCGTTCGAGAAAAAGGATAGGCATGAAAAATAATAAAAGGGGGTGATCCAAGGAATCAACATGTCAAAATTCTATGACCTTAATGGTAGCAAGAATTCCACAGGTAAGGATCTTAAACAACATTGTAATCTTCACTAGATATTACAACAGATATTTGCAGAGAATTAGACAAGAAGAGTAAGCAGAAAAACATAAGAAAGAACTCAGTTTGATAAAATTGCATAATCTCATTAATGAACAATATGAGTACATTAAATAATACATCTCAAAAGAGAAATTTGAATGCCTTAGAGGGAATTTGAGTAGCTTACAACTAGCAAGCTTAGATTTAGTAAAAATATCCCATCTAGGCAAAAGCAGTCTCCAAATCTAGGCAAGAGGTCACAAATTCTATAAGTGGAACTAGCTAGCCCACGAGTGACCAAAATGCAACAAGTTGGAGGATGTTTAGGAGAAAAACATGGAAGTGTTGGTGGCCAAAAGCATGCAGACTTGCCAAATCTATCCTAGCGCCCCTAGCTCATCTTTATCCATGAGAAAACAAGAAAAGTTGTGTTATCTCATAAAGATGGAATAAAGTAGAGGTGGCGCCTTAGCTCATAAAAGTTGCTTTAAAAGCAAAAAGAAAGTGCACTTGAGGATAAACATCACTTAAAAGTGGTCCAAGTATGCACTAGGGACCACATGACTTAGTCTAACACCTAGGAACGCAACTTAAATTAAAATAAATTATATCCTAAGGCCTAAATGGGGTCATTTATTCTAACAGACCACAATCTTGTTTCATGGATGAGACCATTTGCACGATAAGGTAAACGTAAAGGGGATAGACCCAATATCCTACCACGAATGGTCGAGATTGCTTTTGGGATTTGAGATATACTACTCATGTTGATTATGGGAATCTCTAAGGGCACAATGACATAGAAGACAGAGGCTAAGGAATATGAATTGGTTGAATCAAAGGATAACACTCATGGTCCATGTGGGGTATGATGCTACAGTCGTACATGACACATCAGTAGATGGTGAAGTATATTAAAAAATGTCTAAAGCCAAAATCTTGTTTTGACCATAACAAGAGCATACATAGTAAGAAATAGATGAAAATTTAGGGATAAGTGTACAACGATGATGTCTAAAAGAATTTCAAAGAGGGATATTTCCTATTCAAATCTAGATTTATGAAAATGGGGAATTAGTGACTTTTGAAGAACCATACCTAGTTTTTTGATGAAGCACAGAGATACCCACTATATATTTTTGTATAATTCAAAGGGATTTGGATTGGAGATGCCAAAATAGGCCAAACTCCATTATTTTGAGACTTTTGTGATCACATTTTACGTTCTCAATGATATGAAGAAATTTATTCAAGTGAAGTTTTTTCAAATTTTTTCCGTTTGTGAGATAGTAGTTGTTAGTGCTAAAAGATGCACCCTGACTGCAGGAGGAGCATGGCTAGCACATATTGACTATGTATGTGTTTTGGTAAATTGGTGGATCAAGTAGACGAAATGAGAAAAGAGAAGTCGAAAGGAAAAACTGGACTAAGAACTCTTGTCGATCAAAGATCAAACCATAGGGCATGGAGTCACAATGTAGATCAAAGGTAAATGAGTTGAATCATCATAAAGAAAAGGTTTACATGATACTAGATAAAAGAAAGGAGAAAAAAACTTGAAGTAGAACATCCACCAAATATGAATACTTTCAATAAAATGGATTTAAAGGGTACATGAATAAAGCACACAAATGATAGGCAGTCACATAAAATACTTTGTTACTTGAAAATCTCTCATTCATGGGCAGCCATTGATGCTTAATGTCTATAAGCAAGAGGACATAAAGAAATGAAAACAAAGGAGTTTAACATTATGATAAAATAACTCTCACGAATCTTTAATAACAAGAATAATTTAAAAAGAATATGCCCTGAGACTTACAATTGAAGCATACATAGCTTTTGCTCTTCCAAAGTCTCCTCTCATGTAATATCCCATTTTGACCCTTATGATATATTGGATTTTAATGTAAATATTGAATACATGCGATGTATGTTTCCCTAGCATGGAGCTCAAGGCCAAAGCCCCACTAGTGTATGCTCGGATTTTATTTAGAAAGGAAAGTATTTGATATTATGGTATCCATGTGCTATTAAGCCATGAAATATTGTAAATTGATGTGAATATTTAATATTGCAATAAAATACCAAAACTGGCTATGGGAGCAACTAATCAGAGGGGGCTAGGTGTA
This sequence comes from Larix kaempferi, assembly GCA_027924585.1. NCBI lineage: Eukaryota > Viridiplantae > Streptophyta > Pinopsida > Pinales > Pinaceae > Larix > Larix kaempferi. Next base: position 264,685 of record BSBM01001455.1, on the reverse strand, counting down.
TTCCACTAGGGAGTGGTGAGGAGGTTGTGGGGTTGAACCATATGCTGCCAAATGTCATCTTGTGAACCCATTTGACTTTCTTTGCTGACATTTAATTATGTGTAAGAAATTTGTTGAAGAAATCAGTCCATGGTTTCAATGGAGCATGGGCAGTCCAGAAATTTGTATGGCAGGTATGAGCTCTGTTTCCTTGACCCACAAGTCACTCTACCTCATGAGAATTCATTATTCCTCATTCCCATTCCATGGTTGAACAACTAAGCTTCACTTTCCATCCATTACACAGACCAAACAGTGAGAAAAAACCGAAATCGCAACTTTGCATGAACCCACGTTTTGAAGTGCCATAAACACCAAAAATTTGATGTCGACAGTGAAATTCGATGGGGGATCCATATACATGAACCTTGGGGTGAATTTGAGAGTGTGATATACCCATCAATCCATAGGAAAAATCAGTTCTGATAGCCCGAAAATCCAATTACGGGATTGAGTCATTTGGTCAGCGAATTGTGAGAATCCAAACATGAATGACAGAATAGAGAATAGAACAGAGGTTGGGATTGCTTGATAAACTCAGCGAAGGATAGAATCTCAAGCATTTAGCATCTTGTACCTTTCTATGCCCACCCTGAAGAACACTGGAGGGAAGGGACGCCTGAGGGACTATGTACCAGAGAAGGGGACTTTCCTTGTGTTGAGTGTGGTAGGTATTGTGGGTACCATGACTGTTTGAGTTTAGTTGAGATTCTTGTAACTCTGTGGTTGAGATCACTGGCTTAGTATCCTCCTCCTTTGTCTATTGCATACTTGATAAACCCAACTGTGTGTTGGATTAGCATGATTTTTTGTGTGAGACCATGGATGTGAATGAGATTGTTTAGTTCCTCCTTAGTGGATGCACATCCCAGCTTGGGGGTGGTCTCTCAGGTGAAATAATACAGGATGGACAAATACCTATGGTTGGGTGGAACATTGCTCTTACATAGCCAGTTGCTTGGACAGTTCATTTTGAAGATAAGTATTCTCTATGGTTTAATTTATATTCACTCTATGTTCTGCAATGTTCAATTTGATGATTGTTATGATTATATGTTGAATGCATGATGCAATTGTGTGTCGATAGTGTATCATTCTACTGTGTTTATTTAAAGTATGAATCTGCACACCTAAGTTTTTATTTATTATGAATTTGTTAGCAACTAATGGGGCTGAGTTTCCCAAATAGTCCCCAAAATAATAGTCATGTTTCCTCCCCCTTGCATCGGATTGATGGGAGGGGACATGACAGAGTAGTATCAGAGCCCATGATACAGCACTGGGGATGCTTGGCCCAAACTGTGAGTTACAGGTAGATATGAGAATATTTTAATGTGTTATTGAAGAAGTTTGGGAAACATTTTGATTAGAAAAATGACAAGATCAGATTTCTCAAGTGTGGAAGAGGATCAAATAGTTACATAGATCTCTCCAAGAGATTTCCAATGGTACCAGACTTGCCTTATTTGGTTAAAGGATGAGGGAGATATGAGCTCTGAAAATATGTCGGAGTAGAGGTGTTTCCGCAATTGCGGATTGCAGAAACGTAAAATTTTCAAAATTACGTTTTGGACTTCTGCATTTCCAAACTCGCATTGCAGATTGCGGATTCCAGAAACGTTAAATTTTCAAATTTGCATTTTGGCATTCCGCATTTCCAAGTTCCGCAGTACGGATTGCGTATTGCAGAAGTGACATTTTCCGAAGTTAAAAATTTGACATTCTGCATTTTCGAGTGCCATAGTACGGATTACGGATTGCGGAAGTGACATTTTTCAAAGTTGAAAATTTAGCATTCCGCATTTCTGAGTTCCATAGTACAGATTGCAGATTGCAGAAATGAAATTTTTTAAAGTTGAAAATTTGGCATTCCGCATTTCCGAGTTCCGCAGTATGGATTGCGAATTACGGAAGTTGTGGATTGTGGAAGCAAAAAAAAAATATAGACCCCAAAACTCAGTTTTTGGATAGAAGGAGTATGTGGAATCAGAATTGGATGATTTTTGTGGTGCTCTGAGGCCATTAATGAAGGCCATGTAAAAAACAGAGAGGGTCCTGAGCCCATTATGCTCCAATTGGGCATAAAATGGGAAATAATGGCTTTTACAAATCAGAGTCCCGATTCTTGACCGAAGGTTGGATTGAGATGAAATCGATATTGAGTGGCCATGGAGCGGGAATAGTGTTAAGTTTGGAAGCATGGAGCCAAAATCCAAAATATGTGGATTCGGTGTGAGTGGGAAGGCCAAAAAGCATTATTCTAGGCCACTTTTTGAGGATTTTGAAAAGCTTGCAGTGGATGAAAGTGACCCTATATTTAGGATTCATGAAATTTATTGAACTCAACATTTCATATTCTCATTAACACATACAATTCACCTTAGACATATATTTTCCAGAAATGTTCAGTTTGGAAGATAGCCATTTTTGGCCCAAATTTTTGAAATTTTGGAAAAAAAAAATGGAAAGTTAGAAATAGTCAAACCCCAAAATTGATAGAAAATGGATGGTACATCGGAAAAAGGATCCGAAGGTTGTTGAGTGTTCCTTGTTATATGGACTAACTTCTCCCTTGTAGAAACGTTTTCGTGATTCTTTCTAGATTTGTTTCTACAAGTGGTTGAAGTTGGGATTTTAGACCAAAATACAGCTGTGTAAAAGTGCAAAATTTGGGTAAAAATGGTCATTTTTGGAGTGATGTGATTTCCACACGCGAAGTCGGAATGAAGCACGTGGATAGGCATTGGAAAGATTATCCAATAGGGAACAGTGGTGCATAACCATAATTTGAATGAGGTTATCATACATCATAGATATGTGGAGCAGAATAGTACCAGCGATTGTTTTGAAAAATTGTTGTTAATTTGGGCAATTTTCAAAATTGCATGATGGGGCAAAAGAAATGAAGACATAATAGCTCTGAGAATTATTCCATGAGTTTAATTCTTTTAAATATTTATGTTTTATGTTTCTATATGCATTGCTAATATGTCTAATAAATCTTTTATAATGCATAGTGTTTGCAGTTGATAAGATTTGAATAGTTGTAGTAGAGGGCAACATACATGGAAAATGTTGTCCAAAGGAAAATGGCGACCATAAATGATGCTCAGGATCCTTATGAGCATGATGAATATGTGCTAGGATAAAATGTGCAATAAGGGAATGCTGAGACTGAATCCAATGGGAGAAAGGAGCAAATAACTCCTCGGAATTTGGTTGAGACCATGGTAAGATTTAATGAAAGATTGATGAAGGCTCAGGAGGAACAGAACCAACTCAATGCTGCTATTTTGCAGAGCCTCATTGATATGCAGTATAGGATAAACCTTGGTTCCAACCCAAGCAATGTAGGTGAAGAAGGGAAAGATGCAGGGACTCTCTCTAGAGGTCGTTCTAGGAGGAGGACTCCAAGCCCAAGAAAGAGTTCAATGAGAAAAAAACATAGAACACCCTCCTCAAGATCTTCTTCCAACAGGTCATGTGACTCCATAGATTCTAGGAGAAGTCCAAGACATACTTCTAGCAGACTTGAGGGAAGAAATAAATTCAAAGGAATTCCAGGGGGAGAACTCAAGAAGGAAAGGCCTCCCACGTTTGATGGAGAAAACAAGATTGGCCAAGAGGCAGAGGCATGGCTTCTTGGTGTTATAGGTTAAATCTGCACTTCTCCGTTCGTGATCACATTATGTTTTCGATCACACAAAAGGACAACATGGATTGAAGAGCTAGATTTCCCTAGATGATGTATGGACTGAACCTACTCTATTCAGCTGAGAATTTCCCTGATTTCCCTGATCTTTTGACATGTGCGCTACTCTATGGGAAGTAAACCAGCGCACATCTACTACTATGCCCTACTTTCCTCAAGGGAAATTAGTGCACATCTGCTAGTATTCCCTACTTTCCTCAAGTGAAACTAGCACACACCTTGAAAATTGTTGCGAATGCTTGTTACAAAGTACAAAAGTTGCATATTGTGTGCTACTATGTCTTGAGAAACTCGCGCACATCTTAAGATGAAATAAAAAATATATTAAATTGACGAATTGGGATTAGTTGAAGTTGGTTAGACTACAACTTCTCCAACCTCCCAATCCAACCACCTCTCGATTACAGCTACCTACCTTGTCCCATAAATACAAGGAGGATCTATGAGAGGAGACTGGTCTTAGTAGGAAAAACCTAGAAAGAAAGCTTTAAGCACTGTTACGCTGGAGGAAAGTCCCAATTCATTGTGAAGAGCAGGAACCCAGGACTCGGTTGCAGAAACATCTTGACACATCAAGTATATTGTACTGATTTCATGTTTTTCTTACAATAAAAAGGTCAAAATACCCTTCCTTTCCCAAATCAGATATCTATTAGATTGTATGCCTGTTTGGCTTAATTCTTGATTATAGTTGATGTTAAATTTCTTTATAATTTCAGCATATGTTATATGGTCAAGATACGCTGAGGAAGGTATCCTTTGTATTGCAAGTTCATCAAATGGAAGATCAAGTAGGAGATCCAGTGAAATCTAGGACCAACCGTCGAGTAAAGATATGTCTTTATATATCCCGATCTCTTTCATTTGTAAGAACTAATTGCAATGCTATTAATGTATTTACCTGTCAACCTTGCCCAGTTGGTAGTGTCCATCTCCTCACTATAAGGTAGAAAACCTAAACAACACTTGGGATGAAGAAATATTTTAGGATTCATGATTACTCATGAAATGGAAAGGCCAGAATTGTCATTTACAATCTAAATGGAAGAGCTTCAATTTGGTGGGATCACCTTTTGAAAATAAAATGGATCAATGAAAGGAGGATCAACTTGGAGTGATTTAAGAAGTATTTCAAGGAAAAATACCTTTCTACTAGGTATTATGACAGTTAGAGGAAAGAATTCAATGAACTCAAGTTGAGACAAAAAATTATGGAAGAACATGTCCATAAATTCTTGGAATTGTTGAGGTATGTGGACTATATCAAAGATAAGAGGGTAAATATCCAATGCTTCCTTGGGAGTCTACCTAAAAGTTTCAGAGATAGGATTGAGTTTGTTAACCCACCAATTCTTGATGAAGCCATTAGGATGTCAATGCATTCCTATGAGTAGAATAAAGGAAAATTAGAGGTTCACCCAGCATGGAAATGAAAGCCAAGAGGGAGGTTTGATCAAAAGAGAAGTGGCTTCAAGCCACCATTCAAAAATAATCCGAGAACATTTCCACAGGGGCAACAAGCAAGGAGTGGATTCAAGCCAACAGTAGCAGCAAAAAAATATATCAAAAGGGCCACTTCAATGTTGGGTATGTGGAGGAAACCACATGATAAAGGATTGTCCACATCGGAGGGAGAACCCTCGGAGCTTGCACAACTTAAAGGGAGCAGATACAATGGAGGATATGGTAAGGGAAACGCCTCAAATTTATGCAATGTTGGAAAATCACCAGGAAGACCATCAATCAATAGTGGTGGAAGTTGACGGTAAGATTGCTAAGCAATCTATTTCTGTTTTGATTGATCCAGGATCTACTCATAGTTATGTTTCTCTAAAAGTGGTTGAATAGAAAAATGAAACACAATAAGTCTTGGTTAGTTCAGTTAGCCACAGGGACCAAGAGAAAAGTAAGTGAAGTAGTGGTGGAGTGCCCCATAGAATTGAATGGAATCCACACACATGCAGAATTAAATGCACTACCATTAGGATCTTATGATGCATTAATTGACATGGATTGGTTGGAAAGACATAGAGCCTAGTTGGAATGTTATGAGAAAGAACTTGAATGCATTGATGAAGAGGGAAGACCAAGATTGGGAAGAGGAATTCCAAAGCAAGTTTCAATAAGACAAATTTCAGCCTTACAGTTGAAAAAGTTTTATAAGAAAGGTTTCCAATAATATGTAGTTCATATATCATACTCATCAGAGGACAAAGGACTAAGGATAGAAGACTTCTCGTTGTTACAAGATTTCAAAGATGTGTTTCCAGATGAAGCATTGGGACTTCCACCAAAGAGAGATATTGATTTTACCATCGATCTTGTCTCGGGGGAAACACCAAATTCCAAAGCTCCTTATAGAATGAGCACACAGGAATTGGTAGAGTTAAAGATGCAGCTACAAGAGTTAATGGAAAAGAGGTATATCAGGCCAAGTGTATCTCCTTGGGGAGCACCTGTGTTATTTTTTAAGAAGAATGATGGGACTTTAAGGTTGTGTAATGATTACAGACATCTTAATAAAGTGCCAGTCAAGAACAATTATCCATTGCCAAGAATTGATGATCTGTTTGATCAAATGAAGGAAGCTAAAGTGTTTTCAAAGATTGATTTGAGATCTGGATACCATCAAGTGAGGATAAAGGAGGAAGACATTCACAAGACAACTTTTCGAACAAGATATGGGCATTACGAGTTCACAGTCGTTCCATCTGGTCTTACCAATGCACCTACTACATTCATGTGTCTAATGAATAGTGTGTTCAACAAATATTTGGATAAGTTTGTGATTGTGTTCTTGGATGGCATTCTTATCTATTCAAGGAATGAAAAAAGGCATGAGGAGCATCTAAGGATGGTGTTGCAAGTCATTAGAGAACACCAATTGTACGCAAAGTTAAGCAAGTGTGAATTTTATCAAAAGAAGGTGCAGTACTTGGGTCATGTCATTTCAGAATAGGTTATTGTAGTTGATCCAGATAAGATTAATGCCATCATGGATTGGTCTACTCCAAAGAATGTTTCAGATGTCAGATCTTTTATGAGTCTTGTTGGTTACTACAGAAGGTTCATTGAAGGATTCTCCAAGATATCACATCCAATCACTTCATTGCAGAGGAAGAATATCAAATTTGTATGGTCTGAAAAATGTGAGAAAATATTTTAGTAGTTAAAGGTGTTACTTACCGGCGCTCCTGTTTTGAAGATAGCAGGTCCAAAGAAGGGTTTTGCAGTGTGCACAGATGCTTGCATTGAAGGGCTAGGTGGAGTGCTCATGCAAGAAAGAATTGTGATTTGCTATGAGTCAAGGAAAATAAAAGAGAATGAAAAGAATTATGCCACGCATGATTTAGAATTAGCATACATAGTACATGCTCTCAAAATGTGGAGACATTATTTGTTGGGAGGAATATTCGATCTTAGGACAGACAACATGAGTTTGAAGTATTTGTTTGATCAACCAAAATTGAATTCTAGGCAAGCCAGGTGGATGGAATTTCTCTGTGAATTTGAATTTTAAATTAAGCATGTAAAAGGGAAAGAGAACAAGGTTGCAGATGCTCTTAGCAGAAAATTTCATGTTGCAGCATTAAGTATGTGCAAATCAGATTTGAAGACAAGAGTTCTTGAAGCCCAAAATGGTGATGAAACTTACCTTAAAATTAAAGGAAAGTTGCAGCAGAGAAATATAGATGAAAAGTGTGCAGGCTATCAACTTGGTGAAGATGATATCCTCATCTATAAAAATAGAGTGTATATTCCAAATTGTGCAAATTTAAAGAAGCTAGTGATGGATGAAATAGATCAAATGCCATACTCTTGACACCCAATATATCAGAAAACTATAAAAACACCAAGAAAGCAATACTTTTGGCATGGTATGAAGAAGTACATAGTTGAGTACATTGTTAGGTGTCAAAAATGGCAACAAGTCAAGACAGAGCACCAACATCCAACAGGATTGTTGCGGCCCTTACCTATTCCAGAGTGGAAGTGGAAAATGATCTCTATGGATTTTATAACAAGTCTGCCCATGACAGTGAAGAAGCATGATTCAATCATGGTAGTGGTGGACAAGCTATTGAATGTAGCTCATTTCATCCTAGTCAAGTCGCCTAACAAGGATAATGACATTGCAAATATCTTCATGAGAGAGATATTCCGATTGCATGGATTGCCCAAGGCAATAATTTATGATCGTGATACAAAGTTCACTTCCAAGTTTTGGAAAGGATTGTTTCAAGAATTGAGAACTAGATTAAATTTCAGTACAGCATATCATCCTAAAAAATATGGTTAGACTGAGAGGGTGAATCAGGTTCTTGAAGACATGCTGAGAATGTATGTGATGGATAAACCATCCAAGTGGGAGGATTACCTACACTTGGTAGAATTTGCATACAATAATGAGCATCACACATCATTATGAATGAGTCCATTTGAGGCATTGTATGGCAAAGGATACAGGACTCTAGTGAATTGCGATAGTCTGGTGAACAGGGTAGTGCTTGGGCCAGAGATGATCAAGGAAATGGAACAGGAAGTTGTTAAGATCAAGAAGAATTTAAAGGAAGCTCGGGACGGGAAAAAGAGTTATGTAGATTTGAAAAGAGTGCATAAGGGATTTCAGATTGGGGATCATGTTTACTTAAGAGTGAAACCAAGGAAAAGTTCTCTCAAGTTGGGGAGTTGTGCCAAGTTGGAACCAAGATATTGTGGGTCATTTGAAATCCTAGATAGGATAGCACCAGTTGCATATAGAGTTTCATTTCCTGCTAACATAAGAGCTCATAATGTTTTCCATATATCTTTTCTTAAGAAGTATGTACATAATCCTAATCATATAATTGATTGGAATGTGATATAGGTGGAACCCGAGGGAGAGTTCCAAGTAGACCCTATGGGCATCCTCGACAAGAAGGTCACATTGCTCTGGAACAGATCCATCGGGCGGATAAAGGTCCAATGGGTGCACCTTAGTTCCGATGAGGCTACATGGGAGATAGAGGATGCCATGAAAGAGGCATTCCCATTTTTGTTCAGTTTTGAGAACATTGAGGACGGTGTTGTTCTAAGGCAGAGGGGAATGTAATACACCATTTTGACCCTTATGATATATTGGCTTTTAATGTAAATATTGAATACATGCGATGTATGTTTCCCTAGCGTGGAGCTCAAGGCCAAGGCCCCACTAGTGTGTGCTTGGATTTTATATAGAAAGGTAAGTATTTGATATTATGGTATCCATGTGCTATTACACTATGAAATATTGTAAATAGATGTGAATATTTAATATTGCATTAAAATAACAAAACTGGGGGCCATGTGTATTCCACTTGAGAGTGGTGAGGGGGTTGTGGGGTTGAACCATATGCTGCCAAATGTCATCTTTTGAACCCATTTGAATTTATTTGCTGACATTTAATGATGTGTAAGAAAGTTGTTGAAGAAATCAGTCTGTGGATTCAATGGAGCATGGGCAACCCAGAAATTCGTATGGCAGGTATGGGATCTGTTTCCTTGACTTACAAGTCACTCTGCCTCATGGTAATTCATTCTTCCTCATTCCTATTCCATGGTTGAACAAATAAGCTTCAATTTCCATCCATTACACAGACCGAACAATGAGAAAAACCAAAAATCGAAACTTTGCATGAACCCACGTTTTGAAGTGCCATAAATGCCCAGAATTTCGTGTGGATAGTGAAATCTGATGGGGGATCCATAGACATGAACCTTGGGGCAAATTTGAGAGTGTGAGATACCTAGAAATCCATGGGAAAACTTAGTTCTGATAGCCTGAAAATCCAGTTACGGGATTGAGTCATTTGGTCACCGAATTGTGAGAATCCAAGCATGAATGACAAAACAGAGAATAGAATAGAGGTTGTGATTGCTTGATAAACCAAGTGCAAGCTAGAATCTCAAGGATTCAACAGCTTGGACCTTTCTATGCCCACCCTGAAGAGCACTGGAGGGAAGGGACACCTGAGGTACTATGCAACAAAGAAGGGTCCTTCCTTGTGTTGGGTGTGGTAGGTATTGTGGGTACCATCACTATTTGAGTTTAGTTAAGATGCCTGTAGCTCTTTGGTTGAGCTCACTAGCTTAGCATCCTCCTCCTTTGTCTCTTACATGCTTGATAAACCCAACTGTGTGTTGGCTTAGCATGACTATTTGTGTGAGACCATGGTTGTAAGTGATCCTGTTTAGTTCCTCCTTAGTGGATACAAAACCCAGCTTGGTAGTGGTCTCTAAGCTGAAAGAATAGTGGATTGACAGAGACCTATGGTTGGGTGGAATGTTGCTCTCACATAGCCAGTTGCTTGGACAGTTCATTTTGAAGATAAGTATATCTTTGGTTTAAATTATATTCATTCCATGTTCTCCAATGTTTAATTTGATGACTTTTATGATTATATGTCGAATGCATGATGCAATTGTGTGTGGATAGTGTATAATTTTGTTGTGTTTATTTAAAGTATGAATCTGCACAACTAAGTTTTTATTTATTATGAATTTTTTAGCAACGAACGGGGATGAGTTTCCTAAAGAAGCCCCAGAATAATAGTCATGTTTCCTCCCCCTTGCATTGGATCGACGAGAGGGGATGTGACAGAGTGGTATCAGAGCCCATGTTACAGTATTGGGGCTGCTTGGGCCAAACTGTGAGTTACAGGCATATATCAGAATGTTTTAATGTGGTATTGAAGAATTTTGGGTGACATTTTTATTAGAAAAGTGTCAAGATCAGATTTCTCAGGTGTGGCATTGGATCACATAGTTGCGTTGATCTTTCCAACTGTACTAGAGTCGTCTTATTTGGTTAAAGGACGAGGGAAATATGAGCTGTGAAAGTTTGCCGGAGTAGAGGTGTTTCCGCAATTGCGGATTGCGGAAACATAAAATTTTCGAAATTACATTTTGGACTTCTGCATTTCTGAACCCGCAATGCAGATTGCGGATTGTGGAAATGTTAAATTTTCAAATTTGCATTTTGGCATTCCACATTTCCAAGTTTTGCAGTACAGATTGCAGAAGTGACATTTTTTGAAGTTGAAAATTTGACGTTCCGCATTTCCGAGTTCTGCAGTATGGATTGCGGATTGTAGATTGCGGAAGTGACATTTTACGAAGTTGAAAATTTAACGTTTCGCATTTCCGAGTTCCACAGTATAGATTGCAGATTTCGGAAGTGACATTTTCCGAAATTGAAAATTTGACGTTCCGCATTTTCGAGTTCCGCAATATGGATTGCGGATTGTGTAAGCAAAAAAAAATATAGAGCCCTAAACTCAATGTTTGGATAGCAGGAGCATGCAGAATTAGAACTATATGAGTTCTGTGGTGTTTTGAGGCCGTTTGTAAAATTAGTCACATCAGATCTAATGAACAATTAAATCAATCACAATAGATGAAACTCAGAAAATATGGTGTAAACTATGCAAAAATCATGCATCAGTGCTCAATATCCCAATAAGGGTGAAAAATACAATACAATACTGTCACAATAAGTGAGCAATTCAAATTTCCTTAGGAGGCCATTTGAATTAACTGAATGGCATAGCTTGGCTCCAACTAGGAGTCCTCATCATCAATCAGTCGTGGTCATCAATGCACAAGTCACGGTCAAACAGGTGTCAAACTGAGTCTAACTGAGTCTAACTAACTGTAATAAGTGTAACTGATGGTAAGTGGCACTAATCTAGGGATGGAGGCTCAATGGAGGGTGCATGAGGAGTTAACTGCACTCATAACTGTTAGTCGTGTCTCATAAGAGGTCAATCGGAGTGATAACATCAGTTGTGGGTCAATTGGAGGTAAATCTGAGTGATGACTGAAGTGTAACTGGACTGGTAGGTGAGAAAGGCACCCTTCTTCAGTGGAATGTGAAAACTGGGTGCATGACAAGCTGGGAGGGCTTAAACTAAGTGGAAAGTAGCTCCCGAATGTTTGGAGGCTAAGGACTAGGTGTTGGAGGTACCATACTAATGACTGGGAAGCATGCGGATGCATGCAATGCATGCAGAATGCATGCATGCAAAGTACATAAGTGAATGATGAGATATCCTAACACCCCCCCTCAAGCTATACTATGATGTAAAAAATAAAATGTAGGGCCCCGATTACTGAGACCAAAGGTCACCCCAATACAATAATCCAAAAAATGTTGAAATAAGCTAAGTGAGAAAAGAGGAAAAACCCAGTGGGAAGAAAGCCCCCCCTCAAGCTAAACATAAAATCGGATCTAATCTGTTTCCACCAAGATGGAACTCACCCCCAATAGTGAACGGAGGTAAGAGAACTTCTTCTTAGTGAAGATCTTAGTGAAGATGTCTGCAATTTGCTCATCAGTAGGGCAATATTGCAGAATGATGGTGCGATCATGCACCAACTCTCGAATGTAGTGCATATGAATCTCAATGTGTTTGGTCCTCTACCGCTGAACTGGATCGGTGGAGATCTTAATAGCACATTGATTGTCACAAAGTAGGATAGTCAAAGTAGTGCTACCAAAATCAAACTCAAAAGAATACCCTGCAACCAAACTGCCTAAATGCAGGCATTGACTGCCCCTCGATACTCTGCCTCTGCTGAATAAAGTGCAATGGTTTCCTGTTTTTTGCTTGACCAGCAAATAGGCTCATGTCCAATCATGAAAACATATCCAGAAGTGGACTTCCGATCTATGCTATCACCTTCCCAATCTGAATCAGTAAAACCAATGAAATCTAGCTCAGAATCTACAGCATAATGTATGCCAAAATGTTTCGTACCTTGCACATACTGCAAGATCCGCTTGGCTTCCCACTAATGAAGCTCATGGGGCTGATGCATATACCTTGATACAACACTCACTGCATAAGATATATTAGGCCTTGAGTGTGTCAAGTAGAGTAGTGAACCAATCAATTGTCAATACATAGTGCAATCTGCAAGCGGTGTAGTATTTCCTTCTTCAAGACTGATTCCTGAGAGGAATGGGAATGGAGCAGCCTTACATTCTACCATATTAAAATTTAATAGCAGGTCTTTAGCATACTTTTTCTGAGATAATGTTATCCCATCAAAATTTTGAGCTATCTGTAAGCCCAAAAATTGCTTAAGCAAGCCTAGATCGCTCATATCGAAAGCTAGATTTAAAGCGATTTTCAGCTTGTTAATTGTAAGGAGAGTGCTACCAGTAATGAGAAGATCATCAACATATAAAACCACAATCAACAAATTACCTTTTTCTTGTTGTAGGTACACACTAGGATTAGATTTGCATCTTTTGAAATTCTGAGAAAGAAGGAAGGAGTCCATCTTTGTGTACCAAGCTCTTGGGGCCTGTTTCAATCCATACAAAGATTTCTTCAATCTTCAAACTAATGATAGATTTGATATGTATCCTTCTGGTTGTTTCATATATACCTCCTCATCAAGGTCTCCATATAGAAAAACACTCTTCACATCCATGTGGTGCACTTCCCAGTGCTTGGATGCGGCAATGGCCAAAACTAGGCGGATGGAATCCATCTTTGCAACCGGTGCAAAAGTCTCAATGTAGTCCACACCTTGGACTTGGGAGAAACCTTTTTCCACCAAACTAGCTTTGTATTTGATGATAGAGCTATCAGCAGAAACCTTCGTGCGGTAGATCCACTTGCATTGAACTAATTTTCTTCTAGGTGGAAGAGAAACTAGCTCTCATGTATTGTTCTTTTGAAGAGAACTCTACTCTTCATCCATGGCGGTTTGCCATTGTGGATCTAGGTGGGCATGATAGTATGATTTTGGATCTGAACCAATCATCAAATAGCATTTCTCAATAATGGATCATCAAAATAAAGATCCATACCTATTCTTTGAAAGTCTGCTCTCGTTCTCCTTGGATCAGCAGGATTTCCAATGTTTGGAGCAATAGATTGGAGAGTGTTTTGGGACCACTTTGGTAATTGAGGAGGATCATTATGGTCTGATTCCGAACCTGATATGTCATGGCCATCAAATTATGATATAATATCATAGATATCAGATCCAATGTTTTCTTCATAATCACTAAAATCTTCTTCTTGTGGAGGGTGCACATCGGCAGTGTTTTCCTCAACTAGTTTCAGATCTGGCAGTGGTTCTTCAAACTTCACACTTCGCTCTATGAAGTCCTTTTTGGATCTGATATTCATGAGTTTATATGCTTTTGATTCTTCCCCATATCCTATCAGGATACATTCAATACTTTGTGGATCCAAAGACTTTCTCTTATCAGAAGGAATTCTAGCCCATGCAGTGGAGCCAAAAACCCTCAAATTGGACACATCCGGTTTGCGACCAAAGAATGCTTCGAAAGGAGTTTTACCTTTCACGGATGAATGTGGAACTTGGTTCTGAATATATGAAGCAACATTAATGGCTTCAGCCCAAATATTTGCAGCCAAACCTTTTGACTCAAGCATGCAGGTAACCATCTCTTTTAGTGACTGATTCTTCCTTTCCGCTACACTGTTCTATTGGGGTGTGTATGGAACTGTATGTTGGATCTGAATTCCAATTTTGGCACAAAGTTGCAGCAAGTCAGTCTTGATATATTCTCTGCCATTATCATATATAAGAGATTTGATCTTGCTCTCAGTGGCGGTCTCAATAGAAGCCTTAAAATCCTTGAATTTTCCAAGCACTTCGGACTTGTTTTTGAGAAAAAATACCCAAGTAACACGGGAAAAGTCATCGATGAATGTCAAAACATACCTTGAATCATTCATGGACATATTTGGTAATGGACCATTGATATCAGAATGTATGAGGCCCAAAATGGTGGAAGCTCTGCTAGCTTTGCCGCGGTCGAACCTGTGCTCGGGGTGCTTCCCAACAATGTAACCGGGGAAAATTCCCTTCGAGGAACGGAGTTGTGGAAGAACATCTACCATGGATTTCTGTTGTAGTAGTAGAAAATACTTGTAATTAAGTTTTCCAAACCTTTCATTCCAAATCCTACTAACCTCGTTGCCATGAGTGAGGAGAGCAATGGGCTTTTTGAGCGGCACAAAGTGAGAAAATTCATAGTATTTTGCAGTGTGGTTTGCCTTTCCGACTACAATAAGTCTTCCACTTTTGATATCAGAAATTTTGAAATTGTTAAGGTTGAATGTAACTTGATTCAGTTCACTAGTGTGTGTCATTTGATACACAAAAAGTAGATTTGAAGCCAAGGAAGGCACATAGAGAACATTCTGAAAGCTTCCATGCTCTACATGGATGGTACCTTTTCCCTTCGAAGAAATGTTTGAGTCATCTCTCAAATGGATGGGGATGGAGCTGATTGGATCGAATGAAGAGAAGGAGACAACGTTTACAGCCATATGATTCGAGGCACCAGAATCTATCAGTAGAGTGGTGGGTTTCGAAACAGTTGCCATGAGTGGTTGACCTCTTTCATGATCATCATTCCTATCCTTCTTTCGTGCACTGTCGGGAAGACATATGTTGTTCTTTACCAAAAGGAGGGCCATTTGATCTATTGTTTTCTTCATGCATGAAATTTCAGGATGAAAGCCATGGTTGCAATATGAACATTTATATTTTTCCTTGCCCTCTTTACCCTTCTGCTTGTTCCTCGAACCGGATGGTGCTTCCAGTTACTTGCCTTTATCTCTTTGCTTGGTAGGCTCAAATTTGGGATTCTCTTTCTTTTGCTTCCCTTTGCCATTTGAATTCTTGTGTCTTTGAACAAATAGGGCTGAATCTTTGGAGCTTATGGAACCCATTTGAATTAACTTATCATGCTCTTTTGTGACGGACTCAATGAAGGCATTCAAGGTAGACATCTTCCAATTCGGGGTAGTTAGCCGACCAGAATTTAAAGTAGAGACAAATACTGAGTAATCTTTCCCAAGATTTGTGAGAATGGAGAGGATCAATTGCTTATCCTCTTTCACAACACCATTGTTCTTCAACTGCAATGACAAGTGCTTGAATCTTGTGAAAAACTCATTGATGGTCTTGAAATTCTCAGGATTAAGAGCAATCAATTCATTCTCTAATTGAAAAGCTCTAAGCTTGTCCTGCTTGCCAAAAAGTTTGTCAAGTTACTCCCATATAGCTTTTGGAGGCTTCAATCCGTTGAGATGGAAGTGAAGATCCTTGGAGATGGAGAGGCAAAGAAGACCATAAGCTTCATCAAGCTTGTTGAAGTATTTTGACTTTTCAATGAGAGTGTTTGGCTCCAATTCGAAGCCCATGGTGACTCTATGGTACCCTTTTGAGTGCAATATTATCTCCATGTCATCTTTCCAATCAAAATAATTGAAAGGAGTTGGCATAGGCTTTGAAGAAAAGGATTCCATCACTGAAAACGAGTGCAATCTTTGAGGAAGAACCTGCAAATCAAGAGATAGCGAATGCACTTGATGGAGAAGATTAACCTGTAAATCACAATCAAAACCAGAATAGTAAGGTCGAACAATCCACCCTTTTAGAGTTGCATTACACCTGGGATTGGAGATCAAGCAATGTTGAATGGGTCCAATGTATCAAATCCAGGAATTATGTGGAAAAATCAAGCTTCTGGAGTGGATTGGAGTAATTTTTTTTTTAGCTTTGCATGCACATGAGCGAATGCACATAAGATCTTTCATGCCAAAACTTCTTCAAAATTGAGAAAATCCATTCAAATCATCATATAGAACACCTGTACAAGAGAGATATTGTCCCTGCAATGGCTCTTATACCATGTAGAATTAGTTACAGCAGATCTAATGAACAAGTAAATCAATCACAATAGATGAAACTTAGAAAATATGGTGTAAACTGTGCAAAAAGCATGCATCTGTGCTCAATATCCCAATAAGGGTGAAAAATACATTACAATACTGTCACAATAAGTGAGCAATTCGAATTGCCTTAAGAGGTCATTCAAATTAACCGAATGGCATAGCTTGGATCCAACTAGGATTCCTCATCATCAATTAGTGGTGGTCATCAATGCACAAGTCACGGTCAAAAAGGTGTCAAACCGAGTCTAACTGAGTCTAACTAAATGTAATAAGTGTAACTTATGGTAAGTGGCACTAATCTAGGGATGGAGGCTCAGTGGAGGGCGCATGAGGAGTTAACTGCACTCAAAACTGTCATTCATGTCTCATCGGAGGTCAATCGGAGTGATAACATCAGTTATGGGTCAATCAGAGGTAAATCTGAGTGGTAACTGAAGTGTAACTGGACTGGTAGGTGAGAAAGGTGCCCTTCTTCAGTGGAGGGTGAGAACTAGGTGCATGATAGGATGGGAGGGCTTAAACTGAGTGGAAAGTAGCTCCTGAGTGCTGGGAGAGTAAGGACTAGGTGCTGGAGGTACCATACTGATGACTGGGAAACATACGGATGCATGCATGCATGCAGAATGCATGCAAAGTACATAAGTGAATGATGAGATATCCTAACACCATTAGCAAAGGGCATGAAAAAACCAGAGAGGGTCCTAAGCACATTATGCTCAAATTTGGCATAAAATGAGAAATAATGGATTTTACAAATCAGAATCTCGATGCTTGACCGAAAGTCAGATTGAGATTAAATCAATATGGAGTGGCGATGGAGTAGGAACAATGTTAAGTTTGGAAGCTTGGAACCAAACTCCAAAGGATGTGTATTTGGGTTGAGTGAGAAGGCCAAAACGCACTATTCCAGGCCACTTTTTGAGGATTTTGAAAAGCTTGCAGTGGATGAAAGTGACCCTATATTTAGGATTCAAGATATTTATTGAACTCAACATTTCATATTCTCATTAAGACAAACAATTCACATTCGACAGAGATTTTCTAGAAATGCTAAGTTTGGAAGATAGCCATTTTTGGCCCAAAATTTTGAAATTTTGAAAAAAATGGAAAGTTAGAAATAGTCAAACCCATAAATTTATAGAAGATGGATGGTACATTGGAATAAGGATCCGAAGGCTTCTGAGTGTTCCTTGTTATATGGAATAACTTCGCCTGGTAGAAAATTTTTCGTTATTCTTTCAATATTTGCTTCTACAAGTGGTTGAAGTTGGCATTTCAGACCAAAATACAATTTTTTAAAAGTGCAGAATTTTGGTAAAAATTGTCATTTTTGGAGTAATGCGATTTCCACACCAAATTCAGAATGAAGCACATGGATAGGCATTGGAAAGATTATCCAGCAGGGAACGGTGGTGCATAAGCAAAATTTGAATGAGGTTATCATACATCGTAGATATGTGGAGTAGAAAAGTGTCATTGACTGTTTTGAAAAATTGTTGTTAATTTGGGCAATTTCCAGAATTGCGTGATGGGGCAAAAGAAATGAAGACATAATAGCTCTGAGAATTATTCCATGGGTTTAATTATTTTAAATATTGATGTTTTATGTTTCTATATGCATTCCTAAGATGTCTAATAAATCTTGTATAATGCACAGTGTTTGTAGTTGATAAGATTTGAAAAGTTGAAATAGAGGGCAGCATATAGGGAAAAGGGTCTCCAAAGGAAAATGGTGAACATAAATAATGCGCAGGATCCCTATGAGTATGATGAAGACGTGCTAGGATAAAATTTGCAAGAAGGGAATACTGAGACTAAATCCAATTGGAGAAGGGAGCAAATAACTCCTCAGAATTTGGTTGAGACCATGGTAAGCTTTAATGAAAGATTGATGAAGGCTCAGGAGGAAAAAAAACAACTCAATGTTGCTATTTTGCAGAGCCTCAATGATATGTTGCAGAGGATAAACCTTGGGTCCAACCCGAGCAATGTAGGTGAAGAAGAGAGAGATGTAGGGAGTCACTTTAGAAGTTAATCTAGGAGGAGGACTCCAATCCCAAGAAAGAGTTCTATGAGCAAAAAGCATAGAACACCCTCCTCAAGATCTTCTTCTAGCAAGTCATGTGACTCTAGAGGTTCTAGGAGAAGTCAGCTGGGAGCGATTTAAGAAGTGTTTCAAGGAAAAATATCTTTCTGCTAGGTGTTATGATAGCAAGAGGAAATAATTCAATGAACTCAAGTTCAAACAGAAAATTATGGAAGAACATGTCCATAAATTCTTGGGATTGTTGAGGTATGTGGACTATATCAAATATGAGGGTAAAGATCCAATGGTTCTTTGGGGGTCTACCTCAAAGTTTCGGAGATAGGATTGAGTTTGTTAACTCATCAAGTCTTGATGAAGCCATTAAGATGGAAATGCATTGCTATGAGCAGAATAATGGAAAATCAGATGTTTACCCAGAATGGAAAGGAAAGCCAATAGGGAGGTTTGATCAAAAGAAAAGTGGCTTCAAGCCACCATTCAAAAATCATCCCAGAACCTTTCCACACGGGTAACAAGCAAGGAGTGGATTCAAGCCAGCAGTAGCAGCAGGAAATACATCAAAAGGGACACTTCAATGTTGGGGATGTGGAGGAAACCACATGCTAAAGGATTGTCCACATTGGAGGGAGAATCCCTTTAGCTTGCACAACTTAAAGGGAGTAGTGACAGTGGAGGATATGGCAAGGGAAATGCCTCGAATTTATGCATCTTTCGATAGTCACCAAGCAGACCATCAATCAACATTGGTGGAAATTGAAGGTAAAATTGCTAAGCAATATATTTTTGTTTTGATAGATCCAGGATCTACTCATAGTTATGTTTCTCCAAAAGTGGTTCAAGGTTGTTCTATTAAAAAAATGAAACACAGTAAGTCTTGGCTAGTTCAGTTAACCCCGGGGACCAAGAGAAAAGTAAGTGAAGTAGTGGTGGAGTACCCCATAGAATTGAATGGACTCCACACACATGCAGAGTTAAATGTACTACCATTAGGATCTTATGATGCCTTAATTGGCATGGATTGGTTGGAAAGACATAGAGCTAAGTTGGACAGTTATGAGAAAGCACTTAAATGCATTGATGAAGAGGGAAGACCAAGATTGGTAAGAGGAATTCCCAAGCATGTTTCAGTAAGACAGATTTCAGCCTTACAGTTGAAAAAGTTTTATAAGAAAGGTTGTCAATTATATGCAATTTATATATCATATTCATTAGAGGACAAAGGACTAAGGATAGAAGATTTCCCCTTCTTGCAAGAGTTCAAAGATGTGTTTCTGGATGAAGTGTCCGGACTACCACCAAAGAGAGATATTGACTTACTATTGATCTTGTCTCGAGACAACACCAAATTCCAAAGCTCCTTATAGAATGAGCACACTGAAATTAGTAGAGTTGAGGATGCAAATACAAAATTTAATGGACAAGAGGTATATCAGGCCAAGTATATCTCCTTAGGGAGCACCTATGCTATTTGTTAAGAAAAAGGATGGGACTTCAAGGTTGTGTATTGATTACAGACAGCTTAACAAAGTGATAGTCAAGAACAAGTATCCATTGCCAATAATTGATGATTTGTTTGATCAATTGAAAGAAGCTAAAGTGTTTTCAAAGATTGACTTGAGGTCTAGCTACCATCAAGTGAGGATAAAGGAGGAAGACATTCACAAGACAACTTTCCGAACAAGATATGGGAATTATGAGTTCACAGTCGTTCCATTTGGTCTTACCAATGCACTTGCTACATTCATGTGTCTCATGAATAGTGTCTTCAGCAAATATTTGGATAAGTTTGTGATTGTGTTCTTGGATGACATTCATGTCTATTCAAGGAATGAAAAAGAGTATGAGGAGCATATAAGTATGGTGTTGCAAGTCCTTAGAGAACACCAGTTGTATGCAAAGGTAAGTAAGTGTGAATTTTATCAAAAGAAGGTGCAGTACTTGGGTCATGTCATTTCAGAAGAGGGTATTGCAGTTGATCCAAAGAAGATTAATGCCATCATGGATTAGGCTACTCCAAATAATGTTTCAAATGTTAGATCTTTTATGGGGCTTTTTGGTTACTACAGAAGGTTCATTGAGGGAATCTCCAAGATAGCAAATCCAATCACTTCATTGTAGAGGAAGAATATCAAATTTGTATGGTCTAAAAAATGTGAGAAAAGCTTTCCGCAGTTAAAGGAGTTACTTACCAGCGGTCCAATTTTTAAAATAACATATCCAAATAAGGATTTTGTAGTGTGCATAGATGCTTGCATTGAAGAGCTAGGTGGAGTGCTCATGCAAGAAGGAAGTGTGATTTGCTATAAGTCAGGGAAATTAAAAGTTCATGAAAATAATTATGCCACGCATGATTTAGAATTAGCAGCCATAGTACATACTCTCAAGATGTGGAGACATTATTTGTTGGGAAGAAGATTCGAGCTTAGGATAGACCACATGAGTTTGAAGTATTTGTTTGATCAACCAAACTTGAATGCTAGGCAATCCAGGTGGATATAATTTCTCTGTGAATTTGATTTTGAAATTAATCGTGTAAAAGGGAAAGAGAATAAGGTTGCAGATGCTCTTAGCAGAAAATTTCATGTTGCAGCATTAAGTATGTGCAAATCAGATTTGAAGACAAGAGTTCTTAAATCCCAAAACGGTGATGAAACTTACCGTCAAATTAAAGGAAAGTTGCAGCAGACAAATATTGATGAAAAGTGTGCAGGGTATCAACTTGGTGAAGATGATATCTTCATCTTTAAAGATAGATTGTATATTCCAATTTGTGCATATTTAAGATAGCTAGTGATGGATGAAAAACATGACTCCAATGAATTGGGACAGTTTGGTGAACAGGGTAGTGCTTGGGCCAGAGATGATCAAGGAAATGGAATAGGAAGTTGTAAATACCAGGGAGAATTTAAAGGCAGCTTGGGACAGGCAAAAGAGTTATGCAAATTTGAAAATAGTGCATAAGGAATTTCAAATTGGGGATCATGTTTATTTGAGAGTAAAACCAATGAAAAGTTCTCTCAAGTTGGGGAGTTGTGCCAAGCTGTTGTGGGCCATTTGAAGTCCTAGATAGGATATGGCCAGTTGCATATAGAGTTGCATTGCTTGCTAACATAAGAGCTCGTAATTTTTTTCATGTATCATTGCTTAAGAAGTATGTACATGATCCTAATCATATGATTGATTGGAATGTGATACAGGTGGAACCCGTGGGAGAGTTCCAAGTATAGCCTATGCACATCCTCGACAAGAAGGTCATATTAATCCGTAAGAGAGCCATCGGGTAGGTAAAGAACAAATGGGAGCACCTTAGTCCCAATGAAGCTACATGGTAGCTAGAGGATGCCATCAGAGAGGCATTCCCATTTTTGTTCAGTTTTGAGAACACCGAGGACGGTGTTGCTCTAAGGTGGAGGGGAATGTAATACCCCATTTTGACCCTTATGATATATTGGATTTTAATGTAAATATTGAATACATGAGATGTATGTTTCCCTAGCATGGAGCTCAAGACCAAGGCCCCGCTAGTGTATGCTCGAATTTTATCTAGAATGGAAAGTATTTGATATTATGGTGTCCATGTGTTATTAAGCCATGAAATATTGTAAATTGATGTGAATATTTAATATTGCAATAAAATACCAAAACTAGCTATGGGGGAAACTAATCACAGGGGTCCATGTGTATTCCACTAAGGATTGGTGAGAGGGTTGTGGGGTTGAACCATATGCTATTAAATTTAATCTTGTGAACCCATTTGACTTTCTTTGTTGACATTTAATTCTGTGTAAGAAAGTTGTTGAAGAAATCAGTCCATGGCTTCAATGGAACATGGGCAGCATAGAAATTCGTATGGAAGGTATGAGCTCTATTTTCTTTACCCACAAGTCACTCTACCTCATGGGAATTCGTTATTCCTCATTCACATTCCATGGTTGAACAACTAAGCTTTAGTTTCCATCCATTACAGAGACCGAACAGTGAGAAAAACCAGAAATCACAACTTTGCATGAACCCACGTTTTGAAGTGCCATAAACACCCATAATTTCGTGTGGATATTGAAATCCAATGGGGGATCCATAGACATGATACTTGGGGCAAATTTGAGATTCTGAGATACCCAAAAATCCATAGGAAAGCTCAATTCTGATAGCCCGAAAATCCAATTACAGGATTGAGTCATTTGGTCACCGAATTGTGAGAATCCAAGCGTGAATGATTGAACAGAGAATAAAATAGAGGTTGAGATTGCTTGATAAACCAAGTGAAGGATAGAATCTTAAAGATTTAGTAGCTTGGACCTTTCTATGCCCACCCTGAAGAGCACTAGAGGGAAGGGACATCTGAGGGACTGTGCAGCAGAGAAGGGTCCTTCCTTGTGTTGGGTGTGGTAGGTATTGTGGGTAACATGACTATTTGAGTTTAGTTGAGATGCTTGTAGCTCTTTGGTTGAGCTCACTGGCTTAGCATCCTCCTCCTTTGTCTCTTGCATGCTTGATAAACCCAACTGTGTGTTGGTTTAGCACGATTGTTTGTGTGAGACCATGGCCTTGAGTGAGCCTATTTAGTTCCTCCTTAGTGGTTACACATCCCAACTCAGGGGTGGTCTCTTAGCTGAAAGAATGAAGGCTGGACAGAGACTTATGGTTGGGTGGAACGTTGCTCTCACATAGCCAATTGCTTGGACAGTTCATTTTGAAGATAAGTATTCTCTGTGGTTTAAATTATGTTCATGTTGTGTTCTGCAATGTTTAATTTGATGACTGTTATGATTATATGTTGAATGCATGATGCAATTGTGTGTGGATAGTGTATCATTCCGTTGTGTTTATTTAAAGTATGAATTTGCACACTTAAAGTTTTATTTATTATGAATTTGTTAGCAACGAACGGGGTTGAGTTTCCCAAATAAGCCCAAAATATTAGTCATGTTTCTTCCCCCTTGCATCGGATCGACGAAAAAAGACGTAACATCTCATAACATCTCAGACCTCCAGAACACTACCCCTTACATTTCCCATCATGGAATTTATAGAAAAATCCCTTACAAACTAACTATTACAAAATATTTTAGAACAAATCTAATAATAAACTCAAAATAGAAATGATATCCAAATAATCTTAAACAAGTCACAAAAATCTGTATCTCCAAATTCGCCACTAAATCTTTCTCTGCTGATCCTTCACCTTGAAATGTTTTGGCACTTGTGACTTTTGACTGCCAGCTCACCTTCTGATTACTGATCTTGTGTCTGGGAATTCCTCAAAATCTGCATTTGATCTTTACATATTGAAATCGTAAATCATTTAATTTTCTCTAAATCTGGAACCTAAACTTTAAATACTAATTTTCTTTTCTGTTTGCTTTGTTGACCTTTAAATGCCCAATTTGACCCTTCGATGGCTGATCTCTCTCCTTGAAATTTGGGTTCGTTTCATTTGATTCACCAAAAGAATTAAAGAATATTTCAACTTCATAAACATACAGTCCATTTCAAAGCTTCCAATAGCATTTTTAGGTGGATGCTTTAAGACAATGCTTCCTTCTAGGTGGACGCGTTATTATTTAGCATATTTGGGATATATATCCCATAAGCCATAAGAAATATAAATCTGTATTGCGGGGGTGGATAATTCAAGCCTAAATAACTTAAATTGGAAAAAATGACAGAACCAAAGACTACATGATTGGAACTTGAGTTTAGAATTAAATATTTGGTAAAAGCCACATATTTGATTTTCCAAACTTTCTTTTAACCATAAAAACTATTTTGACGTGGGTTTACAGGGTATATAATTTAAATAACTTATAATAGAAAAAATGACAAAACCGAAGACTACATGATTGGAACTTGAGTTTAGAATTAAATATTTAGTAAAAGCCACATATTTGATTTTCCAAACTTTCTTTTAACCATAAAGACTATTTTGACGTGGGTTTACAAGTGATATAATTTAAAAGGTTCATTATTAAAAAACGATAAATAAACATAACATTTATTTGATCATTTTTAAATATATAATTTTAAAACCTTCTAAATTAATTAAAGGTCTATTTCATGTCTTTTGGGAATTATACTTCGTAATAAGCAATAATAATATTTATAAAATATAAAAACTTGATCATAAGATAAAACTTGGCTTGATGTAAACTTTTAATGTAAATGATCAAGGATAAATTGCTAGACTCATCAAATTAAAAGTTTGGAGTGAAGGAAGACTTAGCAAGCTAACATAAAGTTTTGAGGCTTGGCAAAATTTAACAAAGGGTAAAGGTTTTGGAGGAATCACTTTTATAACTTTACACAAAGACAAAGGAGCAGTAATAAAAAGACAAGAATATGTGCAACACTCATCAAACCTGATGGAAATGTAACCAGAGCATGAATGAACATGAAAGCCAATGCAATATCAGAATGCAGGGCGTCAAGATTCCCGTAGTAGGTACACTACAAAATTTAAGGCTTTTTGTTACCAAAATTTCCCGCAATAAACACTTTTTGAAGATACATGAATTTTGCTGCAGGAAGCTGAAAATTTTGATAATGTAGATTTTGGTACCAACAATAGTGTTCACCAAAAAATTTCAAAGTTTGGAAAAAGTGAAAAAAATAAAAGTTGGCAAATCCAAAATTGTGCAGAAAATGACTTGAGCATCATATTAGTGATCTGGAAGTTGATAAGTTCTTAAAATAATATGGGATATCAGTTTCCATTGCAATTTTTTTCTTGATTCTTCCCATATTTTCTGCTACAAGTCCGTGAATTTGGTCCTTGTGATTTAGAGAATCTACAAGAATAGTGCATAAATGAGAAAAAGTGCTAACTTTGGTGAAGTGTAACTTTGATCACATAACCCATAATTAAGCTTGGTACCGTCATTGGAAAGGTAATACATGGGAGAATACAACAAATAGTTTAATTTTTTTTAAATATGTTTCTAGTTATTTCAAAAAGTGAGCAAGACAAAGCCTCAATGCCTAATTAGATCAGCCATTATCAATTTGGGTAACCTCTAAAGTATCCCAAACTTTGGGAAAATGTTGTATGGTGGTATAGTAGTGCACCATAGGTGAAATTGATTGAGGATGATAGAATGGACATTCTAAAGGGGCTCTCACAATGAAATGGGTGCATAGTTGGGAGAACAAAAAAGGTAAAAATTGTCGGTTAACTAGAAAGGTGCAAGATTAAACCAAGGATCACTAAGGGCTTAGTAATATGGTAATACTGTTGATGAGCAGTGACAATCATGTTTGATAAGGAAGGAAGAAAGAAACCAACAATGGACATTGGTGCCTTGGATACGAATGCATCAAAGCTATTATTGCCATTAGTGTGTGTAATTTGAATTACAAAGAAGAGCCATCATTGGAGCTCTTGATTACTAGAGTGGATATTGTATTACATAAGAGAAAGCTTAGTAAGGGTGTGGAAGATACCAACAAGTAGAAAAGAGAAGCAGGATTCGTGGCTATTGTAATTGGTTATTGTGTACAACCAAGTAGCAATGACAATTAATGACAATATGGGACAAATCAAAACGTAAAGAACATGGAATAAAGGTCAACAAGTAAAGAACATGCAACTCATATGGAAGGTGGGTGAATCATCCATGTGGACAAGTCTATGCATTCCCAAAAGAATTGTAGGATATTGACCAACAACTCATGTGTAAAGAATGGAAAGAAGTGAGGAACTTCCACTCACATAGAATGTGGTAATTAAGGAATAAGGCATAGAATTACAGTGAAGAATTCCATGGAAAACAAAAGCAAGTTCCATAATTGCATGAAGCTTAAAGGCAACTACATATAAGAAATAAAATGAGATTAAATATGATGGATGTTTAAGCTATGGGAACATATTGCATCATGGAGGAGAACCCACTTTCTTGCTTCCAATAATTTTGCTTCCTTATAGTTGAAATCAATGTACCAATTCATTATCTTGGTATTTGATATAAAGTTGATATTAAAATATTTTACTTAAAGTGATATTAAAATATCTTATTAATAATAAATATTGAAATATTTTATTTAAATGTTAAGGAATTACATCTCTCTTATATCACATAGTATAAATGATTGAACCATTTAAAAAAAAATTAACTTTGAATTATTTTTTTTTATTTTATATTCTATATATGAATGAGAGTGTAAAAATTATTGCATTTCCAAAATCATTTAATCTAATTAATTTGATATTTTAATCATTTAATTAATATAATAATAATAAAATTTTATTTAATATATCACTTTTTTTTATTTTATATTCTATATATGAATGAGAATGTAAAAATTAATGCATTTCCAAAATCATTTAATCTAATTAATTTGATATTTTAATAATTTAATTAATATAATAATAATAAAATTTTATTTAAATATATCAGTTTTTTTATTTTATATTCTATATATGAATGAGAGTGTAAAAATTAATGCATTTCCAAAATCATTTAATCTAATTAATTTGATATTTTAATCATTTAATTAATATAATAATAATAAATTTTATTTAAATATATCACTCTGAAATAAATATGATTTGAGGTTAAATATTTTTAACAAAATATTAATTATTAAAAAATAAACTTTGATAAAAATTCCTGCAAATTCTAATATTACTTGCGAAAAGGAAATTCGAATACTACTTTGAAAAAAAAAAGCTAAAAAGAAATTCTGATAATTTACATATTTTTGTGTTTTATTTGGTAAATTCTAATACTATGGAAAAAAAAATCTATGAGTTAAGTGAAAGGCCAACTATAAAAAAGTATAAAATAATTCTAAGAATAAAGTGAAAGGCGAAATCTAAGACTACTTTGGATCACTTCAAATTGAAATGTTTCGTGTGAAACTTGGGAAATAATAAAGCAAAAAACAAATTTTAATTTGGATCACTTCAAACTGAAATGTTCCGTGCAGGGTAGGAATTTGGGAAAAATCCCACTCGTAAAAAATAACGGTTTCGACAATATATACACACGTTTTACAAGTTGCTTTGTTTTTTATGACGGTTAGTAAAAAATGTAGGCAGTATTTGACGGGCAAAATGGTCCATGACGGGCATTTTGCCCATCAAATTCCAGCCCTGGTTCCGTGTGAAACTTTGTAAATAATAATGTAAAAAGCAAATTCTATTTCTTATTTTGGACAAAAAGATTATTTCGAAGAATCAAGTTAAAAGGCGAATTCTAAGATTACTTTTGAAAATATTCAACATAGATCTCAAAATAATAATCATGTTAATGGGGAACACTAACCAATTAGTTACATAGCATTTAAGCTGTATGTTGCGCTGTATAAGGTTGATTAAAAAAAATAAAATGAAATGGTTTACGTTTTGGATATTTTGTAATGATTTTTTCTTTAAATTATGTTCTGAATATTTTTTAAATGAAATGGTTTACGTTTAGGATTTTTTTTTAAATTATGTTGAAATTGTTAATACAAATTGAAAAAACTCAATGTTTAGCTCATTTTTAAAAAAATTGCTTCATAACTATGTTTCTTAGTTATTGGTTATTTTTATTTAGCATTTCACAAGGTAATATTTAATATTGTTGCTTTGGGGATATAAACAATGGGTTTGAGTGTTGGATTATTGGTTTTTGTCCCTGTCGCAGGAGCATTAAATGCTGCACTATAGGTAGTTATTGAATGCTTGGAAATAATAGACTCAACTCTTGGGCGAGGGACTTCTTTGCCTGTGGAAAAAAATGATTTTGGTATGTGTTCATAGCCAATTGGCGACATGTCTTGCCTATTGGTTAGTCCTATCTCATATGGAAAGGACCGACTGATCCCTCGGGTGTGGGGTCGTCCATGGAAAAGAAATGATTTCGACATGTGTTCATGGTTGAGAGGATAGATGGCTTGGGTGTGGGGTCGTCCGTGGTAAAGAAATGATTTTGACGTGTGTTCATGGCTGAGAGGATAGATGGCTGGTAGCTCTTGGCTGAGGATAGACACTTGTAGCTCCATCCAATGGTCAAATTTGAAGGGCTACTCTTAACTTTATGTTAAGGATATATATTCATGTGTAACCCTTACCTAATAAAAAGTTGAAAAAATACTTGTACTTCAATTGACTAGAATAAATTAGGTATACATTTCAAGAAGAATTATTCTAAGTAAAATATTTCTCTTCAAATTCTTTACAATGTTTATAGTGGATTAACCGCTATACTTTAATTTCAATAAAATGTGATAACATGTATACCTTCTAAATTCATGTTATATGTACATTAGTAATAAAAATTAATACACACAACGACAAAATCAAATCATGAAAAAATTTACACCCATAATATGTGACTAATTGTGTTAGTATTTTACAAAGCCAAAAAAAGAGGAAAAGATAACAAAAATAATGAAACTATGCTAATTGTAGAATCTCAAAAGATTAAGTATAGAAACAAAATATGATGTCATTCTCATATCAACAAGGATCAACAATGCTCATAAGTTATATCTATGAATTAAAGCGAAGATTTAGAAAGATAAGGTGTCCAAGCTTCTTTGAGATGCTTTCATTAAGTGACACTAACAATGATGCATGCTTCAATATGCTGGTAGTATTATCGAAGTGTGAGCTATGTGATGGATTTAATATTGTGGAATGGTTTACTACATCAAGAAATACAATTGATTTTAGTCTTTCTATGCCAAAGACATATTAGAAGATGAACTCAAAATCAAAATCAAAATCATATTCACCTATCACATCCATCCTAATATAATATGGAAAATATAACGTTCATTTAGCAACCAAGAATTTCCAAGGACAACATTGATTATTTGTCCAAAATGTGATAATTGTTTTAAAATTTTATAAAATTTGTTATTCTTCATAGAAGTGATTTCAAAATTTTGCCCCTTTATTTTTTTTTTGGTTAAAGAGTGATTTTTAAATTACCATTTTAATAGGGTTTGAACTTTGAACCCCTTGGAAGGGGCCAAAAAGAGTTAATTTTGATCACTAACTTCGTGCACTCTCCCTGCATATAATCTGCATATCATTTCTATCACATCATCTCCCATTGATCCAACACAAGGAAGGGAATATGACTAAGATTCTGGGCTTTTACAAATATTCAGACCCATTCATCAAATTCATACAAATAAAAACACATGTGCAGGTGTATAATTCAAATAAGCACAATAGAAGCAAGATCCACTACATGCATTGATTTTCATAATCATAACAGTCTTCAATTAAAAACATAGCAGAATTTTAACACATAGAGAGACAATACTTATCTTGATGTAATGTTGTTCTAAGCAACCAGCTACGCAACTACAACGTTCCACCCAGCCATAGGCCAATTGTTTTCAGCAATCTCTCAACACAACTGCCACCTCCGAGCTGGGCATGATTTATACAAGGAATGGGAACACCTGTAACGTCCCCATTATTGACCCCATTACATTCAAATGTAATTGATGTAATATTGTTATGAAATCATGGTGAGGAGCTCAAGGCCAAGGCCCCACCATCGATTTATTGATGCATATGCTTTGCGTGCTAGCCATGCACATTGGAATTTCAACATCATGTAATATGCATTTTAATAAAAATACCCACAACTAGCTATGCAATGCAACAAAGAGATGGAGGCATGATTTCACAAGGAATTGGGAGGGAAAACATTCAAACCCTTCAATCAATAGAGCCAAGCCAAGTGTCAATGAGAGAACCCATCAAACCCTCAACTACCCATGTTGACTTTTGTACCCAACCATTGATTTCTCCCAAGAGTTGGTTGGGGGAAGTTAATGTCTTGGCAATGGGGAGGTATGGCTGTCCAAAATCGGGTATGGGAAAGCCACCCTTCATGGAAAATCGTGTTGGTCTCCTTGGGCAAGAATAGAGCCACGAAATTGCTCCCTAAGCCATTAGGCAACCATCCCTTTTCCTCCCTCACGAGTTAGAACTACCTGGGCGTTTTCCAGGCATGTGGGCTGCGTTTTTCTTCATTCTCCCAGCAGAGAAGGGCGTTTTTGTGATGTATACCAGTGGGGAAGAAGGGAAATCGAAGGAGGGGTTCAATAGAGACCGTGTTGGGCTGTTGAAGGCTGAGATATTTGGGGAGAAATCGTTCTTCCCCCTGTGGTTGTTTTGCCCATCCTACAAATCCGTTTTTGGTTGGGAACGTTTTTGGGAAAAACCCATGGCCATCTTATTTGTAAACCCCACTGTCTAAAATGTGTATCCATGCCCCTGTTTGTGCTTATTGTGTGAGAGAAGAGTATGTTGGGTATGGGTATGGGTATCCATGGCTTGGGCTTGAGCTTGAGTGTGATAATCCAGGGTTCAATTGTAGCCTGATAACCCAGCTATGGACTGGCTTGGCTCAGATGGAATGATTAATTGGTTGTGACAGTTGGTATCGAGTGAATGTTCCCTTTCCTTGTGCGAATCATGCCCAGCTCGGGGGTGGCCTTCAGACGGACTCAGTATAAGCTGTCGAAGAGCCTATGGCTGGGTGGAACGTTGCAGCGACATAGCTAGTTGCTTGGGACAATTGCACGATAAAGATAAGTGTCTTGTTGTCTATGCATTTACTTCTGCAATGTTTAGATTGATAATTGTTTTTGGATATGCTGTATGCATATGAAATTGTGTGTGTGGATGTTGTTTTAAATTCCGCTGTGCATAGTTTCTTTGATTTACATTTGCACACTCACATTTTTATTTGTATGAATCTAACAATGGGCTGAGATCATGTGAAAGCCCTGAGTTTGGCATCATGTTACCCTGCCATGCATTGGTTGAATAGGTGGGTACGTGACAACACCCATGCTCATGCACAGCAAAATGAACATCACATCTAAGCCAAGCTAGTTCATAGTGAGGTTTATCAAGCCAAAAATGAACTCTCTTCTACTTTTGGATGCTTGCACTCAAGCTCAAGACAAAACAATTAACACTGATAACTCATGCCCCAACATACTCTTTTCACACACAACAAGCACAATTGTTGGCATGGATAAACGTTTTTACTATGGGATTTGAAAACAAGATTCCCATTGGTTCTTCCAATTCACCGCACACCCAGAAATGAGTTGTGTGAAGGGAAAATTGACCACGGAGAGCAAAAACGATTTTTCCCACGGGTTATGAGCATGCCAATGGCCAAAACGGCCTCTATGGATCCCCAAATCGACCACCCATCCTCCCAGTCGCTCTGCAGCACCAAAGACATCCCTTTTCCAGCTAGAAACCAAGGAAAAACCAAAAAAACGTGAAGGGAAAACGATCCACTAGCTAGGACCGCGTGAGAGAGCAAAACTTATTGGTGAAGAATGGCTTGGGGAGCAATTTTGTAGCGCTTTTCTTGCCAAACAAGCCAAACACATTTTTCCAAAAATGGTGGTTTGCCCATACCCGAAATTGGACAGCCATACCTCTCAATTTCCTGAAATAATAACTATTTCCACCAACTCTTTGGAGAAATAAATGATTGGGTACAAAATTCAACATGGGTAATTAATGGTTCATGGGTTCTCTCATTGACACTTGGCTTGACTTTATTTCCTCCAAGAGTTTGAATATTTCCCTCCCTTTCCTTGTAAAAATCATGCCCCCATACTCTTGTTGCATTGCTTAGCCCATACTCTTGTTGCATTGCTTAGCTAGTTGTGGGTATTTTTATTAAAATGCATATTTACAATTTCTATTGGACCTGGTTAACACACAAACCATATACATCAATTTTAACACTAAATCGATGATAAGGCCTTGGCCTTTTGAGCTCCTCACCATGATTTGATAACAATATTACATCATTTATGTTAAATAAAATTGATTCAAAATCGAGATATTACCGTTTCTCATTCTCGTAGAAGAAACCGGACTCTCTCTTTCATGTGATTCGAGAACAAGCTGCGAGGCTGGTGCTTTCCGCGGGTCTGCAGACTGTTTTCTGTCATGTAGGTTCTTCTTTTCAGCTTTCTCTCAATTTGCTATTTGTTTTTCCCATGTCTTTTTGTCTGTTGTTTGAACAATTCTTAGTTTTTTTTATAGCTTTGATGATACGTACAAGCTTATTCAATTGTGTAATTTAGGTATGAGGTGGATTAAGTTTCTACAGCTCCACTAAAAACAAATGCATAGCATCGGAATTGTTGTAATGAAATGTCTCCCCCTGAAATTAGGCCAATGTCTGAAGAGCCAGCAGCCGAGTCTCATTCGGAGAGTATTGATACACGGATGTGGCAGCACAGCCCGCAACCGAGAGAATCACGACCGAGAGGATCACGTAACGGTAAAGAACAACAAGGATGGATAACTGAAACAGAGTGGACTATTTATATTCAAGAGAATTCAGATGACGATCGCAGATCACCGTCCGTCGTATCCATATTTAGAGTCCTCAGCCTCCCGAAAAATTTAAAAAGAGAAGCATATGTTCCTGAAATAGTATCGTTCGGTCCATATCATCACAGAAGAGCAGAGCTTCCTCCGATGGGCAATCACAAAGGAAGAGCCGTGCGTCTAATGAAGAAGAGGTTCAATGAATCTAAAAAAAAGGAAGCTCGCCATCGATCCAGATAATATTGATTTCTCCGATCGTGCAAGGGAGGAGATCTTGAAGCCGGAGAAGCAAATCAGTGACAGCTACGAAGAAAAACTTGATTGCGATGGAAATACCCTCGCTCTCATGCTAACATTGGACGGTTGCTTCCTTCTTGAAATATTGAGGACTCTGGAAGTGAACCGTCTCTACACGAGTATGTACTATGATCCAATTTTTGAAAAAGGGAAGATTGCTTTTGTTGGATTTGATATACTGAACGACATTATGATGCTTGAAAATCAAATCCCCTTGATCGTTCTCCAAAAGTTATTAGAATTGGAGTTCAACTCCGTCGATGATGTCAAGAACAAGCTTTTAAGTATGTTGGACACTCGATTGCACATATACCTTGGAGATGAAGACAGAGATTTTAAGCAATGGTCATGGCCGCAAGAACAAGTTCATCATCTTCTGGGTTTGCTGCACAGCTTCATTGTGTCTCCCCATTCCAATCATTCTGAGCCTGTAGATGGAATCGACCACATTAATTGTAGCAGTTCGTGGAGTAAATGCATTGAATCCAGCTGTGTGTGGAGTAACCTCGTTAAATTCAGAAATTTGTGGAGGAAATACATTAAATTCAGAAGTGGATGGTGCAGTTCCCTTCAATGCTTCAGTGGGAACAGGACAGTGAATAATGTGAGACGTATCCGTCGTGCAATAGCACTAAGGAAATTTAAACGATGCAATCAAGGCATCAAGATGATTAAATTTGATCCTAAGAATGCCACATTTTTTCTTCATGGTATTACCGTCACGGACCGCACAGAAGTACTCTTCCCTAACCTAATAGCTTTTGAGATGTGCAAGCCATCTCAAATCAATTACATTACTTGTTATGTGAGTTTGATGGACGAGTTAGTCGACTCGGAAGAGGACGTGGCTGTGCTGAGAAAAAGCGACATCGTTACAAACTACCTTGGCAGTGATGCACAGGTTGCCGAGCTCTTCAACGGTTTATTCAAGAATGTCACCGAGAGCGCGACAGATGCCTTCAAAGATCTAAAAGGAGGTGTGCATGAGCACTGCACAAATGAAATGAAGGTCCAGCTTGCCGAGCTTGTGAAGGAGCATTTCTCGTCGCCGTGGAGAACTGTAGCCTTGGCTGCAGCAATTCTTATACTGTTGCTCACCACGGTGCAAACCATATCTCAGTACTATGAAATCTGCTCTTGTTTCAACTTTGTTTAGAATTCTTTTAACTATTCGTTGTCGATGTGAAATTTTGGCTAGTGGCATAAATCTCCTATTAAATTTTTCCCAAATACGAAATGGTTTATTTTTTATTTAATAATTTATTTTATATTTTCATAAACTTAAAATTCCCCATTGAAGGACAACCTAAATGCTCTACTTACGTTTTTATTTAATAAATATTTATTAGATTTTCATAAAGTTTAAAAATCTTGGAATGCGTTTTCGGCGGAAAAGGGTCGTGGGGCAGCTTTCTGTTTTTTTGTTTAGGGTTTTCCAAGCGGTTTAGATCCTCAACGCGTGCGATTGATCAAGGGGGCAGTTGGATCTGGATTTTTTTCCTGTTTGCCCGCCAATGTACATCAACGACGTGGACCATGGTGACTTCAGCCCTGTACTAGAGTAGATCTTCACAAATCCAAGTGCAGAAATTGACGCCCGTTATATACAACTGCGTATTCCATAAGCAGGTCATGGCTGATGTGTAAATAATTTTCTAGATAGTCAAATTTACGGGCAAATTTAAAACTTTCCAGTAACTAAATTTTATATTATATATGTTATTGTTAAGACTTTTCCCTGGAAGCCTTTATTCATGACAACAGAGATTTTTAAATGAACCAACGCTGGCATTATTTTTTGTGGAATCTTGATGTTGGGATAAAATTTGAATTTGTCATTGGCTGTTAAGAGCCTTCTAGGTCATCATAGAAGGGTAAAATTTTTATCATTTAAATCAAATTTAAACTAAAAAAATCACTTGTCAAATTCGAAATAAAGATTATTTTTTATTTTTTATTTGAAAGATAAGGAAATTTACTATATTATATAATATTTTTCTTTTTTTTAAATGAGATTTCATTTGTTTTATAACATTTTTTATCTACACCATTGCAATAAAAAGTAAAATATTTCTATTAAAAAAAAATGTTCCTATTTAGAAAAAGAAATAACTAAAGAATGTTTCTATTTAAAAAAATAGAATAGTAGTCGTATAATATACTATAATTTTTTTTATACAGAATGGTACTTGTATAATGTTAGTATAAATGTGTAACTGTGCCTATCTTGCTATTATTGAAGCATAAAAGTTACTTATTTACTCCATTATTTCGTGCTAATTGCATGTCCCGCACTTTGGACTTTATCATTTTTGTAATTTTAATTATTGTTGATTATTGTTACAAGCCGACCTAGAATATGGAAAGTGGAAGACGGATATATTTCTGAATGAAGACATTGTTTAAAACAATCATTTCAATAAACAATAAAACTAGTGGCACATTGAGTATAGTGAGGTTACTAATTTTTTATTATAGATTTAAAACATAAAAATATTTATTTTTCCAAAATTAGTAATGAAGACCATATTTAAAAGAGTCCTTTTCAATCAAGAAGAAAACAAGTGGCACATTGAGAATAGTGAGGTCACTATTTTATTATTATTTAATTGTACAATTACAATGGATTTAAAACTTAAAAATATGTATTTTTCTTTAAAATGTTAACTTAAAAACAATAAAGAACCTGTTAACTTTTGAAGTGGACAAAATCCAAAGAAGATCGTTCCTCCCAACCCTCTCCTGAAACAACTAATATTACTTGCTTTAGGACCCCCGAGCTTGTTCACTGAACCACTGAGATGAAGACTAGGTATTGAAGCTTATTTTGTTCTCTTTATAACTCAGCAATCAAAATTGCAAACAAACTTTCAACAATCTCACTTTAGCTTCCCCTCATCAAATACCCTCTTGTATGCTTAACTTTTCAGTATGCAGCAAATCCACAAGGTTCTAATGAGTGAGCCTCTTTCTCATTCGATGGAGATATGCGTGCCTAGTTCTTTGGGTTAGTTTTGAGTTTAGTGAGCCACCTGCTCAGTTCCTCCTTTCTTGGGAACATGACCACAATTTAGGGAAGATGCCTCATGCATCAGCTAGAAAGTGAATGTTGTTGCTGCCATTTGTTATTTTTGTCTTCTACACAAGATCATTCTTCCTAGTGGGTCAGTGAACACTCTTCAATAGTCCTATTTGGATAGGTGTCTCTTATTTTATTTATTAAATAATAAAATATTCATTTATAGTCATCTTTGATCCTCTTTGGTCAACAACATAAAAATTTACAATCAACTTTTAAGATAATGTTTTTTCCACAACATAAAAATGTTTTTAGTTCTAGGTGGGTTACGAACACCCCCTCTTAAGTTCAACATAGTCCTCAATGTTGCTTAAGTATCTTCTGAGTCTTCCTGAAACAAAATTGGATATGCTTCCTGCTTATGACTCTCCAATTCCCAGGTTGCTTCATCTGGACTAAGGTGCTTCCATTGCACCTTTACCTTTCCAATGGTGCGATTTCAGTGTAAAATTTCTCTCATGTCGAGGATACAATCCGGTTCCACCTGAAAATCTCCTTCTAGTTCTACCTGGATAAAATTCCAATCAATTACATGAGTAGCATCATGTACATATTTTTTTAATATTGAAATATGAAACACATTATGTACTTTGAGATTAGGTGGCAAAGCTAACTGATAAGCCACTGGTCCAACTCTTGACAATATCTCAAATGGTCCACAATACTTGGGTGCTAATTTGGCACAACTCACCAACTTAAATGAAATTTTTCTGGGTTTTACCTTAACAAAGACATGCTCACTTACTTGGAATTCTTTCTGAGTTCTTTTAAAGTCTGCATGACTCTTCTATCTTTCTTGTGCAATTTTCAAATTGCTTTGTACCTATTTCACCGTTAGTTCCATTTCTTTCAACAATTATGGTCCTAACATTAATATATCGACCAGATTACTCCATGATATGGGAGTATTACACTTTCGACCATACATTATTTCAAAAGGACTAACTTTAGGTGAACCTTGATAATGATTGTTATAAGCAAACTAGACTAAGTGCAAATGTTCTTCCCATTTGTTTGGTTGATCCCTAACATACATCCTAAGCATATATTCTAGAACTTGATTTACTCTTTGAGTTTGTCCATCCATTTGCGGATGATAAGCTGTACTTAAATTTAATTTAGTGTCCAAAACATTAAACAATGACCTCCAAAAATTACCAGTAAACTTAGAATCTCTATCAGAAATAATTACCTTAGGAATTCCATGCAAACAAAAAACTTGTTTCATAAAGACATCAGCAATATTAACAGCCTTATAAGTAGATTTCACAGGTATAAAGTGAGCTACTTTGCTAAGTTTGTCTACAACTACCATCACAGAATCATTTTGCTTTTGATTTTTAGGCAGTCCTGTTATAAAATCTATGTTGATAATTTCTCATTTTCAATCTGGGATTGGTAATGTCTGCAATAAACCTGCTGGGTGTTGATGCTCAGCCTTAACATGCTGACATTCAATACACCTAGCTATATATCCAGCCATTCCATTCTTCATGTTAGGCCAAAAATAAACTTTTCTTAGCATTGTTATCATTTTTTGGTAACCGGGATGTCCTGACTAAGGACTCTTATGTACTTCATTTAAGATCAGTAATTTAATTTCTGCTACATTAGGTACATATAATCTATTTTTATACAGCATTAAACCTTTTTCATTCAAACTGAAATCTGTTCTTATATTTTCAGATTTGTTTTCTACAACTTTTTCTTTTAAATTTTGATCATTTTTATCGATTTTTATTCCATTTTCAAACTTATATTCCAAATCTGTTTTGTAGCTACTAACAATGGCTATAAAATTCAGTTTTGCGTTTCTGCTTAAAGCATCAACCACCTTATTCTCCTTCCTTTTTATATGTTTGATTTCAAAATCATATTCACTAAGGAAAACTAACCATCTTGCTTGCCTGAAGTTTAGATTTTGTTGATCAAAGAAATATTTTAAACTTATGTTATCGATCATTAATAGAAATATTTTACCGATTAGATGATGGCGCCACATTTTCAAGGCATGAATTATGATAACCAACTCTAAATCGTAAGTAGCACAATTTTTTTCATGTATTTTTTACTTTCTTGATTCATATGCTATTACATGACCTTCTTGAGTTAAAACTCCACCTAAGCCTTCAGTGCATGCATTAGTGCATACAACGGAGTCTTTGTGTGGATCTTCTATTTTCAAGATAGGTGCGGTAGTTAATAATTCTTTTAATTTTTTAAAGCTTTTTTCACATTTTAAATTCCATACAAATATCTTTCACTTTTTCTGTAAGGATGTTATAGGATTCGCAATTCTCGAAAATACTCCTATGAATTTTTGGTAATAACTTGTAATTCCCTTGAATGATCGCACATCCGATACATCCTTAGGGACATGCCATTCATTTACTGCTCTTATTTTATCTGGGTCAACTGAGATTCCTTCTTTGGATATCACATGACCTAAATATTGTATCTTATCTTTAAAGAATTCACATTTACTAAATTTTGCGTATAATTTATGTTCCCTTAGAACTTGTAATATTATCTACAAATGTTCATCATGTTCTCCTTTTTTTTTGAATAAATCAGTACGTCATCGATGAAAACAATTACAAATTTATCCAAATATTTACTTAAGACATTGTTTATTAAACACATAAAAACTGTTGGAGCATTCGTTAGCCCAAAAGGCATAACTACAAACTCATAATGCCCGTAATGAGTTCTAAATTCAGTTTTAAACATGTCTTCATCTTTAATTCTGACTTGATGATATCCAGATCTCGAGTCTATCTTTGAGAATATCATTTCTCCACGTACTTGATCAAACAGATCATCTCTGCGGGGAAATGGATGTCTGTTTTTAATTTTCATTTTGTTTAACTGACGATAATCTATACACGGGCGTAAGGTACCGTATTTCTTTTTAACAAATATGACAGGTGCTCCCCAAGGAGATACGCTCGATCTTATATAATTTTTATCTATTAATTCCTTATATTGTAGTTTTAATTCATTAAGTTCTAGGATATTCATTTGGTAAGGGTCCTTTGAATTTGATACAACTCTAGGTACCAACTCAATAGTAAAATCCAATTCTCTTTTCGGAGGTAATCTTGGAATCTCTTCTGGGAATACATCTGAAAATTCTTTTAAGATTGGTATGTCAACAAATTTTAATTTATCTTCTTTATTTATGTGTTCATCATTCATTACATGTACAACAAAAACTTTACAACCTTTACGTATAGAATTTTTCATTTGTAAGACTGAAATCTGTCTAACAGAAACCTTCATAGGAATTCTTTTCACTATGACAGTTTCTCATTTTTCATTTAAGCATGTAAATGTTTCCTCAAAACAATTTAAAACTACTCTGTGTTTTTCCAGCCAATCCATACCTATTAAAACACTATAAGATCCTAGAGGTAGCACATTCAATTTCACTTGAGTTTTGAATTGACTCATAAACATTTCACAATCTTTAACATTGCTAACTACCTTTCTCTTAGTTCATGTAGCTAACTGTACCAACCAAGACTTTTCAAACTTATTCAAATGCAAATTACAACTTTCTACTATACTAGGTGACACATAGCTTAGGCTTGCACCTGGATTTATTAAAATAGAAATTGGTTTGTTCTTTATCATACCTTTGATCTCAACCATAGATGTTTGGTGATCAACCTGTCGGTTCTCCAATGCTGCATTAATTGTGGGCATCTCGTTTTCTATGTCACCAACAATTGCTTCTTCTTTTACTGTATGCACATTGTTGAGATTTATTTTTCTATTAGGACAATTTGTTGCATAATGAGGTCCTTGACATTCCCAACATTTTACAGGTTCTCTTTATTTGGTATTTTTAACATATGTATTAGGTATGTCTCTATTCTTTACTACTAAAAAATTATGCTGTGTGTTACCCTTAAAGTTTGTCCCTTGATAATTATTCTTAGGATAATTCCAAGAATTATTTCCAAAATTTTTGTTGAACTTAAAACTCTTTCTTCTTTGTTCAAAATTATTTGATATTTTAGCTTTCCAGTTAGGTACACCTTCTCTTTTAGTTATTCTTTGTTCATAACAAAAATTAGCCTTCCTCAATGCTTCCTCAAGTGTTTTTGGATTATCATATTCAATTCTGTCCTTAAAGGTAAGGGGTAAACAACTTAGAAACCTCTGTATCTTGGGATTTTCGTCAATGATATAAGGTACGTATAGTAATAAACTTAAAAATTTACTACTTAGCTCATTCATAGTCATTGAACGTAACTTCAAGTCATAAAATTCCTTAGCCCTTTCTTCATAATATTGTTCAGACAAAAAAATTCTCTTAAAGTATTTTTTAAAGGTACTCCAAGTTACATATTTTTCCTTAATATTTTTCACTTTTTTTATGTCCTGCCACCAAATATCAACTTTTCCAGTTAAGTTGTAAATAGACATTTTTGCTTTTAGTCTGTCTGAATAATTATCAATTTGAAAATACTTTTTCATCCCAGACAACCTTGCCTCCGCTTCTTCTCCTTTTTCCACCTCACCATTAAACATTGGTGGTTTTATCTTTTTAAATTATCCCGAGGTTTCTTCATAAGGTTTATATTTTCTCTTCTTAGGGCTACTGTCACTGCTTTCACTGGAATAATTATATTTCTCTCTATGTGGCTTAACATCATTTTTCGTGGTGGAATTACTTTCATTATCAGAAAAATTTAACTTTTTTCCTTTACGCTTGTAAGATATAGTTCCAGATTCATACTCAAATTATTTCCTTTCATCCTTCTCTTCATTATGTAATTTACTCCACAATACATGATTTAATTCTTCTTGTGCCCTCAAAATTCTTTCGTTATCTTCCTTAACATTTTGTATTTCAGCTTTTAAGTCTCTCACAATTTGGAGTAATTCAGTTGAGTTATTATTTCTGTCATTATCTCAGTTCCACATATATATTATCATTATTAACATGTTATTTTTCATGACTATGATGTGTTCCATCTTCAGCAAATGCCTCTACTCCTTCCATTTCCTGCAAAATAGAAATTTATATTTCTGTACAGAAACAATTTAAACACAAGTCAGCAATTTTGTTTTCCTATTTTATTTTGAACTTGCAAGTTGAGCCAATTTGCAGGCCTAGTGTTTGTAACCGCGCTCCGATACCACATGTAACAACTCTCAGAATCCATAATTTTTTTTTTGTATAAGGTATAATTACCCACAAGATATAGAATTATGCTTAAGATATACTTCTTATCTTGTTATCTACCTAAATGTATACTCGTATTCAATGAGGTTACTTTTGTGAAGTATAAGTTTAACTGGTTTATCTTCAAGTGACAAAATCGACGTTTATATATTTTTATTTCTTACATCCTAAAATCATAGTATAATAATTTCTTAGCTTTGATATTGAAATGTTGATTACATTCTTTTTGTTTGAAGGGGTGTTCTTGTGATGACCCTGGGCTTACTTTGCTTTCGTGAAGCTAATGCATGTTGAAAAATTTGTACAGATTCTAGGTAAGGACCTACACTACCAAGGTTTGGTTTTGGAGATAAAAGATTTACTAAGGTGTAATGGTACCCTAGCTATGGGTTTAATAATAGCATAAAAATGTTATATATCGACTACTAACTATAGGGAAGAAAATCATCCTAGCTACAACTTCGAAGACCTCCATCAAAAGTTTAAAATGGGAGAACGATACTATAGAAAAGGGGTAAAAATTCAGAGTTTAATGGATAGCAGCTGCATGTATTAATGAGGCCACGTGAAGGCCATGGGTGGAGATCCACATTGGAAAAAACCTAAACCTTGTTTTGAAAAGGGGTTGTATCATTAATCTATTGTTCATTTTCTTCACGGTGAAGAGGTGAGCTCTCGGTTGCCATGGATATGGAGAAAATACACTTTCTACCAAACCACATACAGGATAGCTTCTGGTTCGCCATGGTTAATGCAGAGGTAAAATTATAGTGCCAAAACTATTGTGCAAAGATATCACTTAATTTCCTTAATGTAAAGTTTATAAAATAATGTGTTTTCTTTGTGTGCTCGACAGGGGATTTCTTGCGCTGCCTTGGAGATCTCGGGTCATGTATTAAGAGTTTGAAGAAGAAAGCTCCAGGGGTTGGAACATCCTTGGTAATCCTCGGGCCTTCCCGGAACACCTTGTTCGAGTTTCCTATGTTAATGTGGGTATGGTTATGTTTTTAGTTTACCCAATAGAATTTGATGGTGAGTTTCCACTCTTTCGATTTGTATCGTTTATGATTTAGTTCACTGCCAAAGTTGTCTTATTAGGGTTAGATGCCTGTTTTTGAAATCCATCATGGATAAATAAACAACATTGTTGTTTGTAAAAAGGTTATGAGCTACTTGCTCTTAGTCCGGGTTTCTCCCATTACTTATGATGAATATGATATATGAAAACATGGTTGATTTTAGTACTTCGAACTCCTTTGTTCCCAGACCTTGGAGTCTGTTGAAAAGAGACTATGGTCTCAGCGCTGTTTTGAAAATCTTACTATATAGAATTACATATCTTTGAAACTACTGTGCTATTGTCTCTGTTCTGTATGCAATTCGTAAAAACTAGAAATTTTTACTTCTGTGTTTTAATATTTAAGGGATTCGACCCCATACTGCGTTATTTATACTTTCCACAATTTGTTTGTTTACTTAAAATTAAAATAATGAGTTTAGTTATTAAGTAAAAACTGGGCAAAGCCCTGAGCTAAAAAGTGTGCTCGGTTAATTCGATGAGTAGTGGATTTGCAGTGATGCCGACAATGGCTCTGTTTAACCTAATTTTATTATCTCTACTTATAAATGAGATTTAAAAGAATAAAGAAAATTGCTACGTTTTCTAGGCTATGCCCTGGCTGTTGTAATGTATAAAAATGAATTTGTTTTGATCCTTTAAGGTTAAACCCTATGGTAAAGAATGTTTTTATTTTAAAAATGGATTTGATGTGTTTCTCTTTGGACAAAGCCCTGACTGTAAATTTTGTGTTCGGTTTAAACGTAATTACAGTAGTTCTTTG
Organism: Larix kaempferi; assembly: GCA_027924585.1. Taxonomy (NCBI): domain Eukaryota; kingdom Viridiplantae; phylum Streptophyta; class Pinopsida; order Pinales; family Pinaceae; genus Larix; species Larix kaempferi. Next base: position 221,401 of record BSBM01001455.1, on the reverse strand, counting down.
TAAAAACTTGTTGATGATGGATCTGTTGCCATGATGTTGATTATAGTTCAATTATTGCTAATTCTGTGTTGGAACTTCATGTATAATTGAATTTAGTTTATAAATGTTTACTGATTAAGTAGAAAGTACCTTTGTATAATTGTGTAATATTCTGAGAAATATTCAATACATCAATAATATCTATCTATCTATCTATCTATCTATATATATATTTATGTTTTGTAAAAAGTTATCTGTGCGTGTTCTGATTTTAGAGATTAACCTAACCCTATCTGACATACAGATGATCTTATTCTAAGATAAAGAAATATAGATTTTTGGATCTGTTTATATACTTCAATGTATTCAGTCTCTTGGCTCTACTTACTCATTTTTCTGTGTGTGAATTGTCTATAAGAGATATAGTGCATATACTATATAATTTACTGAAAAACTAATATAACCTAGAACATGCATTTCAACATATACTTCTGCTACTTAATAAAATACAATATTTTATAACTTAAGTACTAAAAGTAGTTACTAACATAGATTAACATTTATTCCTGAAAATTGATAAAATCCTAATCTAGATACTAACAGTAAATTAATACTAACAGCATGTAAACCCATAGCCAATATAAGTTATCCATCAACAAAAATAAACATTTATTTGTAAACAAATACAAACAGTAAAGAACCTGTTAACTTTTGAAGTGGACAAAATCCAAAGAAGATCGTTCCTCTGAACTGTCTCCTGAAACAACCAAGATTACTTGCTTCGGGACCCCCGAGCCTATTCACCGAACCACCAGGACGAAGACTAGGTATAGAAGCTTATTTCGTTCTCTCTGTAACTCAACAATCAAAATTGCAAACAAATTGCCAGCAATCTCACTTTAGCTTCCCTTCATCGAATACTCTCTTGTGTACTTAACTTTTCAGTATGGAGCAAATCCACAAGGGTCTAATGTTGGAGCCTCCTTCTCATTCAATGGATATATGCTTGCATAGGTATTTGGGTCAGTTTTGAGTTTAATGAGCCACCTGCTCAGTTCCTCCTTTCTTCAGAACATGACCATAATTTAGGGAAGATGCCTTTTGCATCAGCTAGAAAGTGAATGTTGTTGCTACCATTTGTCATTTTTTTCTTCTACACCAGATCATTCCTCCTAGTGGGTTAGTGAACACTCTTCAAGAGTCCCCTTTTGATAGGTGTCTCTTCTTTTATTTATTAAATAATAAAATATTCAATTACAGTCATCTTTGACCCTCTTTGTCAATAACATAAAACTTTAAAATAACTTTGAAGATAATGTTTTTTCCACAACATAAAAATGTTTTTAGTTCTAGGTGGGTTACAACATTAATGGCGTATCATGATGATATACCTAGTCAAGTACTTCATTTGTGAGAGCAGGAAATGGATCGATCCCATGCCCCTCTTGAGTTAGAGGCACACTCTCATAACCCTAGAAATCATGTTTCAGTTATAGAGTGCCCGCAAATGTCTACATGCTCGATGGAGGATGATCAGATCGACAATTTGGCAGAGGATTTCATTAGAAGGTTTCGCAGCCAAATGGTTTTGTAGAAACAAATTTCTTTCCGACGATATCGAGAGATGTTAGACCGAAGCTTGTGAGAAAAATGCACTCATCGTTCTTGTTATTTTATTCAAAATCGTTTAGACATATCGAGCAATAGCTATCAACATTCCGACCCGCCAGTGAGAGAAGTGGCCTAGATGACTCAATCTTAACCAAATCCAAATACCGTTTTAGAGACTGCCTCACCTCACTTCCTTTTTTATAAAATCATGACTATTTCCACGATCGACTGCTTCCTTCGAGCAACTCTATGTCCAGGGAAGAGTAGTCATTCATGTCGGTGACCATGGGGTTTATGTTATTCTTCAGCACAAGGTAAAGTACATAGGCGGGAACTATTTGTTGCTCCATATCCTTCCTGTCAGTGTCGTCGGGTTTTAAGACCATCTGGATACTGGGCAGGTGTTGGGTAGTCACACCCTGTTGTGCGGCGTGATTGCGAATATTTTGAAGGAATTGGCCGGCTTGAGCTGGGAGATTTTCGGTGCTATTGTCGAGGTTTGAAATGTTGACCTATCCTCTTTTTCCCAACATTTTGTTTGCTCGGCTCTGCAGAGATGGAACGCCAGACGTTTATTGTTTACATTATCCAGTATTTCCCAGAATATCTTTGCGCTCTCGTATGTGTTTGTGCGAATAACGATTCTTTGCGTTGGCCATGTTTTCTCTTTGGAAAAAGAGAAATAAAACTCACAAAGATAGATATGGACTTATGAATCCCCTTGGAAACCTGTTTGATATCTTCTACATCATAAATAATGGCGTGTACATCGAATGCATGCGTCCATGGAATCCTATGCATGCAAAGTTCGTACATGTAAATTTAGCGCATTCACTCAAAGGATGCATGCATGCAATTTATCAAGTTAATGCATGTGACTCATACACATGGATATGTATATGATTCTCTCAATACATATTGCACATGCACATGAACTGTCTATTATCATTTGCCTTCTTCTTGTTAAATAGGTTGTTTGCCATAAATCCATGTATTAGTTATAAGTTATCCATGCATTAGAAGTGTCTGTTATCTCGTTAAATAGGTTGTTTGCCATGAATCCATGCATTAGATATACCTTATCGATGCATTACCTACGGCTATATATATAGATAGATAGATAAATAGATATAGATATAGATATAAAATTGTTTATTTTAATATTAATTTTACATTAAATATCAATATATTAATTACAATCCAATATAAAATGAATGATTTACTACATTAGTTTTATTTTTAATTCAGTATAAAATATTATGTTTAATCAAGATGATAAATGGAATAGATGTTACAATATGAAACATAATCTATTTATCTCAATATAGTTAAAAATTTAACAATATCCCTAATTAAAATATCTTAAGCTTTCATGGAATTGAGTTGGCATTCTTGTTCACTATATGGCTTTAGGCATGTTAGTTTTACTTTCTTCAGACCTTTTCCAAGAGCATTCTATTGATTTTGAAAAACCTATTGGATGAATTACTTCATATCTATTAATACATATGGGATATCATGGTAAATCATGGCACATGAGGCTCAAGCTTCTTCAAAAATTTGGATCCAAAAAATGTTTTTGTATGCCCTGAATGCAGTACAGAGGGATACTGGTCATATTAGTAGAAAAACCATGCGGGTTTGGAAGAACTAGTCACGTGTATCCACGCAGGTTTCAAAACAAAAGCTACACGGTTGTCTATAATAGTTGACTTTAATCATTCTAAGGTTCAATTATCATTGTGAATTTGATGAGGATGATATTAATGAGATACATGTTGTATGTTGATGATGTCCTTCTGCAATATTAGTTGAAATGTCACATGTGTGTGATATTTAGGTAATCAAATGTCCCCCCTAATGTGTGAGGCTAGGAAGGATTTGTATATCCGAAATACATCATAGTTTCTTTCTTTAACATTGATATTTTAGACTTTGATTGTAAGATAACAATTATTGAGAGTAAAGGACATACCTATAGGGAAGGTATTGCTAATGACCATTGAAGTAACTTATAGGTGACAAAAAATAATGGTTTATACAAATGAGATAGACATCCCTATTGTAATGGCCTTCGTGTAGAGGAACATCGGCTCACTCTCCTCACACATGAAAGATACCATGGGACTTTCCCAAGATGCACAAGGCATGGCAGTTTGGGTACAATATGGTTTGAGATATTTAGATGTTGGCATGCGAGTGGCCTTGGGGTTGGGTTCCCACATCTAGTGGCACCACACCCAAGCACGTAGGAAAGAATGAGGGAATCAATGAGTTGGTAAGCAGGTGCACCAAGCACAACTTGGGAACATGGCAGATGGATTACGCAAAAAGCCAAGTGCGTGGGAGCCAGCAGTGCACACATGGCTTGGGTATAACATGTCACCGACAAGCATGTGGGGCACATGCCTAAGGAGCATGGACATAGAAAGCAGAATCAATGAGTGTGGACGTAGTGAAAGCATGGGTGGAATGACATGTGGTTAGCATAGGTGCATTGGGGGATGGGTGCATTCCCAAGTGCAGATGTAGAGCATGGTGGAATGACATGTTGGTTGGAAATGTGGCCGCATGACCACACAATGAAGAGGGACACACATTAAGGACTTAGTGTGTGGGAGTGGGTAGCCAAATGGGTGGAGCCCTTAGGCAGCCATGTTCGACACACATGATATAAGTAAAGTGTGAGGCATCCAAGTGAAGAATGATCCAAGAGGCGAAGAGTCCAATCCTTCCAAGCAAAGTTGCAACCAAGGGAGGAAGAGGACATACCGTAGGCTATAGGGATGTTCCTTGCAAGTTTTGGGTGCCTATCTTGGGAGAAGGCTTGGCATATTTTTTGCATAGAGAAGGAACCACAAGTGGAGGTTTGCGATAGAAGAAAGGACTCAGGAAAGACAAAGGCTATATGAGTAGCAATTTTCTTGGGTTTTCCTTTTGATATTAAGTCGAGTTGGGCACTCTGTCGATGGGATTGCCTACAGGTACCCACAAGATAAGGATATATTGTAGTCTATGCACATTTCAAATATGAATTAAAGCACACTAGGATTTTGGGTTCCACCATTTCTATCTTATGTATCTTGTGTTTTACGGTTGTGTATGGATGTTAATGTGTTAACTAATAAAAAAAATAGTTAAGAAGCAACAAAAATAATATAAGTAAAGAGTGTTCAAGTTATTTCCATAGGTAAGGCATAGTTTGTCGAACACCTACCAAGTTAGTCTTTGAGTTGGGCAAATGTATTCCTGTGAAAGGTGATATCAGAGAAGAAAACTAGTAGGGATCTTGATCAAGACACAGATGAGTTTCCAAGAGTTTCCGCATTTAAGAAGCAAGTGTGGAAGATGCCAGTTGCATGATAGTAAGTAGCACAACATACAGTGCCCCTGGAATTTATTCGGGTAACCACAGAGAAGAAGGACTAGTAGTGGAACTATCGATAAGGTAGGCTCCTTGGAAACTATCATGCAAGGGTGGAGTGTGACTAGATAGTTGGTATTGTTTCCGAGAGAGGAGTGACTAGAAGCATCCAAAGGGGCACTTGGAAAAGGTGTGCAAGCAGAACAAAAGTGCTTGGAAAATGAGTTCCAATTGCATGGAAAATGTATCAAGTATTGGGTGAAGTTTGCATGGATTGAAAAGGATGAAGTGTGATGGGAAAGTGTCACGTCCCCTCTTGTGGACCCAATTCGAGGAAGGGAACATGGTTCCAATCTCTGGGGCTTTGACATAAGCTCAACCCATTCATTAGATTCATAAAACTAAATCAAACGTGTGTAGATGCAAATCAATTAAACACGCACAATGAAATAAAAACATCATCCACACACACCTTTCATATTCATTTCAGCATATCAACAGTCATCAAATTAATACATTGCACAATTAAATACACATAAGAATATACTCATCTTCATTGTGCAATTGTCCCAAGCAATTAGCTATGTTGCTGCAACATTCCACCCAACCATAGGTCTCTGCCCAGCATGTATTATTTCAACACTCAGAGACCACCCTCGAGCTGGGCATGATTTCTACAAGGAATAGGGGACATTCTAGCTCTTACACAGCCAAGTAATCAATGCATCTAAGCCAAGCTAGTTCACAACTGGGTTTATCCGGCTAAATTAGAACCCTAGATGCTTGCACTCAAGCTCAAGCCAAAACAATGGATTGGGAGAGGGAAATTCGACCACAGGGAAGAAAACAATTTCTCCCACAGATATATAAGCATTCAGAATACAAAACAGTCTCAATGGAACCCCCAATTTGATTCCCCTTCTTCTTCACTGGTATATAACACAAAAAATCCCTTCTTCCAACTAAGAAACAAAGAAAAACCAGAAAAAACGTGACTGGAAAACAACCAGGTAGCTCCCAACTCGTGAGGGAGAGAAACTAGTTGATGGATAATGGCTTGGGGAGAAATTCATGGCTCTTTTCTTTCCCAAGAAGCAAAATGTGATTTTCCATGAAGGGTGGCTTGCCCATACCCGAATTTGGATAGCCATACCTCCCATTCCCCAAGGCATTAACTACCTCAACCAATTCTTGGGAGAAATGAATGATTGGGTACAAAAGTCAACAATGGTAGTTGAGGGATCATGGGTTCTCTCATTGACATTTGGCTTGACTTGATTGGCTCAAAGGTTTGAATGTTTTCCCTCCCAATTCCTTGTAAAATCATGCCCCCATATCTTGTTGCATTACATAGCTAGTTGTGGGTATTTTATTAAAATGCATATTTACATGATATTTGAAATTCCAATGTGCCTGGCTAGCACATAAACCATATGCATCACTAAATCGATGGCAGGGCCTTAGCCTTGAGCTCCTCACAATGATTTTATAACAATATTACATCATTTACATTTGAATGTAATGGGGTCAAAATGGGGACATTACAGAAAGGTACCAAGAAGTGTGCCTCATGCAGGAGGTGCATCCATAAGTTTGTAGGTGCAACTAGAATTGGAATACTTTCATAGACACTCAAGTGAGCTCATGCTAACAAAATTGGTAAGTGATTGTTATACATTATGGTTGACTTGAACCATCGTTCATGCATGATTGCACTTGGCAGGAGTTATCGCAGGATGTGCTTGGTAAGGAAGAGACATGGAAAGCTGCATTGGAAGCCATGAAAAGAACCTTGCAAATGGTTGAATGCAAGATGAGGTAGATCTTCGAAGACCATGATGTGAGAATAGAGAAGTTGTGTTTACAAGGAAGAGAAGAGATGCAATGGTTGTAAGTGATGACAAACCAAGTAGAGGCTTAGAAAGTGTCCCAGATGGGGTCTCTTTGTGTGATGGATGACACCTAGGAGAAGGAAATGTAGCTAAGATCGTCTAGGAAGTTAAGCAATAAGTTAGGATGTTACCTTTGTGATGAAGAGCACTTCATGAGGACTTGTCTGATAAAGGTAGAGTTGAGAGTGTGCTTGGGAGAATTCCAAGGGTACATAACTGAAGAGACGCTGGAAGCTATAAAAACATAGTTCCCTTTTGGAGAATTCTTGCAAGTAGTGAAGACCTTGGTGACATACCTAGGAAACTTGACAACAATTGAAGGAGACAGTTCATAAGATCAAGACCAGCAGGGTATTAAATTTGTGGACGCAATAGTAAGTGGGTTGAAGGTTGTTACAGTGGTGGACACTAGTACCACCAACAATTTTCTTAGTAGCAGAACCACAACAACACTTCATAGTAAGATTGAGTTCTGTGAGTCCACATTCAAAGTGGTCAATTTAGTAGTGATATAGGTGGTGAGTATGATTTGTGCAGTACCAATAAGAGTTGGAGACTAGTATGACAAGATGGAATTGAGATTTTCCCCACTGCATGACTTGTTGAGATTGACTGAGGCAGTATCGGTTCCATTCATTAGTTGTTTGGTGTTCTTCAGTAAGACTAAGGATTGGAGTGTGCTAATTACTTCGAGGAGGAAGTTGGGGCATAAAGTGCAGATGTCTTCCATAAAGTTGGTTGAGAAAACCGACACTCCTACTAGCATTCCTTGTGGCATTGCACAAAAGTAGGTAGAGTCGTATAGCAAGGATGTAGGCATAAAAAATATGGTGGCTCGATTGGTAGGAAATCTAGAAAAGTTGGAGTTGCGAGTATATTTTTTTATGAGGAAGACTGAGCAGTTGCATTTTCTCGATGAGCATCCACAACATGTTGGAGACAAGGTTGATCTTGCACCAACAATGGTAGCAAGGGTAAAAAAAGTTAGCACTCCTGATGATGTAGTAGGAAAACCAAGTTACAACAGTTTAGGCAAAGTGTCCCAAGTGGTGGATTTTCTTAGTCAAGACAAGCAAAGTCTTCATGATGGCCAATGCAAGGAGGCATTTGACCAAAAATTTGTATAATGGATAAAAGAATTGGTGGAAGATGTAGAGGATGTTGAGGTAACCAAGATTCCTCAACCGGGTGCGATGGAAGATTAATGTGATGGTGAAAGTGAGGATTTCTTGGCATGTGATGCAACATACATTGTGGCCTTCTAAATTCATGCTATTGGGATCCCAAAGTCACAACTAATGCAAAAAACGTTGATAGAAATACGTTGCAGACCATGTGAGATGGAGGCAGTCATTGCATACTTGGAAAATAAGTGTCACTTACACAGAGAGTTAGATGAGGAGGACACCAAGGAGGTGAAGGCCATGTTAGGAACCCTTCTACAGTGTGACCACTAACAAGATGAGCACCTTGTCATAGAGGGATCGTAGCTAACTCACACAAGTCTATTGCACCTTCTATCATGCAATAGACTTGTGTGAGTTAGCTTTCATAGTTCATGAGTCCAATCTAACAAAATCCTTATTAGAGGAGTTGGGTTGTAGCTCTATGGAACCAGAGGTGACCTCGAAGTACTTGTGTAGTATACATGAGGTGGATGGATGGACGACTGATGGTTTTGGGAGATTTGTTATTAGTGGCCTTGGGCACCACTTTCCATTTTACCCAAGATGAAAATTGAGCAAGTCAGCTCATTTCCTTTGGCATATGCAATGAGGCTCTAGGACACTTGCAGAGGTTATATTAGAAAAAATTTAGACAAGTCAATGCAAAAGAATCTAGATGGAACATGAAGTGGTGACATAAGTCAAATTACAAAAGGTAGTTTTACGAAACTTGGAAAAGGTGAGGAATTTTCCTAGGTTTTACAGATTGATGTGGAGGATACTGAAAATACATAATGGAAGACATAGTTTTGGCTTGAGGAAGTTCGTTCACATGGTGGTTGAGTGTGATAGTTGGATTAGCTGCCCAACCAGTTCAACACATGTGAGTGCACAACGAATGGATGTATGATAGAGGTGGATGAGTACTGCAACAGTAGTAGGTTGGGCAGGTACATTTTCCAAAAGAGGCATCTTAGGAAGACTCAGTTGTGGTAGTGACTATTGAAAAATATTAACCAATGCATAGAGAGGCTCAAGCAAGTGGCTCATAGGCATGTCAACCCAAGAATCTAACTTGATGCACCATCTGGAAAGAGATTGGGTAAGTACAAGACTATTCTTGACTAGTGGTGAGCTCCTAATATGGATGCCTAATGAGGGCAGCTATACCAAGAGCCTACTTTAAGTGTCAACCCGGGGAACGTACAAACTTTAGAGATGCATGCACTATCTGTGCTCTTATAGGATAATCTCTGTGACAGTTGGAAGTCGGTATCGATGTTCTAAGGGTTGTCTACTAAATATGTAAACTAGTTATGCTACAGAATGAAATACTGGAAAGCAATAAATCTAATTAAAAGAATTAAAGTGCTGAAAGTAGTAAACCTGTTGTAAGAAATAAAACAGTAAAGCTATCTTAAATAATTAAAATGCTGAAAGTAAAGGGAATGATCTTATATAATTACTTAATGCAGAATAATAAATCTAAAAATGAACATGCCATCACAGATCTATTCTAAGATTGGGGAAAACAAGGTCTGTAGTTATTTTATGCCTAAAACTAGAATACTGATCTAAACCATTTTAAATCCCAAGACTAAAATTGAAGTGCAATCATTTCAATCTATCCATCTACTACTAAAGAAATTGATCACGATGAGAAATAGTTAAAAACCTCAGATATAAACCCTGATATTGAAAGCAAAGTTGATACACATGCAATGGTTGATTCGAATATGCATTGAAAGAAAGAACCTACAGGACTACTAAAACTGTTCTGCTGTACTACAGAATGTATTATAAACCACTACAGAAATAATAAATCATTCAAGCACTCCCATATGTAATAGAACTGTTCATCAATGTAAAACGCATAATTGAAAGAAATACCTGCAAATAGAAATCTCCTGACCTACATGTTGGAGGGGCCCTCCCCAACCCGTACTCAGGAGAGAATAAAAACTTAGAAATGCTGGCTGGAATTAATCATCAATCTCTTATTAAAATATAAAATCCATGTCAAAACAATGGTCTGTACTTCGCAGTATCGATAGGGCAGAAAATGTTAAAACAATGTTTTTCTCAAAATAACAGCAGGGGCCTCTCGCTACCCGAGAGGTCCATATTTATATGATTTAATTCTGATCCTAACTGATTGTCAAAATGCCAATTCTTCTTGAAAGTGGGAGTGCATCCTCTATAAATTAGGAAACAGGGCACCGATCTTGGTGATCCTTTAGTCTTCTACACGTCCACCCTTGAGTGACCCTGAACCTGCTCAATCACACTTGGTTTCCATATAATTAGTTTATTTGATACGCATTCTACCATCCAAGAATAATCATAAAACAATTCCATTAAATAATTAAAGTAAAACATTCCCCCCCACAAATGAGTATGTTTCATCACCATTGCTTGAGTTTGGCTGCTGGAAAAAAGGTTATCAAATACCTGAAAACTTGACTCATCAACTAGTAGAGATGATGCAATGGTGATTGTGGTAGTGAAATTTGCAGCTGATGTTTCTAGGTTAGACATGCATCATGGAGACATTCCCGAGGGTGGAAACACTTTGGAGTGAGGGAGGATGTAATAGCCTTGGTGTGGATGAACCTTGGCCCACTCTCCTCATGCGGGAAAGTTGGAATAGGAATTTCCCAAGACGCCTAAGGAATGGTGAGCCAGGCACAAGACAATTTTAGAGCTCAAGATGTTGGCGTCTAGTGGATAAGAGGTTGGGCGCACACATTAGGAAACACCACACCCAGGTATGTATGAAACTATGAGGGTTTCGATGAGTTGGAAAGTGGGCACATCAAACACAACTTGTGAGCATGGGAGACGGAGCACCCCAAATGCCAAGTGTGTGGGTGCTAGCAACAGTCACACGGATTCTGTGGAACACATTTCTTATAGACATGTGGAGTTCGCACCCAAGGATATTAGATGCCCAAAGTGGAATCATCGAGAGTGTACACAATGGAAGCATTGGTGGACTAGCATGTGGGAAGCATGGGAACAGTTGGGAACAAGCCCAAGTGCAATTAAAAAATATGGTGGAAGGAAACATCAGGCAGCAAGGTGGGTGCACGACCACACAATAAGGATGGGTGCATGTTAAGGACTTAGTGTGTGGAAGTGGGAAGCCACATGGGCAGAGCCCTTAGACACCCATTTCCGACACATACAATATAAGTAAGGCATGTGGTATGCAAGTAAAAAATGATCCAAGAGATGACAATTCCAAGCAAGCCAAGAAGATGCACATTGGACGGAGACAGAGATTAGAGTGTAGGCAATAGGAGAACACCTTTAATGTCCTGGGAGCATGTCTTGGGAGAAAGTTTGTAGAGTTCGTGCATGGAGAAGGAACTGCAAGTGAAGGTTTGCGATAGTAGAAAGGACTCGGGCAAGATGAAGGCTCATTGAGGAGCAAATTTCTTGGGGTTTCCTTTTGGGAGTAAGATGAGTTTGGTGCTTTGCAAGTGGCATGGCCTTTGGGCACCTCCAAGCTATGTATTTGTTGTAATCTTTGCACATATTAATATGAACTCAGACACACCTTGTTTTGGGGTGCCACCACTACTATCTTGTGTCTCTTGTGTTTTATGGTTGTCTATGTATCTTAATGTTTTAACTAATAAAATAAATAAGTACAAAACAACATAAGTAATATAATTAAATAGTGTTAAGTTTATTTCTGTAGGAAAGGCATAGTTTTCTAGATAGCTGTTGAGTTGGCCTTGCCATTAGAAAGGATTTGGGAAGTGTCACATGGGCTACGGTAAGATAAAATGCAATGTTTTGAGTTGGGCCAGTGTATCCCCATGACACTTATGCTTGTGAAAATCTGTCAAAATAGACTACAATAAGAGGAGATCAAGGGGTCATCTCTATGAATTGATGACACTGGGTTGAAGATGGCTTCAATCCCTATCTAAGTAAAGGTGTCTTGGACTATACTGAAGAAGCAAAACTACTAATGATTGTGAACAACCCATGAGGATGGGGTACCTTAATAATGATGAACCTATGGGGTGCATAACTTGCTTATATCAGATGAGTAATTGTTGTTAATTATAAATGTGAACACTGTTAACATTGGAACCCACAACTCCCCATGATGCGATGAACTTGTTCGTGGCAATATATGGGGAGACTAATGAGTTAGAGAGAACTGGTGTCTCTTTCTATTTAGTTCAATGTGAACCCTTATGGTGATGAGAAGGGAATGCAAGGTAAAATCATAGCTACTTTAACTTTCATAATGAAATGGTCTGATTTTGATGAGAGTTGAAGCAAGTGGTGAGATGAGGGTCTTATCAAGAGAACCAAGATCCTTTTGTAAGTAACTCCGATATTCAAAAGATTAAACAAGACTTTCTAGTAATCAATGGGCTCATGACTTCCCTTGATCAAAATAAATTGGGTTATTGGAGTATGACAGCATACTTCAAGTGGTAATGTAATGTGTGACTAATATGGATATACTGAAAAATAGACTACTATGGTGGTGCTTTTCCATATGACGGCTAATAATGGAGTGGTGGAACTAGGCAACAAAATTGAAGGTAATAATGAGGTATGTACACAAGTACATCGATAAAGGGTTTCTAGGGGGTTCTTACAAAAGAATAATATAATGTGGTGAGGTTCGCTCATTTTGAGTGAGTTGGGGAACCAACATATAAAAGATGAATTATGTGGTTGTTTTGTATAGATGAGAAGATGGGTTCTCAATGAATAAAACCATGGAGAGTGTCCCTATGAGGATGATTGAATGGTATTGATTTGTTCAGAGGGTGGGGCCCCTTTATGTTCTTCTTGGATATTGATGATATGAATATAAAATTAGATGGACTATTGATCATGAGGTAGATGCAAGGTTATGTTTGAATCATAATCGTAGGTTTATGTCAAGGAATTTGTAGGGTGGGATCAATCAAATGAAAGGTGTTGAATTGTGATTTCAATTTCGAAAACTTGGTGAAATATTAGGTTCCATGGACTTGATGCTTTGACATCATGGGTGCAAGAATGTGAGGGGGTTGTAATGATGTGAAAACCCACAGGGAATATATGCTTTAGAAGGGTATGCATGCCATTTTTTTCTATCGTACCAGTGACATGTCCAGCCATGTGTCTTTGTGATGTTCAATAATGGAAGGATCAAGACATGGCATCTCTGTGTATGACCCAGAAAAATATCTCTAAATTCTTGAAACAACGCTTTGAAATAAATTACCTCTTACCTCGAATAAGAGGCTCCAAATGAGATGTTTTCTATTATGTTGTAAGTGACATAAATATCCAACTTGATAATGGATGAAATCTTATCCTAATTCCCTTGTTAAAAAGTGTCCATAGGAGGTATTTTATTTTTAAACCAGTTGACATGATTAGGAGGCATAAAATTCTTGGTTTTGATGGCACATTGTTGCGCCACTGGTGTTTTTGTATCCATGTTTTGAGCTAAGAATGAGGATCTATGATGTTGATCACTCCAAGGAGCCTCAAGGGTGTTCATGGATTCTAATATTTCCTCATCCAAGTGTAAGAGATGATCAAAGAAGTTTATTGGAATGGTTGGTGCAAGGGGTAGAATAATTGTAGTAGGGGTGGTTTAGGGGAACGATATATTGTGAGGTTTCGATCATGCAAGATGGGTCCATATCATATATCACAATAGAAGTGTATATCCTCATTGTCTAGGAATTATTTTGATGGGATGAACTACATGTCGTCGTTAATAAACAAGACTAGTGATGATGATATATAAAGGATATCAACATGGTAAGTTGTATCATGTGCAGGGAATAAGATTTCTTCTTGAGGTAAGAATGGTGGGATTATCAAAGGAGTAGGTTTTTCATGTAAATGCACTTGCTTGAGGATAGCTGCTCATTCTACATGCAAAATGCAGCATTGGAACTGTGTTAACAAACCTCATGATCAACATTGTTAAGTAGTGTGTGCGAGCATTAATGTATAGGAAGGGATTGAGGGACGAAACGTGATATTGGGTGGGATTTCATCCATGTCTGTTGGAATCATGTGGATATGGTGTCCAACTGATGAGAATCCTTCATGAATCTCATTTTCCTCAGAAAACATTACAAATTTGATGGTGGAAACCTCGTGGGATATTAGTTGAGATTTCTTAGTGATGGGGTGTGTGAGATGAATTATTGTTAGTGCATCCCAAAATCAAGGGAGTTAAGGATAATGATGTGTGTAATGAACAATTTGAGAGAAAATTGTCAACGCATAATTGGTGTGAATGTTTTGTTATTTGGTTTGGGTGTGGGTATTGATGGGGTGACTAGTATGCCCCTCATTGAACAGTTAGTTGCATGAGTAGTTCTTACAGGTGTGTTGAGTAAGTTTCTTGGTAATGCTTACATGTGTTTTAAGTAAGTTTGTTAAATTTTCTAATTTTGGGTGAAGGTTGGTACATGGCCTTGAGTACTATATAGAGAACATGGTGGAGTAAGTGTAGGTGCAAGGGGATTACCCGATGCTGCTTGGGATTTCACCTTTGGCACATTGGTTCCCCAATTATTGGAATTGGGAGTGACTAGTAATGGCATTGTCATAGGAAAAACTAGTCCTGGGATCCTTGTGCATGGTACGCTTTCAAGGACAACTGGAGTGAATTTGAAATGGGTGTATGGTTTTGTACAATTTATGGGTATGGTGGGGTTAGATATCATATCTGTATTCCTAACGTGAGTGTTATTTTTTTAGAATTTACTTCAATCTAATCTAGGATCTTAACTAAGAGAAAAACATGTACAACATATATATAGCATATCAAACATGGACATAATAATGCAAGCACACAAGAGACACAAAGTTTCACCGGGGAAAACCAAGAAGGTGAAAAATCCCGCAACTTCCTTAGAGATAGATAGAGCAATGATACAACCCAACTAAAAGAGATAGTCCTCCTAGAAGGAGATTCTCCTCCTCTACTAGTGAACCACTCTCCAATGAGTGTGTGTGTGAGAAGTGAAGGATCAAATAGAGTGCCTCCCGCACTCTATTTATACATGACTTGACTTGCCTAGTAACCTTTACTAGGTCGGCCTCAACTTAACCACTTAACATAATGTTGACAGGGCCGACCCCCAATAGGGTGGTCTAATAACCCTTTAACCCACATGACTTATATAGGGCCGACCCCATCAAGGTGGTCTAATAACCCATCAAGTATAAGTTACGTCACTTACAATATAAATGATGACACTTCCGTATAGAGGAATAATAACATCTCTATACGAATACAATATACATATATGTGAAATAAATTCTGAAGTTACAATTACATCAACACTCCCTCTTAACTAGGAAGGTATTTCTCGACATAGATCTGCTAGCACAAGTCTTCTTCTCTATATCATCGTCATTGGATCATCATCATCGAATCATCGAATCATCGTCATCGTCACTACTACTGTTATCTCAATCAATATCCAATCTACTCGTCATAGGAAGTTCTACAGAGCCAGTCCTTTTTCATATTGGATGTAGGCCTGCAACCTGTATATCTTCATCATCTACAGAGCCAACCCTTTTTCATGCTGGATGTATCACAAAGCCAACCCTTTTCCATGCTGGATGTGACCTAGAAAAAATCTAGGATTTCCACCACAGAGCCAGTCCTTTTTCATACTGGATGGGACCTAGAACAAATCTAGGATTTCCGCCACAGAGCCAATCCTTTTTCATACTGGATGGGACCTAGAATAAATCTAGAATTTCTGCCACAGAGCCATTCCTTTTTCATACTAGATGGGACCTTGAACAAATCTAGGATTTCTGCCACAGAGCCAGTCCTTTTTCATACTGGATGGGACCTAGAACAAATCTAGGATTTCCGCCACAGAGCAAGTCCTTTTTCATACTGTATGGGACCTAGACCAAATCTAGGATTTATACAGAGCCAGCCCTTTTTCATACTGGATGTGACCTAGAACAAATCTAGGATTTACCACCACACAACCTCGAAAGAGCATCCCAGGACTTATTACGGGCACACAGCCCAACCTATCGGATCTCGCAGGGATACATTACATGTGGTCATGGAAAAACCTCGAAAGAGCATCCCATGACTTATTATGGGCACACAACCCAACCTATCGGATCTCCCAGGACTACATTACATTCCTGTTGTTGCTGCAACATCCCCCCCCCATATTATTTTTGAAAATATTGGGGCTCCCTCCTTTTGTTTTTGAGAGGAAGTTTTCCTAAGAATATCTGAGCATCATAGTCTTTCCTTACTTAACTTTTCCCTTGAAGAAAGGTCTTTTACTTTCCTTACTCTTTGAGTTTATTTTCTTTTTTGCCTAAGTAAAACTCAATATCCTGAGCCGAAACGGTGGAAGTTCTGAGGTAACTTTTCCGCAACGGCGGAAGGGTTGGTACAAAATTTCCGAAACGATGGAAGAAAAGGACCAAGTCAAACTGCGGCGAAAGACTCATCTTAAGCTTTTGAAAAAGAAAAACCTTTGACCAAGTGAGCCCACAGCAGAAGCAATTCACCAACTTTCTCTGCAACGGTGGGAGAATTCGTCTAACTCTTCCGCAAATAATCAAAAATTTACGAATAAGTCATCTTTGCAGGAGGACTCGTATATCTTTCCCGAAATAGCGAAGGTCTTCAAGTAACTCTTCCGCAAAGGCTGACAAACTCACTTAAGTTGGCTGATGTGTAGCGTCATGCTTTCCTTTCGCAAAAAAGTGAAGACAATTCTCCCGCAACGGCGAGCAAACTCGGTATTTATTTCCACAGGAGATAGAGACCTTAACTGAGTCTTTCCAATTTTTGGTGGTGACATTTATTAAGAAAAAGGTCAATTTGACCCATCCATATACTGCTTTAACCCCGTTTTAATGGCTTGCAACCACCCTAATAATGGCTCGCATGTACCATTTTTATTTATATAGGGCATGAACCCCGTTTGGTTTTCATTATTTCCATTGGTCAAGAGTGCTCAATCCATTCCCATCCAAGTTTGCAAGCACCTGCTACAGGCTCACCGGCTTTGCTGAGGTATCAACGCCTACCTACCATCGTATTTCAACAAGTAAGTATCCTGTCAAGCCTCATGTACTAGATTGTGTGGTTAAGGTAAATGTTATGTGCATGGTTCTATTCTTTTTTTCTTATCCGCGTCAAGTTGTGTAGTTTGCCCACGACCGAAGCAACCCATACCTTTTTTTTTTCTCTTCGTTCAAATGCACCAAAGTCTTGCTCGTATGAATGTGGACACTCTGGGACCTTGGGCACCCATTAAGCCGCCAGTTCTGTAAATCTCCAAACTAGGCCCGTCCACCCTTCTATGAAGAGCGTTGGTGTTCTTACCCAATGGTGAAAGTTTACGCTGTTTTGCGCTTTGGAACGTAGTACTCAGAATCACTTTGCGCTCACAGTTTGTCATTTTGAAATGCATGTCCTTTATTTTCATAAGTGCAATATAGCGCCCTACTGAAACATTTTTAGTTTTGCACAGGGATTATGAAATAGCATATATAGATGTTTAAACTAGAAAAGAAGAGCCATTTAAAGTTTGCAAATCAGTAGTGAAATGAATTTGAAGCTTTCAGTCAGCATTTTAGGCCTCAATAATATGAGTAGAATGATAATCGCTAACAAGGCGTCGTATGCCTACAAGATTTTCCAAAAATGGCCAAAGGGGGCAAGAGAAAGTCAAAGGAAATTGACGAAAGCACAAGAGTAGAAACTACATTCCAGGATACCAAGTGCACCACAGGCGTGCCCCCAGAAGTAAACTGGGGAGACATATACCGTATGATAAGAGATGAGGACTTCCCTGAATCTCTTCTTGAGGAAGAATATTTATAATAGAACATTAGAAACTCTTGTATATCCAAGGCAGCCACATGTCTAGAGCTCTTCCCATGCTAAGAAGTAATTGGATGGATTTTGCAGCATGCAAACACCGAGACAAGAGTTATAGAAGACAACAAAGGAAAGGATTTTGCCTCATTTCACCCATCCTATATATCAATGGCTTACAAGTTTCCCAAATCCCAGCAGCAGCTTGATGATGCATGGTTGGAAGAGATCCAGATGGATAATCTAGAGATGGCTAGGAAGCTGTTAATTTCGGGCAAACAAATTAGGAAAAAGGATAGTCAAGAGTACAAGGTTCAGAATCTGAGGACCCCTTTCATACTGATCTCTCTCATGTTGAGTAGAATCTTTGGAAGACTCGATGGGATGATGTTCATGCTGTAATGGGTTACCACCATCCACTACGTAGCTTTCAAAGGGACAATTTTCAACTGGGCTGATATTCTCTAAGATAGCCTGTCATCAGCTATAATGGCTGCACGAGAAGGGTTAGTGGAGAGGAAGGAAGAATGTTATATGGAATCTTACCTGATAGATTGTATTGTGGTGAAATGCCCCTTTTGCAAGTTGGGATGCATATGGAACTCGGCGGATAGCTCAGTGTTCATCACTTACAAAATATTTTGGGCTCAAAATTACAAAAGGAATTACAAACTCATTTGTGAGGAGTTTATCATGGCCCTATATGAATTAATGTTTAACGAAGAACCCAGCTACCTATCTGAGAACGTCATGGAAGTTTTGGAGAAATATGGTGATTTTTATCTTTCACCAGAAGGTAACTACATAAGACTGTACGGAGGCTCCAAAGCCCCGTATATCCTATCTAGGTATGTTACAGATTATATAGTTCACAAGGAGGCAGTGAGGCAAGTGTTCATTGATGGGATTGGCAGCACCTTGTACAAAGAAAAGAAGGCTAGTTCCCGCCTTTACCTTTCTATGTTGGGGCCTACAAGTTCTCAGGAATAGAAACGGTAGAAAATTTTGTCGTAGAGTTGAAAAGCTTTCATTTTCGGCAAAATATTTTTCACATAAATGATCGACAAGGAAACGCTGCACAACATTGCAAAGAAATCTCGACTCCCTTTGAATATGCTAACTATTATGATCAAGATGAGGAAGTATATAGAGGGGTTAGCAATATGACTGCCCTACGGATTTGTCAACTTGGGAAAGGAGGAGCCAACTCGAGCTCTAATGTTATGGAGAAAATAGATCAGCAGCGAGAAAAGGGTACCTTGGGGACTACTGAGGCTCTCTCGAAAGAAGAAAAAAGGCTCCAGGAACAAGCCAAGAAAATCCAAGGGGAAGCTGAGAAAATAATCAACAAGGAAAAAGAGGATAAAATCCGAGAAGAAGAGACTTTCAGAGCCCAAGCAGTTGAAGCTAAAGTAAAGAGGATTCAAGAAGAAGAGAGGATCAGATTGGAAAGAAATGCGAAGCAAGAGGAAGAGGACAAACTGAGATGGGAACGAGAGGAAGAAGCACAAAGTAAAGAAGAAGAAGAAAAGACTTAGATATGGGTTCCCTATAAGGGACCTCCCCATTGTCCCTTTCACACCATCCAAGAATAGTACAGTGTCCCAATGGGATAAGTTTACTTACAACAAGAAAAGGAAATCCATTGTTAAGGAAACAATGACTAGAATGAAGAGGCCTTTTCAACCAGACATTGTCACCAGGAATGAAACCATAGTCATGCAAGGTACCCAACATGCGCACAAACTCATGGCATCTATCTCTTTGGACTCTGTGCTAGCAACTGCTTACAATGTCGACATATTATCAGATAAGTTGGAATCAGAAAATGAGAAAGCCCATCATCTGCAGGAAACTCTAGTTAAAGAGCAGAATTATTCAAATTTGGTGGTTGAGAAATGTGACACCCTTGTGCAAGAAAAGGAAGAACTTAACATAATGCTTCAACATCTAGAAGCTGAAAAGAGATATTTGGTGATACAAATGAGAACTCTAGAGAGGGAGAAAAAAGCTCTAGAAAGCCACAACCTACGGTTAGAGTCAGAGAAGTTTGATACCGCTAAACAGATTGATGACCTAAAGGAGAGCATTGAGAAGCTAGAAGATAAGGAGGAACTGCTAGAGTATCAATTACAAATCGCAACCAACAAGGTTGGAGACTTGGGACCCTTTCATGAGCAGGCTTGTGAAATTATGAGGAAGACATATGATATCCAAGGACTCATGATGAATGAGGTTTGCAACTCAAAGCAAGTGGTGGCCAGGATCAAAGAAATAAATGTTGAGGCCACTAGGCATAGGAGGAAGTATACATGTATTGTTGAGGACATTAGAAGGAAAATGGAATGGAGAGAGGGACGATCAGGATTCCCAGAAAGAATCCCTCTTAAGTCCATCATCAGTTTCAAAGCAGATATCCGCCTCTTGGGGTTATGCCATAATTATGGAGTAAAGTTGAACAAAGTGGCCTTGGCTACACTTGAACAATGTGGGAATTTCTATTTGAAAATGTGAACCACCCATGAAGAGTGCTAGGTGAAAATTCCTCAAACTATAGAGGAGTTCCCAGACAAAGCCCAACGTTTGTCTGATCTAAAGGATGGGTTGAATGCTAAAATATATTATGTAAAGAAGATAGAATTTCTGACCACTGAGGATCTTCATGAATGGATTGGCTAGGCTGCAATTCACGGACATCTCCTAAGTGAAAGTCTCCAAGATACAATGATAGAAGTCACTAATCTTGAAGAAGAACCGGCCAAGCATGAGGTTTCACTGAAAACCATGCTCCCCCTTGATGCAAACAATATCATAAAAGAAACAAGTGTATGGGTGAAGTATATAGCAGAAATAGACGGTATGCTAACAGCTGGAATAGAGCAAGTCATAGCAGGAGAAGCAAAAACATCAACTTCAACGGAAACACCAGTAGTTCAAGCCCCAGCGGGAGTATTAGCCTCAGCAGAAGCGCCCAAGTCAGGAAAAGGCAACAATTCATGAATAGTCTATTTTTTGCCTTACTCTGTGGGTCTGCGACCAGCATCTATTCTTTCAGTTTTCCGATGTATTAATTATTAAATGACATTGGGCCCTCGGTAACGTCCATTTTTGTAATATTTTGGGTTTTATTCTTTTTTTTGTGACATGGGCACTACAAGACAAATTAGGGGAATATAAATGGTTAGGGTTTAGGTGGTAGCTCTTGGAGCATTTTGTAAAGCTATATATAGCTGAATATAGGAGAATAGAAGGACTTTTGGCAAGTGAAAGGACATTTCTTTCTTGTATGTGAACTATTTCTGCTACATGAATAATAAAATCGTTTTGGCCTGTGGAAGCCTGCACAACACTTTGCTTGGGATCGTGTTGGATAATTGCTGAACTATTTCTGCATCTTTCATACATTTCGTATGAGATATTTCCTAGCTATTGTTAATTAATTCTCTGCTATGAATGGTTTCATTTCCTTTGCAAAATTTCTGTGTTGAAATGGTTAGTAAAATGTTTGTCTCTATTAGAGCTATCTTTGATGATCTTTATTTTCTGCTGTAAATGCTTCCACTCAATTTGACAGCTATATGTGGAGTTCTTGGTTGCATTTCCAGTTTATTACACATCTTTTAAATTTTCTCCTTATAAGGATAGGTTAATTTAGATTTAATTAGCTTAGAATAGATTTGTTTGGTGCATGCATTTAATTTAGGGCACATGCATATCATTTTAAACATAAAAATATAAACGGTGGATCGGGCCGCAACCGGTAAAATAAACAAATCTTTAAAAAAAATTACACGGTAACTGGACCGTTAACCGGACGGATTCCCTACACCAAACAGTGGGTGATCTAATTGGGATCGCTTACTGGGGAGAATCCCTTGCTGATTGATGCTGCGATATTCAAGGCATCAACAAAGCCATAGGAAAAAACCTCGAAAGAGCATCCCAGGACTTATTACGGGCACACAGGCCAACCTATCGGAGATCCCAGGGAAATATTACATGTCCTCCTAGAGCAATGCCTTGAAAGAGCATCCCAGGACTGATTACGAGCACACATCCCAACCTATTGGATCTCCCAGGTCAACTTACATGCTCATCTGCACAACCTGTCCACGAGCATGGGTATCAACCTGGTACTCACCATACAACATCTTGATGTACATCATCTGGAGCAACATCCTGAAGCTCATCATCCATGATCACACAATGCATCCACTTGATGCATACCAAGTATCTACTTGATACATATCATCATACATGATCTACTTGATCATACAATGTATCCTCCTGATACATACACAAATACATGATCCACTTGATCATACAATGTATCAACCTGATACATATACAAATCCATGATCCAACTAATAATATCAAGCATCCAACATGATGCATACACAAATGAATGATCCACCTGATCATATCAAACATCTAACATGATGCATATACAAATACATGATCTAACTGATCATATCAAGCATCCAACATGATGCATATACATATACATGATCCAACTAATTATAACAAGCATCCAACATGATGTATATACATGGACATGATCAAACTAATCATGACAAGCATCCAACATGATACATACAGAGCAGTAACTGGAGCATTGTCCTGATACTCATAACACCGCTTATATCCACAGCCATGGGAAGGATCCTCCTCTAACCATGCTTGGAATGGCTCCTGCAAATGTGTCCATCACTTCTTCCTCGAAGTGTCATCAACCTGAAGAACACCAAGCCTCTCTCTGAAGTACTCAAACTTCACTCTGGATAGTGGTTTCGTCAACACATCTGCAACTTGCTCATTTGTCACAACATACAGGAGCTTCACCGCTCCTCTCTGCACCATATCCCTAATATAGTAATATTTGCTCTCAATGTGCTTCGACCTGTCATGGAACACTGGGTTCTCAGAAAGCTTCACACAACTCTGGTTGTCACAAAAGATACCAGTAGCCTCTAATGGGAGATCAAATCGCTCAGACAGTACCTTCCGAAGCCATACTGCCTCACAACTAGCCGAACAAGCTGCAACATACTATGCTTTGGCTATACTCAGTGCTACGCAGGACTGCTTCCTGCTAAACCAAGAGATCACACCTGATCCCATACTGAAGCAGCACCCAGAAGTGCTCTTCCTCTAAACAGCACTGCCTTCCCAATATAAATCGACATAACCCTGTAGGTTAAACTTTTGATTCGCATCATACTTGAACCCATAATCAATTGTACCCTTCAGGTACCTCAAAATATGCTTTACAGCAACCATGTGAACACCTCTAGGATCCATCAGGAAATGGATCAATGTGTTCACCGCAAAGAAAATATCTGGTCTAGTGTTCGTCAGGTACATCAAGGACCCAATCATCTGACGATACATAGTGACATTAATCGAATGAGTTCAAGCATCACACAAAGCTTCAGGTTCGATGCCATAGGTGTGGACATGGCCTTGCAGTCCTGTTGTTGCAGCAACATCCCCCCAAATTTTTTGTAGATATTGGGGCCCCTCCTTTCATTTTCCTAGAAAGACTGCCTAAAAAGTTAAGTCTCCTTTGAAAACTTTTGGACTTAGTTTGTTTCAACTAAGGAATCTACTTTAAAAAATTGAAGTTTTTCTTCTAAATCAAAACTCACAACTCTTTCCCGAAACTGCGGAAGAACTCAAATTTCTCTCCCAAAACTGCGGATGAACTTAGGATTCTCTTCCGAAACTAAGGGAAAAACTTGGTATTCTCTCCCGAAATTGCAAAAAACACTTAACGTTTCTAAAGCTTTGGAAGAACTCAAATTTCTCTCCCAAAACTGTGGAAAAAACCTTGAAATTGCTTCCCAAAACTGCAAAAAAAAACTTGAAATTGCTTCCCAAAACTGTGAAAAAAACTTAAAAACTCTCTCCCAAAACTGCGGATGAACTCAACAAGCGTGCCCGAAACTGCGGAGGAACTTGGGATTCTCTCTCGAAATTGCGGAAGCTTTCGCCAAGTATTGCTGTAGTAAGTTGGTATTTTCCCTAGGTTACTAGACCGTCATATTTCAGAAAAGACTTAACAAAGTCATTCGTGGATTTCGAAAGGACTTACTGAGTCTTTCCGAAACTTTGGGACAACTCGGCAAAACCGACCGCGATAAACTTATAGGAAAGTGAATTTCAGAAGAACTCACAAAGTGCTCTCGAAACGTCGGAACAACTCGCCAAACTTTTCTGCCACTGTGAAGCACCTTTTCCATCTCTCTCGCAACAAGCAAATGCCTCACCAAAGTCTCCTTCCTTTCGGTAGGAACTCACGAGTTTTGGCAAAAACTGCGGATGAAACTTGTGAGTCCACTCCGCAACCGACGGTCACGCTTAAATGCCAAGTCGGCTTGAAAAAACCGCGTCGTACGAGCATTAAACCCCGTTTTAAATCGTCACCTACCCGTTTAAATGCCCAAACATGTCAAACCTTATATATGGGCGGTGAGTTCTCATTGTTCCCATTGTTAGTTTTTATTAAAAAAAACACCGTTTGGGAGAGTGCGTCGCTCCAGCTCAGCGTATTCACCACTGTATCGACTTCACCCCACCATTGTTTCGTCTCGAGGTAAGCTCATCAATCATTATCTTTGTCTTACCTTTACGTTGAGTTTTTCTTGGGTTTTTTCCCGTTAAACAATGTGGCCAGTAGACATTGGAAGTATGTATCATTTTAAAGAACTTACGATCCCCGTGCCCCCATAAGTTTCTCAATACTGCCAACTAGGAGTCATAGTCATGACCAAGTCGGTCCCAGTCGGCCCTTTGTCTCTGAGTCCTCCGAGCTTACTTTTTTTTTCACTAGCTGCGTTTCAGTTGAACTCCTACTCAGATTTACTCAAACCCAATTTTATACTGGCTGCATACCGCTTCTCAAGTATTATTAGCGTTAGTAGTAGTCGCTTGAGATACTCAACCTCCCACCTGTTCGGCTCAGTTAATGACTGTGGAAAATGATTTTTTGTTTTCATTTTTCTCATAGGATTTTCCACTCCAGGCCAGCCCACCATTGGCCATTAGAAGTACTATGATGGAGGTCATCCTATCTCCAAGTACTAGGAAGGAAGTGGGTTTTACACGTCATATGCTTAACCTTTTCGGAAGCTTGCCAAAAGCTCCTAATTGGACATTGTCTCCCTAGAATAATCAAGTCTCAGGACCATGTTCTGTTTTTTGGAATGATCTATGTTTAGTTTGCCTCCCCAGCATGCAACTTTATAATGTTGTCTATGTTTATCATTGGCATGCTAAAATTGTCTTACTTTATGCTACGCTCTCATAATGGGTTACAATTTTATAATCATTCACATTTGGTTGCTGATAGGGATAAGCCACGATGCCAAAAGGTCGTAGAAATAAAGATAAAGTGATGGAACCAAAACGAGTGCAACTGAGGACTGAAACTATTCTCTAAGACACAAAGTGTACCACCGACATTCCTCCTGAGGTCCGTTGTGGAGATGTTTACCGAATGATCAGGGACGAGGACATCGCAGACATATTATTGGAGGAAGAACAAATCTACCTCAACATCAGAACTTTCGGCATAGCCAGGGCTTCTACTCACCCTGAATTGTTCCCATGATCTGAAGTGATCGGATGGATACTGGAACATGCCAACCCGCAAACAAGAGTGTTTCCTGACAGTAAGGGAGAGCCTTTCGCTTCATTCCATCTAGCGTATATTGCAGCAACCTACAAATTCTCACGTCCCCAACAAGCTCTAAATGATGAATGGTTGGAAAAGATGAATAATATTTAGATGGCTAAAAGGATATTGGTCACAGGCAAACAGTTGAGGAAGAGAGATAATGATGAATATGATGTTCAGAGCCTAAGACCTCATTTTAGATTAATTTCCCCGATGTTATGCAAAATTTTTGGCATGCCCGATGGCACTGTATATAGGATACAGTGGGCTCCCATCATACACTTCATAGCATTCAAAGGAACTGTGTTTGATTGGGCTACTATCCTTTTAGATAGTTTGGCATCCACAGTGGCCGCAGCAAGAGAATGTTTGGCCTTAAAAAAGTCAGAATTTTACATGTCTTCCTATCTTATTGACAACATTTTGGCCAAGCTCTCTTTCCCCAGGATAGGTTGCACTTGGGATCATGCCAACACCTCGGTCTACACTGTCTATAAAATAATGTGGGCTCAAAATTACAAAGTAAACTATAAGCTTATCTGCCAAGAGTTCATCATGCCTTTGTATGAGCAGATGTTCAAGGAGGAGCCCAATTGTCTATCAGAAAATGCCATGGAGGTCCTGGAAAACTATGGTGATTTTTACTTCTCAGAGTAGGGCACCTACATCAGGATCTTTGGAGGTACCAAAGCACCATACATTTTGCCAAAATACGCTACTGATTATGTAGTCCTCAAGGAAGAAGTCATGGAAGTTTTCCTTAATGGAATAGGAGGAATGCTTAACAAGCAACATAAGGCTTCCTTTCCTCCTTTGCCTTTTTGCATAGGAGCCTACAAATTCTCAGGGGTTGCAACAGTCGAGGAATACATTCAAGAGGTGAAAGCTTTCCACTTCGGTGAGGTGATCTTCCATAGAAATGATAGGCGGAGCAAGGTTGCCGAGCCTTGCAAGAAGGTATATGGTCATTTTGAATATGATCATTACTATGATGTAGAGGAAGAAGTGTTCAGAGGCATCAACAACATGACTGAGTTGCAAATTTGTCATCACGGCAGTGAAGCTGGCTCTAGCTTTGCCTCAGCCTGAGAAGCCATTCTGCAGAAAGAAAGGGAAGCGGCTGAGGCCCCGGCCTGTGAAGAACAAAGATTGAAAGAAGAGACAAGACTAAAACAAGAAGCTGAAGAGGCAAGACTGCAACAGGAAGCTGAAGAAGCAAGGTTGCAGAAGGAAGTTGAAGAAGCAAGGTTGCAGAGAGAAGCTGACAAAGAAAAGTTGCAGAAGGAATCAGAAGAATGAGAGCAGAGGGAGGAAAGTGAAAATCAGTAGCAAGCTGAAGAAGAAGAAGGAAGGCGTAAAACTGAAGAGGGACAAAAGGCGACGGAAGAGCTTAAGACTAATGAAGATGCCCAGGCAGGTGGCTCCGACACCCAAGATATGGAAACAGACACATCTCAGGCAGGTGTCTCCGACACCCAGAATGTGGAAGCAGAGGCATCCCAAGTAGGTGGCCCCGACACCCAAAATGTGGAAACAGACACATCTCAAGTAGTGCAGACCCCACCCATAGAGACAGAAGTACATGTAAGAGATATCCCGATCATCCCTTATAACACATCAGAAGATCATACTGTGTCATGATGGGATGAATTTGTGTATTATAAGAAGAGGAAGGCGGTGGTCTTGAAGTCGGAAGAGAGGATAAAGAGACTCTTCCAAGAAGATATTGTCACCCAGCGGGAGACCACGATGATGTAGAATACAAATAAGGCTCCCATAGCCATGGCATCCGCCGCTGTGTCAACAGCAAAAGCAACAAAGGACAATGTGGTCGATATGGTTAGAGAATTTGAGTCAACAAAGAGGAGAGCTCGCATGTTGCAACATACTGTGGCTAATGAGCAAGCTTACAGAGATCTTGTAGTGAATAAATATAATCACCTATCTGTTGATCACAAGGAGTTGACAGATAAGTGGCACCATTTAGAAGAAGAAAAGGAGCACCTGAAAATCTAGATGATGGTTCTAGAAGCGAAAAAGAATGATTATGAAGCTAGGGTTTTCCATCTAGAAGTAGATAAGCAGGCAATGGTTGAACAATTAGAGTAGGTAGAAAGCAGAGCAATATATATGTCTCCCTTTCATGAGCTATCCTGTGACATTCTGAGACAAATGCATGCTAAACATGAGCTGATTACTGAGGAAGTGTGTAGACTCAAAGCCATGATGTTTAGATTGAAAGAAGTCAATGCAGTGGTTAATAGGCATAAGGGAAAATACACTCAAGTTAAGGCAAACATCCTGAGCGAGATGGAATGGAGAGAAGGGAAGGTTGATTTCCCCATGCATCTCCCATTCAAGTCGGTAGATGATTTTAAAGAAGCTGTAGCCCTCATGGAATTCTGTAGGAACTGTGGCCTGAAGCTAATGGCTAAGATCTAGGGAACAATTGATAAAATTCACAGCCTGTATCGAAAGATCCATGAAGTGCATGATAAGTGCAAGCTGAGTTTCCCTGAGTCCCTCGATGAGTTTCTAAGCAAAGAGCAATGTCTATTAGACTTGAAGGAAGAGCTAGGCATTCAAATAGAATATGTAAAGAAGATTGATGTCCTAGCCAATGATGATATCCATCACTATATTGGGATATCATCAGTATAGAGCCATTTGTTGAAAGAAATCCACCAAGCAGTAATTGCAGAAATTCATAGTATTGAAGCAGAGCTTGGTAAGCATGTAACTTCCCAGAAGATCTTGCTCCCTTCACCAACAAATGTGGTTGTCAGAGAAATTGGTATCTGGTTCAGCTACATTGCAGAAGAGGAAAAGAAAGCAGTAGCAGTAGTAGCAGCCAGCAGAAGCACCTCACTCCCAGCAGAAGCGCCTCCTCAAGGATGAGCGTGCTAGTTATAATGCATTGCTCTTATTTTGATCTGTTTTCCATGTTTTTAGAGTGTAGGGTCACTAGACAGCTGTCCCTTTTTATTTTTGAGAAAATTTTTGTTATAAGAGAAGGGCCACGATTTGTTATTTATGGAAATGTCTTGAAAGGACAAGTGTAAGATCCAGGCGGCAGCCCAAGAGGCATTTTGTAAAGATATAAATATAGGCTTAGGGAATAGTGTTAAGGACTTTTGGCAGGGAAAATGATTTTCTTAACTTGTACGAGCTATCTTGCACTTGCTCCAATAAAATGAATTTTGCTTAATAAGAACTTGGAGAGGACGTCTTTTGCATGGAAATGGATGTTGGATGCATGCTGGATTATCCTTGTTTCTTTCATATTCTACAGTGAGATCTTTTTTTGCTACGTTGAATTATTTCTATGTATTGAATGATCTTGTTATTTCTTGTGAAAATGTTTCCCTCCTACACGAGTAATGGAATGTGTTATATGTAAATAGGAAGCTATATTTTAATATCTTTTGCCTTTTGCTGTAGTTGTATCTTCATGGTATAATGGCTATCTGTTGATTTGTAGATGCTTCTTTCAGCACATTACTCATCCTTATAATTTTGCTCCTTGCAGGGATAGTTTAGGTTTATTTCAGTTTTAGACACGGATTTATTTCAAGTTCTGTATTTAGATTAAGTTAGCTTAGGCACTTGCATATCATTTTAAACCATAAAATAAAAAAAGAATGGTGGATCAGGCCATAACCGATGTAATTGAAGCAAATCTCCAAATCTAACGGTTGTCGGAACCGCTAACCGGAAGGATTCCCCATACCAAACGGTGGAAAATATAATTGGGATAGCCTACCGGGGAGAATCCCTTTCTGCTTGATGCTGCGATCTTCGGGGCATCAACAGTTTTTGGCGCTAGAAGGAGGGCTAAAAGTGCATGGCTGATAAAGGAAAATCTTCCACTGTCAAAAATGTTACTGAAAACCCACTTAAAAAAGGAATTTCAGACAGCCCAAATCTTGAAGTAGCAAATCAAGAAAACCTCATCTCTGATTCTGAACCTCAAGAAGTATTGTATTCTGTGCCTTTTGCAAAAATAGAAGATTTAAGGAGACATACATGGTCTTATGTTAGACAACCAGGTGGTTTAAACATAGTAAATTTCCTCCCTAGGAAAAGTTCTCGTAGAAAAGAACGATAGTACACCCGTGATTCGATTCTTGTGCAAAATTTTGAAGAACTTGTGAATTTAACCTTGGAAGAAATTGCAGAACCCCTGAACAAAGTCGATCTTGAAAACCCAGAAAATATTTCAGATCAAGAAAGTCTTGGAGAACTTATTACTCCAAAGAGCACTCCATCGAATTCACCACACAATTCTCCACCTGATTTTCCACATAAAGACATGGTTGTACTTGCTTGGAGAGCGAGGGGAGCGTTGAATCTAGCTGGGCCATTCCACAATCTTCCTAAAAATCTAGAGAAAGTCTTGCCTAAATTTGACCCAGGGAAATCCATTTCCACTGAAGATCATCTCAAGAGCTTTTATTTAGCCCTGGATCTTTTAAATGCACAGCATGAAGATGTAGTTTGTAGGATTTTTCCATACACATTTGAGCCAAAAGTCTCTTCCTGGTATTTTAGCTTATAACCTAGCTCGATCTCAAGCTGGGATGAATTTGAAAAATGTTTCTTAAGGAAATATGGAAACCAAAAGACTGTAGCTACGCTTATGAAAGAATTATTGTCCATGAGAATGTAAAAGAAAGAAAAGGTTCAAGACTTCAACCAAAGGTTCACAACACTCTTAAATAATTTCAATGAAGCAAAATACACCAGCAGAGGAATCTATGGTTGAATATTATACAACAGCTCTTGAAGAAACCATAGCAGTGTTCGTTAAAAGATCTAAGAAAACCACCATGATAGAAAATTTTGAATAAGATAGAAAGGTGGAAGAAGAAGCGGATAGCATTGCTAAACATGCCTTACATGCAGAGACAAAACTAGCGGCTAGTAAGAAAACCTTGTTGCTCACCAGAAATAAAGAAGAGTCATCAGCAGACATGGAGAATGTAGTTAAGATGATGCAGAAGTTGTCCAATAAAATTGTAGATCTCGAGAAAGATAAAGCTGCTAGTACATCTAGGAAACCTTTCAAGCCATTTTACAAGAAGAGAGAAGACAGCAATCAACCTCATCCACCTATGAACACTTCCCCTATTTGAAATGTCAATGAAATAGGGATGGAAAATTTCTGCACGTTTCATCAAGAGCTTCACTCGGAAAAGAGTTGCCCACAATGGATTAACTCTATGAGTTTAGTCATGAACCAAATGCTGGATTCACAGATTCTAGACCAAGACGATCCTCCAGAGGAATCAAGCCCCGAGGTAGAGGAATCGCCTCCAGACACCACTATGGTGCTATGGGATTGGGTACCTTTAACTAAATTAGTAGAAGAAGATCCCGTGGAAGGCTCAACCTTTGATGTGAATATTAACACTTGCAGTAAAGGTCCCATCTCAGATCCTATGCCAAACTCAACTATTTCCAAGCCTAAAATTTCAAAAGAACTACCTAGAAGACATATAGAAATCATTCCACTGCAACCTAAAGATAACCCAATAGCGGCCAAACAGCCAAGCATCGACTCCACAGTTCAACAACTAAAGGTCACAATGAATAAAATAGACCATCCGACTAGAATTGGAAAAGAATCTGATATAGGATATGACATTATTCAGGATATAAAGAAAGTCAAAGCAAATGTATCAATATTCGATATGTGTAGTTTGCCTTAGCAATGAGATAAGTTGCTGCATGCTTTGCAATCTCAGCCCAGCACTCCATTAATAGATAATCAAGAAGATCCTGAAATTAATGAGGCTAGTATCGGTGGGAAATCTAAATCTCAGACGTTGCCGTTCCTATTAACCTTTGAAATTTTCAATCATAATGTTCACAATTGTCTGGTAGATTCCAGAGCATCTTCAAATGTCATGCCACTGTCAATTTGTAAAAAAATTAATGGGAAACCTATTCCATCTCCTGCCCAAATTATTCAGTTAGATAGAACTACTGTCAAATTTATTGGGGAAATGAAAGATGTCCTCATTAGATTGTCAGTCGACTCTAGAGTCTGTCAGTTTATTGACATAATGGTAGTTGATATTCCTGAGGCCTATGGTTTGATCCTAAGCAGGGATTGGTCCACAAAGCTGAATGGTTACTTTGCAACTGATTGGTCTCATTTATGGTTGCCTTATCAAAATAGACTGAATCAGATCAAGGTCCTGAGAGAACCGCACATGAAACAAAATGTAACTCAACTAGAGGGAAAAAATGAGGCTATAACCTTCTCATCCTCAGTTCTAGGGAATTATTTCTTAGAAATTGATTCGGGTAATTATCAGTCTAAAACTATAAACCATGAATCAGATGAATAGTCTGATCTCCTTCATTTTTCTCAGACTGATGATATTGACTGTAATATAGTTACTTTAGTCACTGACTTAGATCATAGAGATACTAGCTTAGCTGAATCAAAAGATCTGTTTTGTACATTATACTTTGACAGTTCTAAAACTTTGGAAGGATCCGGAGCCGGTTGTGTTCTGATGGATGCGGAAAGAAATAAGTATTTTTTGTGCTGTAGGTTAGAATTTGATTGTACTAACAACACTATGGAATATGAAGCTTTGGTACATGGATTAAAGAAGGCCATCGGTTTAAATGTTAAATACCTGAAGGTTTTTGGTGACTCAGAAATAGTTGTGAGATAGGTAAGAGATACCATTCATTGTCTCTCACCTGATTTGAAAGGTTACCAGGCTGAGTTATGGGATTTAATTATGCATTTTGATGCTTTCAATATAAATTCTATTCCTAGATTGCAGAATTCTGCGGCTGATTTGTTAGCTACATTTGCTTCTAGATTGGTGCCAACTAATAACAAATGCTCAATTTAATTAATTTTCAGGCCTCCGTTCCTGATAATGTCACAACCTTCAGGTTCTTCGATGATGACGAACAGATTATCAGTTTTCTAACAAACGAAGACATTTTTCAAAGAGTTGTGATAGATGAGCAAGAACACGATTCTGATTTACAAAAGAAGGATGCAACTAAAGGAAATTTAATCCCCAAAGGGGTAAGGTCACTCGAAATGCTGTTTGATCTTCAAAGTAAGTTCAAAAGGCCAGCAAATACCAAAACCAATAGTTCATCAATGCAGCATGAGTTAGTTAATTTGGGAATTGAAGCCGAACCAAAATTTGTCAACCATGGAAAATGTTGTTCACCGGGAGAAAGAGATAGGTTCATCAAACTATTTCGACAATATAAGGATGTTTTTGCATGGACTTATGAAGATCTGAAAACATATGACGTCCGCATTATTCAGCATGTCATACCAATGAAAGCGGGTGTCAAGCCATTTCAGCAGAAATTAAGAAGGATGCATCCTACTCTGGAACATCTGATTCAAAAGGAATTGAAGAAGCTACTGCACGCTAAAATAATATTTAAGGTCCGGCATTCTAAGTGGGTTGCTAATTTAGTTCCCATAAGAAAGAATTCAGGAGAGATAAGACTATCTGTTGACTTCAGAAATTTAAACAGAGCTTCAGATAAAGACAACTATCCCGTCCCTTCAATGCAACAATTTATTCAAATGGTGTCAGGATCTGAGCTATTTTCTCTTCTCGATGGTTTCTCTGGCTACAATCAAGTATTAGTAGCCAAAGAAGATCGTCTTAAGACTACTTTCCACACTAAGTGGGGAACTTTCGCATATAGAAGGATGCCATTCGGCTTGATAAACGTACGAGCTACATTCCAGTGAGCAATGGATATCGCCTTCCGAGGACTAGGTGGTCATTGTGTTGTTGTCTATCTAGATGATGTGACATTTTTTTCAAAGAAAAGGGAAGATCATGCTGTCCATTTGAAGAATATTTTTTATCGTTGTTGAAAATATGGTATCTCAATGAATCCCAAGAAGAGTGTGTTCGCTATTCCCGAAGGTAAACTTCTGGGCCATATCATTTCCAAAAGAGAAGTGTCAATAGATCAGGAAAGAGTACAAGCTGTCAATAGAATTCCAATGCATCATAACAATAAATCCATGCAGTCCTTTATCGGCACTATCAATTTCGTCCGAAGGTTTGTTCCAGATTTTGCACAAATTGTTAAACCTTTATAACAAATGGTCAAACAAAGCATATAGTTCAAGTGGACAGATTTAGAAAAGGACACGTTCAGAGACATTAAGGAAGCCATAGCTAAAGATCCTTCCTTAAGAAGCCCATATTTTGACAAGGATTTCATCCTATATAGATTTTCTTTGGATGACTCCCTCGCGACTGTACTCACGCAAAAGGTGGAGCTAGGGGATGAGTACCCAATCTCGTTTATGAGCACTAGTTTGCAAGGGGCTGAAGTAAATTATCCCGTGGTCAACAAGCATGCGCATGCTGTCTTCAAAGAAGTCAAAAAATTCAGACCATATATTTTTAAGAACATAACTAAAGTTATAGTTCCCCACCCAGCTATTAGATCCCTCTTCGTTCAAAAGGAACTAGGAGAAAGGAGGGGAAACTGGGTCACAGCTCTTCAAGAATATGATTTACAATTTAAACTGGATACTATCATCAAAGGACAAGGCCTGTGCAAATTGCTTACAGAAAATCTGACTAATGAAGAGCAACATTGGAAAAATGAAGCTGAGTTGAACTTAGTAGAAGTAGGTCCTACCTTCACAACTTGTCAATCATGGTATAGAGATCTGGTGCATTATTTGCAGCAAGGATACCTATCTGAGCACTGGAGCTCTAAGCAAAGAAGGGCGCTCCGTTTGAAATCAACAGATTATCAAATCATTGATGGGATACTTTTAAGAAAGAATTACGATGGAATTTTTCTTAGATGTCTAGGAAAGGAAGATGCAAGTAAAGTTGTTAAAGAATTACACGATGGTCCTGTTGGCGAACATTATTCAGGGGAGACAACAGCTCACAAGATACTTAGAGCTGGATATTATTGGCACACTCTATTCAAAGATTCCCATGCGTATGCACGGAACTGTGATATATGCCGAAGAAGTGCCAGAAAATTACCTAACGCAGCAGGACCCTTGCAGTGGGTTATTATCTCTAAACCTTTTGAAAAATGGGGCATAGATGTTATCGAAGAGATAAACCCAAATTGCTCTTTACAACATCGATACATCCTGATGGCTACTGACTACTTCACCAGATGGATGGAGACTATCCCATTGTGCAAGATCAATGAAGATGCAGTCAGTTTCTTGAAGGAAAACATCATAACCAAGTTTGGGGTTCCAATTTGCCTTGTTTTTGATAATGCTCCCCATTTCTCGTCTTTTAAGATAAATGAATTTATCTATGAATGGGGAATTAAAATGCATTATTCAGCTAATTATTACCGTCAAGGAAATGGATTAACTGAATCTTCAAACAAAAACCTCATTCGAATTCTCAAGAAGACTGTGATAGAAAATCAATGAAGTTGGCATATAGCTCTCCCAAATGCCTTATGGGCAGATAGGGTGACTCCAAAGAACACATTAGGGGTCTCCCCTTACACTCTTGTCTATGGCAAGGAAGCCATTATCCCTCCCAACATTTTTCTTCCATCCTTACAATTGTCCCAAGCCTCTCACGGGTCCGGTAGCCAAGTCTTACAATCCAGGATGAATACCTTGCTTCAACTTGAAGAATCCCAATAGAAAGCTAAATACCGATTCCATCAGCACCAAGACATAGTCAAAAGATGGTTCGATAAGAGGAAGTCTGGTAAAAGGAATTTTGAAGTTGGGGATTTACTCCTGAAATGGGATCATAATCATGAAGGCAAAGGGATGCACACAACATTTCAACATTTATGGATAGGCCCTTACCAAATTTCAGCAATGCTCGGCCCATCCACTTATAAGCTGACAGACCTCCAGGGAGAGGAAGTAACCCTTCCTCTCAATGGCCTCACCTTTAAACAATACTTTGTGTAGTCTCACTGAGACTTTCTGTACATAAATAAAACTTTTCTTTTATGTTACTTTAGCCCTTTGTTTTCATTGTTTTCAGCTATCTTGTTTCTTTTCTTAGCATTTGAATCTTTTGTACAAAGTTTGTTTTCTGAAAACACCTACAGTCATATTTCTCATCGACATAGACCTCTCAAAGAAATCTCATAATTAATGAAGCCGAAAATACCCTCAAAATGAAGGTCTATCTATATTTTTTCTCTTGCTGAATGTTTTCCAGAAGGAAGGAAGCCTATTCTGTTAGTCACACTAACCCTTGTTTAAATAGAAAAGATCTATGACTATCTTTATTACTATCCTCGGGCTCCATCCACTCTCACACTTAAAGGAATCTCAAGAAGGACATTGAAGTTTGACCCACGGAGAGTAGCACATCTCGAGGGCATAAGGTATTGAAATGACTCCATGCTGCAAATCTAACAGCCAAAATGGCTTATAATCAAAGGTCCGTTTTCCAGATATTCTCGCCTCAATTGA
This sequence comes from Larix kaempferi, assembly GCA_027924585.1. Lineage (NCBI taxonomy): Eukaryota > Viridiplantae > Streptophyta > Pinopsida > Pinales > Pinaceae > Larix > Larix kaempferi. The sequence goes on along the minus strand of BSBM01001455.1, from coordinate 185,396 downwards.
AGCATGGCTAAGACAAAAGCAAAGCGTATAGGTCAAGAAAGCTGTTCAAAAGACTCAGCTCAAGCTAGGCTCTTCTCCGTGCGTGCGGCTTGAGAAGATCAATAAAATCTCTCACTGACACAAAAGGACATTATGGATTGAGGAGCCAAAATCAAAGATCATGTTTAAAGAAAATATTTCTGGAAGGCCCAAACAACAAAGTTTTCAAATGTATAAACATCCAAAAGGGATGCAAGCGGCATGGGAATGAGGAACAAGAGCAATAGTGTCAATGAGAAGGTGTTGCAAATCCTGTGGAGTCCGATAGTAGTAGCCATCTGAAATATGAATCTTCTAAAAACAAACCCCATATGTTGGCCCTTTGAAAGTTTTAAAGATGTTTTCATCAATGATCCCCTTTCCCCAATGGCTAGCAGATAAAATGACTTCTTCCTTCATTGAGATTCAAGTGCTCAACTGAATGTTGCATATAAGATGGATAGCTTTTAAAAAGGTTTCGGATTAACGAGAGGGATTTTTTCAGAGATCTGTGTTAACCAGCGACTCGCCAATTGTTGTTGCAGCAACATCCCCCCAATTTTTTTGTAGATATTGGGGCCCCTCCTTTCAGTTTCCTAGAAAGACTGCCTAAAATGTTAAGTCTCCTTTGAAAACTTTTGGACTTAGTTTGTTTCAACAAAGGAATCTGCTTTAAAAAATTGAAGTTTTTCTTCTAAATCAAAACTCACAACTCTTTCCCGAAAATGCGAAAGAACTCAAATTTCTCTCTCGAAACTGTGGATGAACTTAGGATTCTCTTCCGAAACTATGGAAAAACTTGGGATTCTCTCCTGAAATTGAGAAAAACACTTAATGTTTCTGAAGCTTTGGAAGAACTCAAATTTCTCTCCCGAAACTGCAGAAAAAAAAAAAAAAATTGAAATTGCTTCTCGAAACTGCAAAAAAAAAAACTTGAAATTGCTTCCCAAAACTGCGAAAATAAACTTAAAAATTCTCTCCCAAAACTGCGGATGAACTCAGCAAGCTCACCCAAAACTGTGGAGGAACTTGGGATTCTCTCCCGAAATTGCGGAAGCTTTCGCCAAGTATTGGAGCAGTAAGTTGGTCTTTTCCCCAGGTTACTAGACCGTCATATTTTGGAAAAGACTTAACAAAGTCATTCGTGGATTTAAGAAGGACCTATTGAGTCTTTCCGAAACTTCGAGACAACTCGGCAAAACCGACCGCGATAAACTTACTGGAAAGTGAATTTCGGAAGAACTCACAAAGTGCTCCCGAAACGTTGGAACGACTCGCCAAACTTTTCTGCCGCTGCAAAGGACCTTTTGCATCTCTCTCACAACAAGAAAATGCCTCACCAAAGTATCCCACCTTTCGGGAGGAACTCATGAGTTCTGGCCGCAACTGCGGATGAAACTTGTGAGTCCGCTCCACAACCGACCGTCGCGCTCAACTGCCAAGTCAGCTTGAAAAAATCGCGTTGTACGAGCATTAAACCCCATTTTGAATCGTCACCTACCCATTTAAATGCCCTCACGTGTCAAACCTTATATATGGGCGATGAGTTTTCATTGTTCCGATTGTTAGCTTTTATTCAAAAAAACGCCATTTGGGAGAGTGCGTCGCTCCAGCTCAGCGTATTCACCACCGTATCGACCTCACCCTACCACTGTTTTGTCTCCAGATAAGCTCATCAACCGTTATCTTTGTCTTACCTTTACGTTGAGTTTTTCTTGGGTTTTTTTCTGTCTAATAACGTGGCCGGTAGACATTGGAAGTATGTATCATTTTAAAGAACTTACAGTCCCCATGCCCCCATAAGTTTCTCAATACTGCCAACTAGGAGTCATAGTCATGACCAAGTCGGTCCCAGTCGGCCCTTTGTCTCTGAGTCATCCAAGCTTACTTTTTTTTTCACTGGCTGCGTTTCGGTTGAACTCCAATCCAGATTTACTCTAACCCAATTTTATACCGGCTGCATACCGCTTCTCAAGTATTATTAGCGTTAGTAGTAGTCGCTTGAGATACTCAACCTCCCGCCTGTTCAACTCAGTTAATGACTGTGGAAAATGGTTTCTTGTTTTCGTTTTTCTCATAGGATTTTCCAGTTCAGGCCACGCCACCATTGGCCATTAGAAGTACTATGATGGAGGTCATCCTATCTCCAAGGACTAGGAAGGAAGTGGGTTTTACACGTCATATGCTTAACCTTTTCCGAAGCTTGCCAAAAGTTCCTAACCGGGCATTGTCTCCCTAGAATAATCAAGTCTGAGGACCATGTTCTGTTTTATGTAATGATCTATGTTTAGTTTGCCTCCCCAACATGCAACTTTATAATGCTGTATATGTTTATCATTGGCATGCTAAAATTGTCTTACTTTATATTACGCTCTCATAATGGGTGACAATTTTATAATCATTCACATTTGGTTGCTGACAAGGATATGCCACGATGCCAAAAGGTGGTAGAAAGAAAGCTAAAGTGATGGAACCAGAACCAATGCAACTAAGGACCGAAACTATTTTCAAAGACACTAAGTGTACCACCAGTGTTCCTCCCGAGGTTCGTTGGGGAGATGTTTATCGGATGATCAGGGACCAGGATATCCCAGATGTATTATTTGAGGAAGAACAAATCTACCTCAACATCAGAACTTCTGGCATAGCCAGGGATTCTACTCGCCCTGAATTGTTCCCATGCTCTAAAGTGATCAGATGGATATTGGAACATGCCAACCCGCAAACAAGAGTGTTGCATGACAGCAAGGGAGAGCCTTTCGCTTCATTCCATCCATTGTATATTGCAGCAGCCTACAAATTCTCACGTCCCCAACAAGCTCTAAATGATGAATGGTTGGAAAAGATGAATAATATTAAGATGGCTAAAAGGCTATTGGTCAAACGAAAACAGATGAGGAATAGAGATAATGATGAATATGATGTTCAGAGCCTAAGACCTCCTTTTAGATTAATTGCCCTGATGTTAGGCAGAATTTTCGGCATGCCCGATGGCACTGTATATAGGATACAGTGGGCTCCCATCATCCACTTCATAGCATTAAAAGGAACTATGTTTGATTGGGTTATTATCCTTTCAGATAGTTTGGCATCCACAGTGGCCGCAGCAAGAGAAGGTCTAGCCTTAAAAATGTTAGAATTTTACATGTCTTCCTAACTTATTGACTGCATTTTGGCCAAGCTCTCTTTCCCCAGGCTAGGTTGCACGTGGGATTAGGCCAACACCTCGGTATACACTGCCTATAAAATAATGTGGGGTAAAAATTACAGAGCAAACTATAAGCTCATCTGCGAAGAGTTCATCATGCCTTTGTATGAGCAGATGTTCAAGGAGGATCCCAATTGTCTACCAGAAAATGCCATGGAGGTCCTAGAAAACTATGGCAATTTTTACTTCTCAGAGCAGGGCACCTACATCAGGATGTTTGGAGGTACCAAAGCACCATACATTTTACCAAAATACGCTACTGATTATGTAGTCCTCAAGGAAGTAGTCAGGCAAGTTTTCCTTGATGGAATAGGAGAAGTGCTTAATAAGCAACATAAGGCTTCCTTCCCTCCTTTTCCTTTTCGCATAGGAGCCTATAAATTCTCAGGGGTTGCAACAGCCAAGCAATACCTTCAAGATTTCAAAGCTTTCCACTTCGTTGAGGTGATCTTCCATAGAAATGACAGGCGGAGCAAGGTTGTCGAGCATTGCAAGGAGGTATATGCTTATTTTGAATATGCTCATTACTATGATGCAGAGGAAGAAGTGTTCAAAGGCATCAGCAACATGACTCAGTTGCATATTTGTTGTCACGGAAATGGAGCTGGCTCTAGCTCTGCCTCAGCCCGAGAAGCCAGTCTGCAGAAAGAAAGGGAAGCGGCTGAGGCACTGGCCCGTGAAGAATAAAGATTGAAAGAACAGGAAAGACTGCAATAAGAAGCTGAATAGGTAAGACTGCAACAAGAAGCTGAATAGGTAAGAATGCAACAGGAAGCTGAAGAAGCAAGGTTGCAAAAGGAAGCTGAAGAAGCAAGGTTGTAGAGAGAAGCTAAAGAAGCAAAGTTATAGAGAGAAGTTGAAGAAGCAAGGCAACAGAAGGAATCAGAAGAATGAGAGCAGAGGGAAGAAAGTGAAAATCAGCAACAAGCTGAAGAATAAGAAGGAAGGCATAAAACTGAAGAGGGGAAAAAGGTGGAGGAAGAGCTTAATACTAATCGAGATGCCTAGGTAGTTGGCTCCAGCACCCAAGATATGGAAACAAACGCATCTCAGGTAGGTGTCTCCGACACCCAGAATGCGGAAGCGGACGCATCCCAAGTAGGTGGCTCCGGTAGGCAAAATGCGGAAACAAACACATCTCAAGTAGTGCAGACCCCACCCATAGAGATAGAAGTACATGTAGGATAATTTTTTATCATTCCTTACACCCCATCAGAAGATCATACTGCATCCCGATGGGAAGAATTTCCGTATTATAAGAAGAGGAAGGCAGTGGTCTTGAAGTCAGAAGAGAGGATAAAGAGATTCTTCCAAGAAGATATTGTCACCCAGTGGGAGGCCATAGTTATGCAGAATACAAATAAGGCTCCCATAGCCATGGCATCCATCGCTGTGTCAGCAGCAATAGCAACAAAGGACAATGTGGTCGATATGGTTAGAGAATTTGAGTCAACAAAGAGGAGAGCTTGCATGTTGCATCATACTGTGGCTAATGAGTAGGCTTACAGGGATCTTGTAGTGAATAAATATAATCTCCTGTCTGTTGATCACAAGGAGTTGACATATAAGTATCACCATTTAGAAGAAGCAAAGGAGCACCTGGCAATCTAGATGATGGTTCTAGAAGCAGAAAAGAACGATTCTGAAGCTAGGGTTTTCCATCTAGAAGCAGATAAGCAGGCAATGGTTGAACAATTAGAGTAGGCAGAAAGCAGAGCAATAGATATGTCTCCCTTTCATGAGCTGCCCGTGACATTCTGAGACAAATGCACGCTACACATTAGCTGATTACTGAGGAAGTGTGTAGGCTCAAAGCCATGATGGTTAGATTGAAAGAAGTCAATCCAGAGGCTAATAGGATTAAGGTAAAATACACTCGGGTTAAGGCAAACATCCTGATCCAGATGGAATGGAGAGAAGGGAAGGTTGATTTCCCCAAGCATCTCCCATTCAAGTCGGTAGATGATTTTAAAGAAGATGTAGCCCTCATGGAATTCTGCAGGAACTGTGGCCTAAAGCTAATGGCCAAGATCCAGGGAACAATTGATAAAAGTAACAGCCTATATCAAAAGATCCATGAAGTGCATGATAAGTGCAAGCTAATTTTCCCTCAGTCCCTCGATGAGTTTCCAAGCAAAGAGCAACGTCTATCAGAATTGAAGGAAGAGCTAGGCATTCAAATAGAATATGTAAAGAATATTGATGTCCTAGCCACTGATGATCTCCATCACTATATTGTGCTGTCATCAGTATACAACCATTAGCTGAAAGAAATCCACCAAGCATAAATTGAAGAAATTCATAGTATTGAAATAGAGCTTGGTAAGCATGTAACTTCCCAGAAGATCTTGCTCCCTTCACCAGCAAATGTGGTTGTCAGAGATACTGGTATCTGGTTCAGTTACATTGCAGAAGAGAAAAAGAAAGCAGCAGCAGCGGTAGCAGCCAGCACAAGCACCTCACTCCCAGCAGAAGCACCTCCTCAAGGATGAGCGCGCTAGTTATAATGCATTGCTCTTATTTTGATCTGTTTTCCATGTTTTTAGAGCGTAGGGTCACTAGACAGCTGTCCCTTTTTATTTTTGAGAAAATTTATGTTATAAGAAAAGGGCCAGGATTTGTTATTTCTGGAAAAGTCTTGAAAGGACAAGTGTAAGATCCAGGTGGCAGCCCAAGAGGCATTTTGTAAAGATATAAATAGAGGCTTAGGGAATAGTGTTAAGGACTTTTGGCAGGGAAAAGGATTCTCTTAACTTGTACGAGCTATCTTGCACTTGCTCCAAGAAAATGAATTTTTCCTAATAAGAGCCTGGAGAGGACATCTTTTGCATGGAAATCGATGTTGGATGCATGCTGGATTATTCTCGCGTCTTTCATATTCTACAGTGAGATCTTTCTTTGCTGCCTTGAATTATTTCTATGTATTGAATGATCTTGTTATTTCCTGTGCAAATGATTCTCTCCTACACGAGTAATGGAATGCATTATATGTAAATTGGAAGCTATCTTTTAATATCTTTTTCCTTTTGCTGTAGTTGTATCTTCATGGTTTAATGGCTATTTGTTGATCTATAGATGCTTCTTTCAGCACATTACTCATCCTTATAATTTTTCTCCTTGCAGGGATAGTTTATGTTTATTTCAGTTTTAGACACAGATTTGTTTCAAGTTCTGCATTTAGATTAAGTTAGCTTAGGCACTTGCATATCATTTTAAACCATAAAATCAAAAAAGAATGGTAGATAGAACCATAACCGGTGTAATTGAAGCAAATCTCCAAATCTAACGGTTACTGGAACCGCTAACTGGACGAATTCCCCATACCAAATGGTGGACAATCTAATTGGGATAGTCTACCGGGGAGAATCCTTTTCTGCTTGATGCTGCGATCTTCGAGGCATCAACAAGTCCATCATCCCGAACCTCTTCAGGATCTCTATTGTATACTTCCCTTGTCCAAGGAAGATTCCATCTGTACTCTGCCACACCTCCATGCCTAGGAAATAGTGCATCATCCCCAAGTTCTCCATCTCAAACTCGGCAGCAAACTTCCTCTTGGTATTGACAATCAACCCATCCTCACCTGTCACAAATAGGTCATCCACATACAAAAGTAGTATCACTGGATTGCCTTCCTCAACCTTGTAGTAAAGGTTGGAATCTTCTTTACTCTTGGTAAAGCACAAACTGGATAGAAAGTTGTTTATCCTACCATACCAAGTCCTAGGAGCTTGCTTCAAGCCATACAAGGCTTTGTTCAACCTGCACATATATGACTCCCTATCATGTGTCTCAAAACCAAGTGGCTGCTCCACATACACTTCCTCCTCGACTACACCATTCAAGAAAGTTGTTTTGACATCATCATTGCAGCCAGGGAAAGTACTGATCTGATGGAAGTGTACCTGGCTACAGGAGCAAAAGTCTCTTCATAGTCTATTCTCTCTTTCTGGGAGAAGCCATGAGCTACAAATCTCGCTTTGTATTTATCTATGCTACCAATTGCAGCATGCTTGATCTTATAGATCCACTTAGAAGTCACAACAGACTTCCCTTCACGTCTTGGGACCACATCCCAAACATCATTCTTCATGATCGATTGGTACTCTTCGATCATTACTTCATCCCGTATCCTGGGAACTTTAGATTCTTCAATATCTTCAATAGATAGCTTTGTTGTTGGAACAAATGTTGTAGTCCTTCTTTTGTAGGTGATGGCATACGATCTTTCCTACAAAACAAGTTAAATTGCATGATTAGAAACATCTCATAGTTTCAGAACAAATTCTTACACATAAAGAAATATGTTATACAGTCATGCAATTATCTTAGCCAATACTTCAATACAACATTTATCCATATCCCGTAACTTTCTAGATGGCTTCCAATATCTACCAAAACATTGTTAAGAGTGTGCACAACTCCCAACATGTTAGCAAAGAGGTTTCATTCTAGATAAGTAGCAATGGAATGCTGTATAGTTCCATAGGCCACTTACCCATCACGTGCATATTAGTAGCATACTGTTCATTAATGCAATTATTCTAATATGCATAATACACACCCTAAGTCTAGGAGCATACGCATATACATCATTGAACAATATTATTTAAACAAACAAGTCTGCAAGAAATGACAATTTAAATACTTATCTTTGTTTGGTTGTAGGGTGGACTCCCTTTCAATATTTGCTTCCTTGCAGGAACTACTAGAGCGTGCTCCTTTTTTATCTTTGCTTCCTGGATTACCTATCTTTGAACTTATATCCATCCTCAATCTCTATGCATACTTACTAGTATCATCATTGTGTTATCCTCGAGGTCTCATACATACATTCATTAGTATAATCTTAATACTATAAAAAACATTATGATTCTAAGTAATTTTAAACATGTATGGTGATCATTTCATACACAGATAATAAACATTAGTATTCAAGGTTTCAGGGAATACTTCTTTTACTCATGCATATTCTTTATTTGACCAAAAGACCTTTCTGGTTAGTCATATAATCAATCAATGTAAGAGACATAATATGCATAAGCCCTTCATTACTTACATTTCTAACTTCATGAATAATCATTATCAACCATACAACAATATAAGATCCTAACACAAGGTAGGATTCTAACTTGATATAGGAAAAACATACCTGGTTATCATATTTGCTAGTTATGTCTAGCAATGTCTTCTTGTTCTCTTCAATGACTTGTGCTAGTAACCCGCATATCTCATAGGTTAAGCATTGTAGAACCAAATTATACATACCTCGTAAGTAGAGATTCTATGTGATCCATGACAATGGATGAATCTTTGTCTTCATGTCACCATGGTCATATGTTCTTGAACTAGAACATGATTTGTCTTTCTTGATGTACCTTTCATGTTAGCGGACAACATCAACCTCATACAACACCACAATGCATTAGTACAATCATAAGTGTCAAAACCCTAATCAATTAATATCTGAATTCATAATTTTATTAATGTGATACGAGAAGTCTAAAGTTAATCAAGATTGTACTAACCTTAATGAAGACAAACATACCATAAACTTAATCATGAACAGATCTCAAAACATACTTGGATAAGGCATACCTGTCGAGATTGCTTATAATCTTCTTATGTAAGGCCTTAGCCTCATCTCCCTCTGAAACAAGAACTTCTTCACTTATGTAGGTGACCAATCCATTCTCTTCTAGAATTAACCCAATCCACTTGATTTGCAGAAACTAGATCTGGAGCTGTATTAGGGTTTGTCAAGGAAACCCTAAAAATTCAAACTTTGAATTTCAAACTTCTGAAAGGATAGAAAGATGCACCTTGATAAGTTGATTAACTTGGTATAATCAGAATTTGAAAACTGCAAAGTTTCACCCCTCAAATTTTCTTTTTCAATCTTCCGGATTCAATAGGGAGGACCCTGAATTAGGTTTTGAGTTTCCCGGAGCATCAAGAAACCAAATATTTTGATCCAAAGCTCTAAACTTCTATTTTTCCAAGCATCTTCTGGTTATGGTCACAGATTTCAAAAATTCCCATTTTTGCAGAAGCCCTAATTTTTCACTTTTCCGATCAAAGTCCCGTACTAGGGTTTGATCAAGCCCGACCTTCTGCCCAACCAAAAAAATCAATCTTGGTCTCTAAATTTTTATTTTGATGAGGAGCATTCAGCCATGGTATCCGATACAAAAATTCCAACATTCTCTGAAACCCTAAATTCCCGGAGCCATGAAGGTGCTCAAAAATCCAATTCTATTTTGACAGAAATATGCACCTGATTGTTTCTAGTGTAACTCTGAAATTTCAGATCGACAGGGTTTGAACATTCTTCCTCTGGTATCCTGACCTGTTATCTTTCCAACTACATAGGTCTGACCTCAAAGGGATTCTCTGAGATAGAGTTATGCCAAGTGTTGCAACGTGAGCTGTTTATGGGATAAAACATGAGAACAAACTTGTATGGAGTGCCACGTGTCACTGGTTCAATTTAGGCCTCTGAAAACCTTACTTGTGAAATAACAGTCTATGCCCTACCTGTCACCTTTGATGAAATTTAATTTGGATCTTCCGAGCCCAAGTTGTGACCTTTTATCCTAGGTCGCCTGTTTATGAGTGAGATCTGGAAGAGGCAGAAACCCTAACTTGTACTGATCATAAATCACAAAGTACAACGAATTAGAGGCTTTACTTTGGACACAAGGTACATCGGGATCTTATCTTCGACCTGTAAGATTTGTAGATCCTGAAACCTCACCCAAATGTATTTATAGTGAAAGTTCTACGATGACTAGTTTTTTCTATATCAAGCCCTAGCTTCGCAAGTGCAACAAGTGTCATAAATGCCATACCATGCCTTCTTTCAGGCTAGCTCTGATACCATGTTAGTTTTAAGAATTTACTTCAATATGATCTAGGATCTTAACTAAGAGAACAACATGTATAGCATATCTAAAACATATAAAACATGGACATAATAATGCAAGCACACAAGAGACACAGATTTTCACCGGGGAAAACCAAGAAGGTGAAAAACCCCACAACTTCCTCAGAGATATATAGAGAAATGATACAACCGAAGTACAAGAGATAGTCCTCCTAGTAGCAGCTTCTCCTCCTCTACTAATGCGCCACTCTCCAATAAGTGTGTGTGTGAGAAGTGAATGATCAAATAGTGTGCCTCCCACACTCTATTTATACATGACTTGACTTGCCTAATAACCTTTACTAGGTCGGACTCAACTTAACCACTTAAAATAATGCTGACATGGCTGACCCCCAATAGGGGGGTCTAATAAACCTTTAACCCACATGACTTATACATGGCCGAACCCATCAAGGTGGTCTAATAACCCATCAAGTATAAGTTACGAAACTTACAATATAAATGACAACACTTTCGTATAGAGGAATAATAACATCTCTATAGGAATACAATATACATATATGTGAAATACATTCCGAAGTTACAATTACATCAACAGTGAGTCCAGGAAAGATAAGAGAAGGGGAATTGGGAGTGACTGGTAATGGCATTGTCATAGGAAAAACTAGTCTTGGGATCCCTATGGATGGTGTGCTTTCAAGGACAACTAGAGTGAAGTTGAACTGGGTGTATGGTTTTGTACAATTTATGGGTATGGTTGGGTTAGATATCATATCAGTATTCCTAACATTAGTCCGGGAAAGATAAGAGTAGGGGAATTGGGAGTGACTGGTAATGGCATTGTCATAGGAAAAACTAGTCTTGGGATCCCTATGGATGGTGCGCTTTCAAGGACAACTGGAGTGAAGTTGAAATGGGTGTATGGTTTTGTACAATTTCTGGGTATGGTGGGGTTAGATATCATATCATTATTCCTAACGTGAGTCTAGGAAAGGTAAGAGTATCCATGACTATATTTCCCTGTATTCCCAAGGGGGGGAATAGGAAGGGAATATACACCACTGATGGTACTGAAGGAGGCATGGTAATGGTTTCTTCGTCAGTAGGGTGACCATTTTCCAGTGTAAATGTTGATGATGAGGAATTGTTGTGTTATCCTCTGATGAGAATATAGTGCACACAAGACCATCCTTAGAAGCTAGGATTGTTGGTGGAGGGAAAACATGTGCCCCCAACAATGTTGAGTCTTTACAGATTCGTAGACTGATATCAGAGTATGATGGCTGGTTTTTTTATCCTATAGTAGGTAGGATGTTATTAGTGTCTGAATTAGGGAAAGGATCATAGTACGTGAGTTGGTCAAGGGTGACTATTTTCCCATTGTGGAGGAATATCATGGTGTATAATATTGATGATGCAACTTGCTTCATGGCATTAATGTAGCTATGGCCCAAAAGGATGTTGTAATAAATTTGAGCATTGACTACTTCGATATCAAGAAGTACCATTTTTCCTCCCAATTCGATGCAGACATTTTGGTATAGAACTTGTGGTTTTGATGGCCTACCATTGTAAGCACGAAGGGTGGTAGATGATGGGACTAAGTTTGGTGATCCAATACATTCCGAACATGTGTTTACATCACATAATTAGATGCTCCTTCAATAGTTATGCATTAGTGAATGATGATGTTCTTGATTGTGACTGGAATTTGGGAAGTGATGGATGAGGTTAAATAAGGCTTGCCATTATTAAGGTCGAATCTCATTAGGTTTGAATTAGAAGGTTCAATTGCACATAAGGCTGATAGTAATGCCTTCTTTTGGAAAGGACAATACTGAAGAAATTTTAAACTAGACATGGCAGCAGGGGTCCTTGGACCAAGTCATCTACAATGCTATAATTATGGGTAGCCTTCATGTGGGGTTTATGGGCATTTCATCAGAGTGGTGGCTTTGGAATCATGGGTATTTTTTATTATTATCGGAAATTGTATCTAGAAAGGTCTGCTAGTGGAAACAGGTGCATAGTCCCTCTACAGAGGGTCATACATTATATAAACATTGTTACAGGTTTGATGTTTTATCTCAGTTGTAGTCATATGGATATTTTGGAAATATCCATAACGTGGGGGATATGGTTATTACTGATGAGATACAACCCCTTTGTTAGAAAAAGGTTGTTGGAGCACAAAATATTGTGGCTCTAATGCATTTGTTTCTTGGGGAGGGTTGGTGATAGCCTTTTTTTGGAATCAATCAACTATTGACACTCTTGTATCAATGAGTAGTGGTGTGTATAATGGTCATAATCGTCGCACATAGTATAATGGAAGGTGGTCCTAAGATTGGGGTTCTTTCCTTGATTAGTGGGTTATTGGCTCTTGTATTATAGTTTTGTTGGGGAGGGTTGTTCCCCCCCTTGTCCTTGAAGTTGGTTTAGATTGTTCTTTCCTTTTTTCTTACCATGGTTTTGTGGATAAGAGGGGTTTGTTGCATTTAGTGGTTCAAACTATTGATTTTTTTGTGCGGGAGAGGGTTGAACTAAATTTACCCCTGCATGAGTCATGGGGTGCATACTAAGTGGACTGGAGAATGGAAAATATGGATTGTAGATGGGTGTGAGTAGATATAGGATGGGTGCTCCATATGATGTGGATGTAGGAGCTCATGGAACTATTGGAGGTGGTGGTGGTGCAAGTTGCACCTGGAATCCATTGGAGAACCTAGGAATGTATGGTCCATAAGTCATTTATCCAAATGGGGGATTTCAAGTTGTTTGTGGAGCCACTAACACTTGAGGTATTGGTTTGTTTTGTTATGATATATTGTATGCTAGAGAGTTGTGTGGTTGGGAAACATTCCTTTTATGGGAAATGACACCTATAATCCCGTTGATAGAGTTTGATGTGTTGGGGGCGCCTTCGTTTAGAGAATGATGCTAAGGCATATTTGGGATAATCTTATACAAATACCCTAAATAGGCATATACCAAATCAAATTGTTGGGCATTGAGCATGGCCTCTTGTTCTGTTTTGGGCATCATCATTTCCACATCTTTGGCGCTCATAGGAAGGAGTTATTTAACAAACCAATCTAAAATCAAATAAACTTGCATTTATATTGTTCACAATGTTATGCATTTATTCCATCCATGAATATGATCCATGTGTGTAGAAGTATTTTGCTAAAATTCAGTTAAAATATCGAGTCCCAGGTCGTGACGTATAGGTAGTTGAAGGTATGTGAGAAAGGTGGTGACTATGGACTCAAATGTGGAATGAGTTGTAGATGGTAAATTGACAGACAATTTAGATATCATCCCTATGATGGTTCTCTAAATCAGTCATTGGTGAATGGTGTCCTTGACTATACTATTGGACATACACCAGAGGTGAAATGAGATCGCATGGCTTGTTGGGTCATCCTCTTGTTTTTGTTGGAATATTCGCACCATCATTTATGTATTTGCATGCATTCTGCATGCATGCATGCATACTACATGCATCCAGTCATCAGTATGGTAGTATCCTAGCACCTAGTCCTTATTTTGCAGCCCCGAAGAGCTTGTTTCTCCTCTGTTCTAGCCCTCCTAGCCATTGATGCGCCATTGTTTCCATCACTGGAGTACAATTGCGCCATGTTCCACCTATTTAGGAGTTACATTAGTCAGTTCCATGATTAGTGGATTAGTTCCACGATTTGAGGATTGATTTCTTAGTTAACCGACTGAAGCACTTAAATAGACTACTACAGAGACTAGTTTAGCTCTATTGACTACTGACAACTCTTCATGCGCCCACATTGGAGTCTCCTTCCCTAGATTAGTGCCACATGCACCATTTAGACTCATTTAGACACACCTTTGACTGGACTTTGACTATTGATGGTCAATACCATTGGTTTGGTGATGGTTCCAATGTAGTCCAAGCCATGCTATTGAGGAGAATTCGAATCCTACCTGTGTAATTGAAATTCATTCTATTGTACTCTCACATTTTTTCCATCTCAGAGTCGAGGAATAATATTATAATAGTTTTTATCATTTCTTGGGTTAATGAGTGAATATTGATTCAATTCTTCTTCTTCTTCTCTACAATTCTTGAGTGAAATTAGTGAGGTTTGCTCTAGCTATGTGATCTATCCTGTAGAATTTCACAGTTTTCCCTCAAATTTTGGAATATTCGAGGGGGTCTTAGGGGCCATACTTGGCCAAGTTGAGTTGTGTAAAATGAGATCATCTATTACCTTTGATAAATACAGGAGACTTAAACTAACAATAAATGGGAGTGTAGGCATGTTATTTTTTGTTGCGTACTACTCTTGCTAGGTGGTGTAGAGGGTGGTAGGAGGGTGGCTGTAGGAGATACGGGAGGAGAGATGAGCAAGGTATGTCTAATAAAATATGACACTATAATGTTTTCCCAAGTATGCATCCGACGTGATGCTATCCCTCATGGTATACAAGGAGGTAATGTGCGAAATCCTCCTTGAATAGGGGGATGCACTTGCAGCTTGAGAGACTACTTAAGGATTCTTAGCTCTGCAATCATTGTGGTTTTGTGATACAATAAAAGTAAGTATGAAGGAAATAAAACACAATTGACATGTGCAAAAATATGATAACCATAATAACAGGTGTAATATGGTGCAGGTGTGAAAGTATGTGTCAATTTCATGTAAATGATACCAAGAGTAGCTTCTTTTTAATTACATTATATGATCTTTGTAATAAAAATAAAGAATGAGTTTTCCCTATTTGACTTAATGTCCTTCTTTTGAAATTCTCACTAGGCCTTCCAATAGCTCTCTTATCAGATGGTTATGAACAAACCGAAGATGGCAAGTGAAGGTATGAATACATAAGTTACAACAAGGGGTATTGAGGGTATGTTTTGGAAGGACTGACAACATTTCCAATAGCCAATGAACTCAGAATCAGGTGCAAATGTATCCCACAAATGCCACCTAGTAATAATCCTAGTTTTTTGCCACTAAGATACCCATGTTAAGTGTGGATAAGAGGTTCAGAATTGAGTTGTAAAGTGTTATCTCCTCAAAGAGCTAGGTGGCTCGATGTGACAAACATAAACAACTATAGCTCAGCTTTAACGTCCTTGGGCACTGCGCTTCCTTATTCAGGATTGGTCACAATTGCTTGTAGCAGGAATTGACAAGTTTCCTAAAAGTTAGCAACTATTGTTTAAAAATTGAAGAAGATCGGTGGGAATTATTTGGACGTCTATCCTAATCAATACTAACCTACTAAAAAATATTTTGTGACCTCCTTGGTTGAGGGTTTTAGTTGTTTTATGGAAATTTTCAGTAGGTGGTCTGTCCACTTCTAGTTATTTAGCTCTCTTTATTGGCCTAATATACACCCCTTTGGAGTAAGGGGGGTTTGTTGGAATCTAATCTATTAGCGTTAGCAAACAGACATTGAGATGTCCAAAGGACCTCATTGGGAAGTTGAACCCAAGAGGCATTGTCATGTATTTATTGTACATCAGTTCATGAGAATTTCAAGCTCTGTGACTATCTTTCTTGTCTTCATGTTTTTTTTCCTATTTACCCTTTTGAGACACATAACAAATATATTGTTTTCTTTATGTCAATATTCCATCTTTGATAAATGAGCCTTCAAACTATGAATCATTTTTACATCAAAATATATGTATGCAAACCTTTGAAATATATGCACAAGTAGCATTTCACTCAAACTATATAAATTTTCTAAGTGCTATTTTTTATTTCCTCTTATTTTTTAATTCAATTGTTTTTTTTTTAATCTTGGAGCTCATTAAATTTTCTCCCTTAGTGCTTTAAGAATACATAATTGAATTGATTTTACTTTTTTTATCTTGTAAATTTTCTCCCTTCGTGTTTTAAGCATACATTGTTAAATCACTCTTGTTAATAATATTAAAATAAAGATCTAATTATATATTGGCATGGTCATATTGTTAGGTAAATTTGAATGGGTTAGAGAGTCAAAAATATATTTTTACAGTTATGATTTCTTTTCCGACGATAATGCTTAATTGTCATTATGATTATGTGCAAAAGATAGAAGTAATGAATTTTTTTTAAAAGAGATTTTCATGTTTTTAATAATGGTGCTTGTTGTATTTTGATTCCAATTAAAAATTTAAAAGTCGATGACCATTACCCCAAGTCAAGTTTAAAGGAAGTATTGTTAGGTAAATTTGACTCGCTCTTCACGGTTTTTGGGCCCATGGTATTTGGTAGCTCATGGTATTAGCCCATAGTATTGCATGTGAAGAAGCTTACTTAAACTCTTCAACCTTGAACAACTCCATTGTAAGGTGCCTAAGGAGGCATGCCCATATTGCTCTCGAAGAATGGATATGAATAGATCTAATATGGTTGATTTTTCAATTATGTTCCTAAGGTAATCCTTCCTATGGATATCAATAGATCTAATATGGTTGATTTTTTAATTCCGTTCCTAGGGTAATCCTTGATTGTCATTATATTTATGTGTTTGATTTAATGATTATATTTATTATATACTTCCAATTATAATATATATATATAATCAACTTCTTGATTCAAAATTTGATTATTTGATTATTTTATTTACATTGTATTTGATATAGAAATAGAAAAATAGATATATTTTCATTTTTTACAACTTTTTTTTTCTTATATGAAGAAATTTAAACCTTTGAATGCCTCTTGTTTAATATGCATTATCATAATAAATTCATGTATACTGAAAATTTATGATTCCACATTATCTAACCTGTGGAAATTCTATAAAAGAAAGACATTTTTATCACATATTCCAAATTCCAAATACTTCGTAACAGGCTTGAGCTGTAGCTGGTCTAAAGTAATAAATAAATATTTTTTCGTTTCCTAAATTCAATAAATCTTTATACTTTAATAAGTCATTTTTATATTATTACATGTTATCTGTATTAAAAAACTTGTACAATTATATATTATCCTTTTTCACTCTACCAAGAAAACTAAGTGATGCTTTCACATTAAAAAATTCATTATTAGAACCTGCTCTCTTTATAATAACCATGGTATTAGTGAAGAAGAATGATATATATCATTAAGCAGACTCCTGTTAAATTGGACGAATTTTTAGGTTTTGGTTAGAAGTCTGCGGCTTTGCATTTTTCCGAATACAGAAACATCTCCAGTATGTTTACAGAGCCAGATGTGTGAGTATTGTAATGTGTTGTTGAATACTGTTAATTGAGTTGTAGAGTTTCTTAACTACCTTCAACTCTACAACTCATTTATTCAAGAAAACATATTTGGCATTTACCATGAACATAAACTCATCTACCCCATCGTTGCCCGGAGCTTTGGATTATGCCGCTCCATTTTTCTTTCAGTTATTCATCTCTTGTTGCACTGAAAATTATATATCTTTACCACAGAGATGTCTCATACCCGTTGTTTCAGCTTCTGGACATTACCCCTCCAGTTATGGCAAAAATGTTTCCTCCATGATCAAGAATCAGCTCCTATCATCTGTTGACCATAATTCCCATACCAATGGAGTAAAAGACAACAATCGACAACTTTCCAAACAAAATTATCAGGAAAATGTCAAGTTTCGAGCAAACTTAGAAACTAAATCTGTGAAGCAAGAAAATGGTGTTAGAAACAAAGAAGATGGTACTGGAAACATAACCCTTCACCCTTGAGACTGTAGAATAATATCCTGCGCTGGTTTCTTTCTTGATCATATTGGCATGCTGATGAATGTGGAGGAGAACATAACCCTTCAACCTTGGACTGTTGCAAGGTTTTGTGTCTTACTTCCCTAGAATGTTGAGAAAAATAATATGATTCTTTCAATGCTTCTCTATATGAAAGCATGTATTTATTCTCTCTGCTTCTAGCACCATCGTCCTTCACGAATTTGGTTTCTAGGTTTGCTCGAAATTTGACACTTTCTTTAGCAATTGAATCATAATTTAGTTCATTAGTATGGGAATTAGGATCAACAGCTGATAGGTGTTTATTCTTGATCATTGAGGAAACATTTTATGAAACAGGGGTTATGAGACATCTCTGAGATATAGATATATAATTTTCAGGCGCAACAGGAGATGCATAACGGCCTCGACCATGCAGCTACCTGTGTAGAATGGCAGTAAACCTTCAAACCAAGTATTTCGCATGAGCGACTGGACTCCTAATCCTAGTCCTCAGGATATACTTGATCCAGCTTATCACATTTCAGCGGAAAGAAAAGTGGAAGGGCATAATCCAAATGAAAGCTTGAATATTCTTCGTTAATGGACATTAATGATTCTTCCTTAATGGACACTTATAATTTGTGCACAATGAAGTGCACATTAATTGGAGCACATGGCCCGGATTTTGTTAGACCAGCCTTTCGTGCAGCTCCATATGGCCCAGATTTTGTGAGACCATCTTTGCGTGCAAGACGTGAGACCATTCCATGGTTGGATTCAATTCATGCATTAATTTAAATATGTTACAGTTTGGGTTTCATGGTTTTAATTTTTTTTTCCAAATTCCATCAAAAAGTAGATGCGTTGTTTATATAGTTGGGTCTAACCAGACCATCGCAGTTCAAAGAGGAATCGGTGATGTTTGGTTGAGGAATAGTACAAATTCCCATGGTTCTAAATTACAAATTCTTAGACGTTTAAGTCTCATATCCACAATCTGTCGTTAGCCCTCGAATCCAAGCTAAAAATTCGCATGGCTCTAAATTAAAATTCTCATACGTTTGGTATTTGATTTGGCCAAATCTAGAAACAATTAGAATTAGACAATGAGAGACAATTATGCAGAATTCGGCAAGTGGGCGTTTACCCGCTTGGTCATGCAGAATTCGCTATATATGGAATGGGCCGCCGTCAGTCTGGCTGGCCTGCCGAAATGGATTCCTCGGTCTGGCTGGAATAAATAGCTTTCTCACCAAGATTGGAAATTATCAGGTCGTGAGATATTTAATCATTTTACTTTATTCATCCTATATTTTCAACAATATTCCTCATCGAAAGCTTTGTTCTTTGTTCTGCCTGAGCAGGGGCAGGACCACAGTGCTTCAGGGTTTGAGGTGGAAGAAGTAATTATGGAGAATGTTGAGTGCGTTATGGAAGAATATCTAAAGGATGTCCCATTGGTTATGCATGGCCTCGGGCTTTCTTGAAGGGGCGGTTATTGGCTACGAGCAGTGATGGAATTTGAAGGGCAAAATACTCCTCATAGTGCATTTTGACAGTAAAATTTTAGTTGGCAGTTTTTTTTGTGAATTATGATAAAATTTCTAAAACTTATTTTTGAAAGGCAATATAATTTCTAAACCGTCATTATATTATTACTATTAAGACAACAAAATTCCTAAAATGTTTTTATATTACTAATTTAATAGTAGTATTAATATATTTACCTTATATAAATTATATTTTCTAAATTCTAACTTAGGAAGCATACATTCATTAAATAAATAGAAACATCTATTAAATTAAAATTATATTCTAACTTAGAAAGCATACATTCATTAAATAAATAGAAACATCTATTAAATTAAAATTATATCCATGTGCAAGTTGCATTGATTTGTTAATCTATACTTTCCAAATTCCAACTGCCAAAGAATACATCTATTAAAAAAATATAAACATCTATTAAATTATAATTATTTCCATGTCTTTCCATTTGCAAGTTGCATTGATTTTTCCTAAGAAAAAGAACACTCATATTTTTTTTATTTTTTTATTCGTGCAATGGGCATCTATAGTCTACAAATTTAAGTGCTCAATGTTCATTGATTATATTAGCATGCTGCAACAACTTTGGGAGTTGGAAGTTGGGAGTTGGAGGGCCTTGGAGACAAAGGTTGAGAGTTATTTGCATTATAGAGGTAATTCTTGCACTATTTTTTTGCATGTGTATTTAGCCATTTATCCCATAATTTCAATAATCTATATAGATGTGGACTCGAAGAGTATTGGTTAATTCTCCAACTCCCATTGAAATTGAAATGAAAATCTTAATTTTAGTGAGGATGCAAAATTTAAATGAAGGCAAGTACTAAATCAGGGGTTGAGAGAGATGAAATCTGTGTGCAACATTTGGAATGAAAATTGCCTATGCAGTTTGTAGAATAAACGATACCTACAAAAAAATACATATAGAGCTATATTTTGTAGAGTCTTGCATTCATTATTTATAACAATTCGATTTATAGAGGCTTGCATCTATTTAAAAATGTGCCATGTATTTACAAAGACTCAAGCATATTTTATAACAATAATGACTAGGGTAGATATATAGCTTTCCAGTGGGCATATTGATTCAATTCAAATATAATGTAACTCTTACTCCATTTTATGACAACAATTTTGCAAACAAAAATAATTATGTGATATTTGTTTTATTTTTATATGCATAATTGTGCCAAATTATAAAATCATTTTTTTGTTTATTTATGCTTCATTATTTATTTATTTTTGCTTATTATGAAGTGCATTCATATTTATTCTTTTTAAGTTATTTTTTTATATAATATTAATTTAGTACATAAATGGTAAATAAAATGAATGTGAATCAAGTTAATGGATAGTGATACATACCACCATAGATCCATCTAAAATGAGATCTACCAAGCGCCCAGATGGATCAAAACTCTCATAAGTGCAAACTCTTTTTTATACATGAAATGTTGACGAAGTGTGTAATGCAATTCTTATGGTTTTAATTTATCTCATTTATGTAGTTTTATATATATGTCTAAAAAAATCAACAAAATTAAATTATTGAAGGGTAATTTTTTTGGGAAGACTTCATTGTCGAAGGGTAAATTTTTAAACAAAACGTTTCCAAAAATCAGACATCAAATTCCAACATTGCTTCAGAGCCATCCTTCCACCTCTTCTACCTTAGGTGCAATTGTTGCGAGACTTGAATTATCTTAACCGAAGATGGCTAGTAAATATATGAATGAATCCCTTACTACAAGGGGTATTTGGGTATGTTTTGGAAGGACTAGCAACATTTTCAATAGCCAAAAAAATTAGAATTAGGTGCAAATGTATCCCACAAATGCTACCTACTAATAATTCTTTTTTGCCACTAAGATACCCATGTTAAGTGTTGATAAGGGGTTCAAAATCGAGCTGTAAAGTGTTGTCTCCTCAAAGACCTAGGTGGATTGATGTGGAAAACATAAACAACTATACTTGGGATTTAACATCCCTGGGGAATACACTTTCTTATTCAGGTTTGATCACACTTGCTTGTAGTAGGATTTGACAAGTTCCCTAAAAATAAAAAATAACCATTGTTTAAAAAATGAAGGCCTATCCTAATCAATACTAACCTACTAAAAAATGTTTGGTGACTTCCTTGGTGGAGGGATTTAGTTGTTTTATGGAAATTTTCAGCAAGTGGTAGCTATCCACTTCTAGTTATTTAGCTCTCTTTTTGTGGACTCATATACACCCCTTCCCATTAAGGGGGGTTTTGTTGGAATCTAATCCTGAACACATTGTGAAGTCCAAGAGACCTTATTGAGAAGTTGAAAGCAGGAGGCATTCTAATATATTTATTGTACATTAGTTAATGAAAATTTCATACTTTGACACCTATCTCTCTTGTTTTCTTGTGTTTTTGTCTATTTTCCCTTTAGGGGCAAGTAACAAATATATTGTTTTATTTATGTAAATATTCATCTTTGATAAATGAGCTTTCAAACTATGAACCATTTTTGCATCAAAATATATGTATGCAAACATTTCAAATATATAGATAAGTGGAAGCTATGCAAACATTTCAAATATATGGATAAGTGGAAGCTATTTTTTATTGCCTCTATTTTTTTTAATTCATAGAGCTAATTAAATTTCCTCCCTTCATGCTTTAAGCATACATTGCTAAGAAGCTCTTGCTAAGCAGCTCTTGTTCTTAATATTAAAAAAAAATCTAATTATATATTGACACTATTATATTGTTTTGTAAATTTGAATGGGTTAAAGAGTTAAATGTATATTTACGATTATGGTTGGTTTTCTAGTTAAGGTTTCATGGTAGTGCTTAGTTGTCATTATGATTATGTGCAAAATATTATCTAAGTAATGAAAATTTAAAAAAAATGGATTTTCAAGTTTTAAATGATATGTTGTATTGGGATAAGATTAAAAATGCCGCATTATCATATTTTAAAGTGATTATTAAATGGTATTTACTTCATAAGAGGTAAGAGAAGAAGCACATGGAAGTGAGTCACCTATGTAGATTTTATAAGACAAAAGAGAGGGGCATGTTGCCTTCTAAAAATTTAAAAAGGAATGCACATTACCTCAATTCAAGTCTAAAGGGAAGATTGTTAGGTAAATCTACTTTATTTTTTCCATTTGTATTATGTGGAGCAGAACATAACACTTCAACCTTGACAGTAGAATAATATCCTGGGCTGGCTTCTCTTTTGATCATATTGGCATGCTGATGAATGTGGAGGAGAACATAACCCTTCAACCTTGGACTGTTGCAAGGTTTTGTGTCTTCTCTAGAATGTTGAGAAAGATAATATGATTCTTTCAACGCTTCTCTATATGAATGTATGTTTTTATTCTCTCTGCTTCTAGCACCATCTTGTTTCACGAATTTATTCTCTAGGTTTGCTCGAAATTTGACACTTTCTTTAGCAATTGAATCATAATTTCGTTTGGAAAGTTGTCTGACTGTTGGCTTTTACTTCATTAGTATGGGAATTAGTGTCAGCAGCTGATAGGCGTTGATTCTTGATTATTGAAAAAACGTTTTTGCCATAACTAGAGGTTTTATCTCCAGAAGATGAAACAGGGGTTATGAGACATCTCTGGGATAAAGATATATAATTTTCAGGTGCAACAACAGCAGATGCATAACGGCCCCGACCAGGCTGAAAAACACTCGCAAGCCATGCAGCTACCTGTGCAGAATGGTAGTAAACCTTCAAACCAAGTATTTCACATGATCGAGTGGACTCCTAATCCTAGTCCTCAGGATATACTTGGTCCAGCTTATCACATTCCAATGGAAAGAAAAGTGAAGGGGCATAATCCAAATGAAAGCTTGAATATTCTTCGTTAATGGACATTAATGATTCTTCGTTAATGGACACGTATAATTTGTGCACAATGAAGTGCACATTAATTGGAGCACATGGCCCAGATTTTGTTAGACCAGCCTTGCGTGCAGCTCCATATGGCCCAGATTTTGTGAGACCATCTTTGCGTGCAAGACGTGAGACCATTCCATGGTTGGATTCAATACTAATGAATCAATGGAATTAGAAAATAAAATTTCAAAATCTTAAAATGGATGCAATGAATACCAATGAACCAACGGAATTAGAAAATCAAATTTCAAAATAATTGGGTTGACTACCAATGAATTAATAGCCTTTCTTTTTTTCTAGCCTATTTAAGCCTTAGCTTTTCTTTAGCCCAGTTGTCTCTCTTTAGTCCCATGCCTTAAGCTCTGTAGTCCATGGCAATTATAGAGATGTAGAGATTTATTGCATATGGATTTCACATAACATCTGTATTTCATTTATAGATTGGCAATGAAATTGGGTATGATTGCCTATCGATGCATTATCGATGCATTGACTGTGTGATGGGGTGTGGTAGTATTATGATCTTAAATAGGGGTCTGGCTATTTTATTTTAATTTATTTGGAATTTTGACTGTGTGATGGGGTTTGGTTATTTTATTTTTTATAATTGTTTATTTGGAATTTTGAACAACTGCCATTAAATTAATTTGGAAAATACACTTATCCCATCCTCCTTTCAATCTAGAAAAAACATAAATGATAGTCCACCTCAAATTCTAAGATATAAACACTTATTGAAATAATAAACACATATTAATGTAAAAAAAATAGAAAATAATCAAAGTCATATATAAATTCAGAATATAAAAATAAAATTTTCAAAATACCACATTATGAAAAAAAATTTATTATTTTATACCAAACTCTCGGTAAATATAAAAAATAAAAAAATTATTAATAAAATTTAAAAATAATAACATACATTTTTTTTTTCTTTTCACATTAAAAACGTTGTAATCTTTTCATAATCTATAAAATCTTAAAATCAGTTATTTTTAAAAAATCTATAAATTTTTTAATGAATTATAATAAAAACTATTATTTTAAATTTATCTATACTCATGCCCACTCTACCAAATCTCAAATCAAGTTAAAAATTTCGTTGTTCATTTTTTTAAAGAAATACATGAAAGATTATTGTCCACATCAAGTAATCATAAAGATAATCATCTTAAAAATAAAATAATTATTTTAAATATTATGGCTGAAATCATATTCTCAAGATAAAAAATCTTAATTTTAATTATATATAATTATGATCTCTATATAATAAAAAACATGTATGATCCAAATTTAAATTAACTAAATTGTAAATTTATGTATATATATATCAAATTTTAATTCAAAAATCCATTCATTTTAAACTTTATAAATTTCAAGTATTCTTCTCTTTCTATATATAATTAAAATCATTTTTTTTGTTAAATTATCATATTTGATTTGATAACATTTAAATTTTAATAGACAAATTTCTAAAAAGATATTTTTGATTTATTTATTTTAATTTATATGTACATATAATGAATAAACCCAAGTATGCATTTTATCCAGTAATAATGGACAAACAATTCACAACAAAACACTTACCTATATATAAATTAATAAAATAAATAAAATGTGGTCATCCTTATATGTATTACACAAATCCAATGGATTGGTGGACTTTGTCATAGGTATTTGTCTTTAAGTTTCTCTTTTAATTGTAATGATTCTTCCTTAATGGACACTTATAATTTGTGCACAATGAAGTGCACATTAATTGGAGCACATGGCCCAGATTTTGTGAGACCATCTTTGAGTGCAAGACGTGAGACCATTCCATGGTTGGATTCAATTCATGCATTAATTTAAATATGTTACAGTTTGGGTTTCATGGTTTTAATTTTTTTCTTCCAAATTCCATCAAAAAGTAGATGCGTTGTTTATATAGTTGGGTCTAACCAGACCATCGCAGTTCAAATAGCAATCGGTGATGTTTGGTTGAGGAATAGTACAAATTCCCATGGTTCTAAATTACAAATTCTTAGCCGTTTAAGTCTCATATCCACAATCTGTCGTTAGCCCTCGAATCCAAGCTAAAAATTCGCATGGCTCTAAATTAAAATTCTCATACGTTTGGTATTTGATTTGGCCAAATCTAGAAACAATTAGAATTAGACAATGAGAGACAATTATGCAGAATTCGGCAAGTGGGCATTTACCCGCTTGGTCATGCAGAATTCGCTATATATGGAATGGGCTGCCGTCAGTCTGGCTGGCCTGCCGAAATGGATTCCTCGGTCTGGCTGGAATAAATAGCTTTCTCACCAAGATTGAAAATTATCAGTTCGTGAGATATTTAATCATTTTACATTATTCATCCTATATTTTCAACAATATTCCTCATCGAAAGCTTTGTTCTTTGTTCTGCCTGAGCAGGGGCAGGACCACAGTGCTCCAGGGTTTGAGGTGGAAGAAGTAATCAATGGAGAATGTTGAGTGCGTTATGGAAGAATATCTAAAGGATGTCCCATTGGTTATGCATGGCCTCGGGCTTTCTTGAAGGGGCGGTTATTTGCTACTTAGGAGCAGTGATGGAATTTGAAGGGCAAAATGCTCCACATAGTGCATTTTGACAGTCAAATAAGATTTAAAATTTTAGTTGACAGTTTTTTGTGAATTATGATAAAATTTGTAAAACTTATTTTTGAAGGGCAATATAATTTCTAAACCGTCATTATATTATTATTATTTTTGAAAAACAACAAAATTCCTAAAATGTTATTATATTACTAATTTAATAGTAGTAATAATATATTTATGTTATACAAATTATACTTTCTAAATTCCAACTTAGAAAGCATACATTCATTAAATAAATAGAAACATCTATTAAATTAAAATTATTTCCTTGTGCAAGTTGCATTGATTTGTTAATCTATACTTTCTAAATTCCAACTTCCAAAGAATACTTCTATTAAAAAAATATAAACATCTATTAAATTATAATTATTTCCATGCCTTTCTATTTGCAAGTTGCATTGATTTTTCCTAAGAAAAAAAACACTCATATTTTTTTATTTTTTATTAGTGCAATGGGCGGCTACAGTCTACAAATTTAAGTGCTCAATGTTCATTGATTATATTAGCATGCTGCAACAACTTTGGGAGTTGGAAGTTGGGAGTCGGAGGGCCTTGGAGACAAAGGTTGAGAGTTATTTGCATTATAGAGGTAATTCTTGCACTATTTTTTTGCATGTGTATTTAGTCATTTATCCCATAATTTCAATAATCTATATAGATGTGGACTTAATTCTCCAACTCCCATTGAAATTGAAATGAACATCTCAATTTTAGTGAGGATGCAAAATTTAAATGAAGGCAAGTACTAAATCAGGAGTTGAGAGAGATGAAATCTGTGTGCAACATTTGGAATGAAAATTGCTTATGCAGTTTGTAGAATAAACGATCCTACAAAAAAATACATATAGAGCTATATTTTGTAGAGTCTTGCATTCATTATTTATAACAATTCGATTTACAGAGACTTGCATCTATTTAAAAATGTGCCATGTATTTACAAAGACTCAAGCATCTTTTATAACAATAATGACTAGGGTATAGATATATAGCTTTCCAGTGGGCATATTGATTCAATTCAAATATAATGTAACTCTTACCTCCATTTTATGATAACAATTTTGCAAACAAAAATAATTATGTGATATTTGTTTTATTTTTATATGCATAATTGTGCCAAATTATAAAATCATTTTTTTTGTTTATTTATGCTTCATTATTTATTTATTTTTGTTTATTATGAAGTGCATTCATATTTATTCTTTTTAAGTTATTTTTTTATATAATATTAATTTAGTACATAAATGGTAAATAAAATGAATGTGAATCAAGTTAATGGATAGTAATACATACCACCATAGATCCATCTAAAATGGGATCTACCAAGTGCCCAGAGGGATCAAAACTCTCATAAGTGCAAACTCTTTTTTATACTGGAAATGTTGACGAAGTGTGTAATGCAATGTTTATGGTTTTAATTTATCTCATTTATGTAGTTTTATATATATGTCGTTTGAAATATTTTAAATTCGATTTTTTTTATAATATATATATATATATTTTTTTATAAAAGGCACGTGTCATTTATAGGATGAGCATGGAAGGAGTTACACATCTCCCAATAGTGGGCTATAGAATGGGCCTCAAAATATTTCTAAAAAAATCAACAAAATTAAATTATTGAAGGGTAATTTTTTTGGGAAGACTTCATTGTTGAAGGGTAAATTTTTAAACAAAACGTTCCCGACGGGTAATATAAAAACCCAAAACTTAAAAAAAAAATACGACGAGTAGAATATAAACCAAATTCCAACATTACTTCGGAGCCATCCTTCCACCTCTTCTACCTTAGGTGCAATTGTTGCGAGACTTGAATTATCTTAACCGAAGATGGCTACTAAAGATATGAATGAATCCCTTACTACAAGGGGTATTCGGGTATGTTTTGGAAGGACTAGCAACATTTTCAATAGCCAATAAAATTAGAATTAGGTGCAAATGTATCCCACAATTGCTACCTACTAATAATTCTTTTTTGCCACTAAGATACCCATGTTAAGTGTTGATAAGGGGTTCGAAATCGGTTTGATCACACTTGCTTGTAGTAGGATTTGACAAGTTCCCTAAAAATAAAAAATAACCATTGTTTAAAAAATGAAGGCCTATCCTAATCAATACTAACCTAATAAAAAATGGTTCGTGACTTCCTTGGTGGAGGGTTTTAGTTGTTTTATGGAAATTTTCAGCAAGTGGTAGCTGTCCACTTCTAGTTATTTAGCTCTCTTTTTTTGGACTCATATACACCCCTTCCCATTAAGGGGGGTTTTGTTGAAATCAAATCTTGAACACATTGGGAAGTCCAAGAGACCTCATTGAGAAGTTGAAAGTAGGAGGCATTCTAATGTATTTATTGTAAATTAGTTAATGAGAATTTCATGCTTTGACACCTATCTCTCTTGTTTTCTTGTGTTTTTGTCTATTTTCCCTTTAGGAGCAAGTAACAAATATATTGTTTCGTTTATGTAAATATTCATCTTTGATAAATGAGCTTTCAAACTATGAATCATTTTTGCATCAATATATATATATGCAAACATTTCAAATATATGGATAAGTGGAAGCTATTTTTTATTGCCTCTATTTTTTTAATTCATAGAGCTAATTAAATTTCCTCCCTTCATGCTTTAAGCATACATTGCTAAGAAGCTCTTGCTAAGCAGCTCTTGTTCTTAATATTAAAAAAAAATCTAATTATATATTGACACTATTATATTGTTTTGTAAATTAGAATGGGTTAAAGAGTTAAATGTATATTTACGATTATGGTTGGTTTTCTTGTTAAGGTTTCATGGTAGTGCTTAGTTGTCATTATGATTATGTGCAAAATATTATGTAAGTAATAAAAATTTAAAAAAAATGGATTTTCAAGTTTTAAATGATATGTTGTATTGGGATAAGATTAAGAATGCCTCATTATCATATTTTAAAGTGATTATTAAATGGTATTTACTTTATAAAAGGTAAGAGAAGAAGCACATGGAAGTGAGTCATCTATGTAGAATTTATAAGACAAAAGAGAGGGGCATGTTGCCTTCTAAAAATTTAAAAGGGAATGCACATTACCTCAAGTCAAGTCTAAATGGAGGATTGTTAAGTAAAACTACTTTATTTTTTCAATTTGTATGATGTGGAGGAGAACATAATCCTGGGCTGGCTTCTCTTTTGATCATATTGGCATGCTGATGAATGTGGAGGAGAACATAACCCTTCAACCTTGGACTGTTGCAAGGTTTTGTGTCTTACTTCTCTAGAATGTTGAGAAAGATAATATGATTCTTTCAATGGTTCTCTATATGAATGTATGTTTTTATTCTCTCTGCTTCTAGCACCATCTTCTTTCACGAATTTATTCTCTAGGTTTGCTCGAAATTTGACACTTTCTTTAGCAATTGAATCATAATTTCGTTTGGAAAGTTGTCTGACTGTTGGCTTTTACTTCATTAGTATGGGAATTAGTGTCAGCAGCTGATAGGCGTTGATTCTTGATTATTGAAAAAACGTTTTTGCCATAACTTGAGGATTTATCTCCAGAAGATGAAACGGGGGTTATGAGACATCTCTGGGATAAAGATATATAATTTTCAGGTGCAACAACAGGAGATGCATAACAGCCCCGACCAGGCTGAAAAACACTCGCAAGCCATGCAGGTACCTGTGCAGAATGGTAGTAAACCTTCAAACCAAGTATTTCACATGATCGAGTGGACTCCTAATCCTAGTCCTCAGGATATACTTGGTCCAGCGTATCACATTCCGACGGAAAGAAAAGTGGAGGGGCATAATCCAAATGAAAGCTTGAATATTCTTCGTTAATGGAGATTAATGATTCTTCGTTAATGGACACGTATAATTTGTGCACAATGAAGTGCACATTAATTGGAGCACATGGCCCAGATTTTGTTAGACCAGCCTTGCGTGCAGCTCCATATGGCCCAGATTTTGTGAGACCATCTTTGCGTGCAAGAGGTGAGACCATTCCATGGTTGGATTCAATACCAATGAATCAATGGAATTAGAAAATAAAATTTCAAAATCTTAAAATGGATGCAATCAATACCAATGAACGAACGGAATTAGAAAATAAAATTTCAAAATAATTGGGTTGAATACCAATGAATTAATAGCCTTTCTTTTTTCTAGCCTATTTAAGCCTTAGCTTTTCTTTAGGCCAGTTGTCTCTCTTTAGTCCCATGCCTTAAGCTCTGTAGTCCATGGCAATTATAGAGATGTAGAGATTTATTGCACATGGATTTCACATAACATATGTATTTCATTTATAGATTGGAAATGAAATTGGGTATGATTGCCTATCGATGCATTGACTGTGTGATGGGGTCTGGTAGTATTATGATCCTAAATAGGGGTCTGCTATTTTATTTTATTTTATTTAGAATTTTGACTGTGTGATGGGGTTTGGTTATTTTATTTTTTATAATTGTTTATTTGGAATTTTGAACAACCACCATTAAATTAATTTGGAAAATACACTTATCTCATCCTCCTTTCAATTTAGGAAAAACATAAATGATAATCCACCTCAAATTCTAAGATATAAACACTTATTGAAATAATAAACACATATTAATGTAACAAAAATAGAAAATAATCAAAGTTATATATAAATTCAGAATATAAAAATAAAATTTTCAAAATACCACATTATGAAAAAAAAATATTATTTTATACCAAACTCGGTAAATATAATAAAATTAAAAAATTATTAATAAAATTTAGAAATAACAACATACATTTTTTTTTTCTTTTTCTTTTCACATTAAAAACGTTGTAATCTTTTCATAATCTACAAAATCTTAAAATCAGTTATTTTTAAAAAATCTATAAATTTTTTAATGAAATATAATAAAAACTATTATTTTAAATTTATCTATACTCATGCCCACTCTACCAAATCTCAAATCAAGTTAAAAATTTCGTTGTTCATTTTTTTTTAAAATACATGAAAGATTATTGTCCACATCAAGTAATCATAAAGATAATCATCTTAAAAATAAAATAATTATTTTAAATATTATGGCTAATCATATTCTCAAGATAAAAAATCTTAATTTTAATTATATATATAATTATGATCTCCATATAATCAAAAACATGTATGATCCAAATTTAAATTGACTAAAATTTATGTATATGTATATCAAATTTTAATTCAAAAATCCATTCATTTTAAACCTTATAAATTTCAAGTATTCTTCTCTTTCTATATATAATTAAAATCAATTTTTTTGTTAAATTATCATATTTAATTTGATAACATTTAAATTTTAATAGACAAATTTTTAAAAAGATATTTTTGATTTATTTTAATTTATATGTACATATAATGAATAAATCCGAGTATGCATTTTATCCAGTAATAATGGACAAACAATTCACAACAAAACACTTACTTATATATAAATTAATAAAATAAATAAAATGTGGTCATCCTTATATGTATTACACAAATCCAATGGATTGGTGGACTTTGTCATAGGGATTTGTTTTTAAGTTTTTCTTTTAATTGTAATGTATGTTAGAAAGTGTACTCTTAAGTAAATAAAAAATCTATTTTGGTCAAAACAAAACTCTTTGAAAGTTAATGCCCTAGTACAAGTTTATAATTCCTTGAACAATGAATATGGTTCAAATTTTCCATGCTTTCAAGCTACCACCTAAATTCCTTATTTTTGTGTTATATATATAGACATTGGAAAAAGCGTTTGGACCTCAAGGAATTTGATCCCTCTTAACCCTTAGTAGAACCATTTAGTTAACATGGATTTATACTAGTTAAATTATATTGATATGTGGTGATATTTTGATAACCAAATTAACTTATATATATATTTTTTTCAAAACTCTATACAATCCCTAACAAACATAACTAAATCTTTAAATATAAATTCAAAACTAACAAACATAACCAAAACTATAAATAAATATGGATTCAAGCTTATGTCATCCCTACGCACCCAATACCTATTACAACAAGCTAAGTTGAAAGCCCTACGCAACCAATACCTATTACTATATATCATAGCCAAATCATTAACAAAACTACACTCTAAAACATAATCTTATTTTTATAAATAATTGTTTATTATTAACAAAATTATAATCCAAAAGAAAAGAGATATAAATGTATTAAATAATATATTGTAAAAAAGAATTTTCGTCCGTGCCCTTAAACATGTTCAATGTTAAAATTCTACCCAAGATATCAAAAATATTTAAATATCTCAAAATAATAATATTAGTAAAATATCAAAACATTTAAAAATATAGAAATAATGATATTGATAAAATATAAACTACCTAGATATTATATGCATTAGAGTACTTTAAAAAAAACTGCCTTTTTAAAAAGACATAGTATATAACTTAATAAATTATAAACTCTTAATGACAAGAGAAACTAACCTTACAATTTATTTTTTTATTGACTTTATTGTGTATTTAGAGTAGTTGTACTTTGGTATTATAGTCAGTATGTGTTGCACAAGACGCAAAACATCTGCACCGCACAAAAAACACATGTGACTATTTTCGGAAACAGTCGAATGGTTGTTCGGTTGACTGTAATTCTCCAACGCGTGAATTAAGTCATTGCTGCATGGGATAGGTGTTCCCTGCTCCACGAAGGAAATCCATGAGATCCTCCTATCCTATATATATGATAAGGTGGATCCTCAGGATGCCTTAGAAGTTTCTTACAAACCATTGTGGATGTGTTCTGTAGATGACATTAAAGTGTAGTTCACAATGCAGCTTTCAAGAGAGGAGGGCATTATTCCAGTGATTTAACAAGATAATGGAACCATCTATTGTGAATCCATCAACATTTTAGCCCAATTCAAATTCAGTTTTACGAATAGAATTTCAAGTTTGTTGGATGTGTGATTGTTGAAGCAGTATTTTTGGTCCATGGATGTCTATTTTCCTTGATCTTTTTAAAAACACATACTTGGAGCTCTAGAGTGTCTACCATCAACTCGTACCTATTTCCATTGGTCAACATTCCTAATTATTCTCCAAATTAACAACCATAGGAATGATTGTTGTTAGTGATTCATAAGCTTCTGCCTAGAACCTGCATAAGTTTGCATGTAGAGATGGAAATTCTGTGGCCCCAACGAGAAACACCCTCCTAGCATGCAACTTATTGATGTTGATCGAGGAGGATCATCTCATTGCTGATCATATTTAAAATCTTCAAACAACAGTTCAAAGGTTACCGTGGTAAAGAGCTCGTCAACAGATTTCCATCAACGCTTGTTTCGTGCGAAACGATTTCTAGATGAAGAAGTTGTCAGCATTTAATGTTAACCTTGATTAAAAGTATACTATGGATTGAAGTCAACCTTTGATTGAAGGAACCTATCAATTGAATTCAACCATGGATCCATGTCAACGATGGATTCAAGTCAACCCTAGATTCAATTCAAGCTTCGGTTGGAGTCAACCATGTATTGGTGTCAACCTTGGACTACATTCAACCTTGTATTGAATTAAACTTTGCTTAAAATTCAACTATGGATTGAAGTCAAATATAGATTGAAGCCAACCTTGGATTGAATTATACCATGGATTTAAGTAAACCTTCTATTGAAGTCAACCTTGATTATAAGTCCATTATGGCTTGAAGTCAACTACGGATTAAAGTTAGCGATGGATTGAAATCAACCTTGCTTAAAAGTCACCTATGGATTGAAGTCAACCTTACTTAAAACTTGACTATGGATTGATGTTAGCCATGGTTCGAAGTCAATCAACCACTTTTAAAAATGTGGTTGTGGGTTGAATTCAACTATGGTTCAAAGTCAACCTTGGATTGAAGTCAACCATGGTTGAAAGTCAACCTTGGACTAAAGTCAACTGTGGATTGAATTCAACCATGGATTGAAGTCATTATTGTTGATATTATTAATGGATTGATGTCAACCATGGAATTAAGTCATTAATGTTAATATTATTAATTGATTGAAGTCAACCTTGGATTGAAGCGAACTATGGATTCATGTCAACCATTAATTGAATTCAACCTCGAATTAAAGCCATTTATTATACGGTAGGTATTTTTTATATACCAGGAATATTATACAAGAAATCCCTAGCATTCTTTTAGTACATACACAACATCTTCTGCAATAAAGCCTTGATTATTTTAACATATTCTAGTATCTTCTATGAGAAACCCCCTGACTACAATAGGAAAACACCACATTTCAAAGTATTCACAAAATTACATGTTTCCTCTCTATTGATTGAAAAAACCATCCTCAGTTAATTTAACCTTCTCTACCTTAAATCATTCCCATACCCAAAAATGTCCTCTAGGACTGATCCTCTCCTTCACATGGAAGATATTGTCTGAGTCAATATCACTTGAGTCATTCCCATACTGAAGAAATATCCTCAAAGAATGGCCCTCATCTATCCTCAAGGAATGATCCTCTACTTCACATGGCAGAGTCGCTCTATCAATATTCCTATATGCATCATCGTTCTCTTTCGGGTCATCGCTCGCAATAAGGTATTCAACTGGATGAATCAAACAAAACAACTGAATCATCTCTAATATTTACCCAACCCTTCTTCAAACTTACTTATTTAAGTGAAAATTTCATTCATTTGAATGACAAATTTCTGATGTACTAAGCACATCCTTTTCTTTATGATAGGTAGGACAAGTCTATAGCACGATCACCTGGTCCATGATAAACACCATTACAATTGAAGCTCGTTCATCAAAAGATTGTTGCAGCTAGACTACAATTTTTTTTGTAAAAATTACGTTCTATGATAGATATTCTTTTTACAATTTTGTAATGTACAATGTTGCCTCAAACACGACATAAGCATAATGCAGAGACTCCTTGGGCATACCGATCAGAACAACAATTCAACATAAAGACAAATTTGATCCAGTAAATACATTGTTGTAGGTTTAATACAATTTTCTTGAAAAAACATAAGTTTATGTTACATGTGAATTTTACAACTTTGACATGTACAAATTTTGTCTCAAACATTGCAAGAGCTATGCAATGTCCACATCATATTTGAGTGTGTCCTCGTTGTGAGCATCGAATTGTGGCTTCATCATAACTAAGCATGTCCACATGATAAGCATTGCATAGCTTCCTCAGATCATCGTCCTAGAGAAATCAATGCAATAATTCTCTTTGCACATTCCCATAAAGTCCTTTGGCCACAAATCCAACTTCATATTATAAATCATCAATTTGGTGAAAAAGCGCCAGAAGATGGGATGGCATTTCCATTATGTGCAAAATTATTCAACTCAACCCTTCAGGTGACTAATACAAGACACTACTTCACATAAAGCGACCCAAACAATCATCAAACACACTCATGAATTGTACCCAATAGATTCAAATCTTATCATATCTCGACTCTTCTTTAAAGAATGGATGTCTCAGAGATTGAAAAGCAGTCAAACTTTCAGAGGGTTCAAACTTGAGAAGGCCTTGCAACAAGTCTATAAAAGGACCCGTGAAATGGTCTACATGTTGCATTATCAAAGACTACAAAACCCATAGCAAGGAGAAATTTTTTACAACAGAATTGAAGAAACAAAGCATATATCATATGATCAGTCATGTAATAATCATACCCTAAGTTTTGGTAATTTCCTTACGGTTTTGATGCTCTCCCTAGAATATGCTCCTCCAGGCCAATTCAATCTTGTTCCATGTCTAAAATATTTTGCATATCTTCTACTCTTGTCAAGATAACATTGAAAATTATGGTTTAATGTAAGTCTTTGGCCTTTTACAGTATCTAATTTGATTAGGGTAACAAACCTTGGCAAAAATAAAAAAAATTCACTCTGCTTTCTTTATCACATGATAAGGAAAAGGTCCTAAAACCCTTTCCATCATAGCAAGATGTTCCATGTTTTCATTGGTATGAAATAAAGTATCTCCCTGCAATGTTAAGATGCAGGTAACATAAATACCATTTTCACAAGTTTGTATATAATATTCAAACATAAGGGAAACTAACGTAAAAGGTTACCAAGTACATTTCAACAAGTATGCATCCTACACTCCAAATATCACAAGGGTAATTCCATCCAAGTCCTGTTAAGAAGCATAAATAGAAAATACAAAAGGGGCTTAGATTCGATAAGAAGGAATTGTCATTGGTCCTTCAATGTGCTTGCTAAACCACTAAACAATGTTTCTGGCTCACCCAAAATAACTTCAGGAGCTTGATAATGCCGAGTAGCAACAACTAAGGTGTGATTTTGATATTCAAATCTAGTGCTCCCAAAATCAAATATCTTAATTGCACTTGACTTTGGAAATTGTTTGAACTCATCTGGAGATCCCTTAACACCATTTTGAACAACAACCATACTATCATAGTGGATTTGTTTACATAAATGTCTTGAAATATAGAAATTAAAAAGATGTGTATATATGGAATCAAAACAGATATGTGAATTGACCAACAGACAAAAATGTTCAATTAGTCACTCATAGTGACAATCATTAGGCCTGATTTTGGGACTAAATGTGCCATGTGTTTGTAATAAACATATCAAACCCTTCCACCTAAACTTCATCATCAGGACGAACATGTATTGTCCAGATGATGAACCACGGTTGGAAGGTTCAAAATGTTGACTATAGACATTACACATATCACAAATCATCCGAAAACCTAGACAAAATATTATGTTGTTTAATAATCTACAATTCATTCTTTTGCTATGCCACTCTAATAACGTACAAATTAGTATTATCTAATGCTCACTAATCAATATAGACTAGATGTGCTATTAAGCATAATCATAATCATAACCACTAACACACCACACTGGTAAACTACCTTGCAATCCATAACCTTCACATAGTCTGATGAAACAAAATGTATATTTTCAGGGTTTAAATCCATGTGAACGAGTTTCAACTCATGCATATCTGCCATAGATCATTGGAAAAATTAGGAAATCAAAATATTAAATCGATATTGTTTATACATTTTTCAAGGGCCATGACAATCTTATCTCATAACTTGAAGCCAAAGATCACCTAAGGAGTAGTTTAAAAAAGCTGGAAAATTTCAACAAATGGAGCAAAACTATAAGAAACCAACCAATTAAGTAATTTAGAGAAGAGAAATAGAAAAAAAAATTATAAAATAATTACGCACTTGCAACAGATTCCAACAGTTGCCTTCCAACCTCCCAGACAAGATCAATTGGAAATGGGTGGTAATTGTTTTTCTGTGGAAAATCATATAAGCTTGGCCCAAGCTTCTCAAAAACCCGTTTTACATCCATCCAAAACCTTAAACACACACGCTAACAACCGTATACATGATGTAGAGTATTCTAAAGTGTTGGTAAGACAAAAGAACAGAGATATAAATTGCCACGGAATACTGACATTGCAAGTGTGGTTCCAATATTCAAACCATTCGTGCATTTGTACACAACTGCATTGGGAAAGGGGATACATCTCAAGCAGTCATTTACACTATGAAATATATCCTTTAAAAAAATCATCCTTGCATGTTACCCATCATGCCCATATATTAAATTATGAATGTAAAAACAATACATCCTAAGTAAGCATCAAAACATATACTCTCTCATACCATGTGCCATTTTTTTCATACTTGGAAACTTCTCGAAGCGCATCAATTTCGATCATTGCCGCATCTTGGTACTTTTGTACACCACGAAAAATTTTAATAGATGCTTAATCCTTTGATTTTCGGTCCCAACATTCCAAAACTCTGCCAAATGCCTCTATAAACATGAACGATGACTCCATCAAAAATAAAATTCATTGAATAAATGTTTTACGAAAATAAAAATTTCACAAATATTGCCTCTTAGATCCTTACCTTCACCCATTTTACTAAGTATTTTATCTGCAAAACCAAGAAGAGAGGAGACATTACCCAGATTAGTAGAAAAAATAGGGGAAAGGGTTATTTTAATAACGTTGTGGCATCAAGAGAAAACCCTTATTTAGATCTAGTGCTTGAAAATAAAGTAACAACAATGTAGTAGAAATTTATCATTATAGTGAGGCGTCAAGTTCTCTCCGAGTTCAAACACGTAATGGCCTTCCCTGTCATCATTACGCCATGGCGGGGAGCCATTGCGAGAGATTCCTTCTTTGGGTCTCAAAGTTGAAGATGAAGACTGACTATGGTATGAAGGAATGGAGGGTTTTGTCCCTTATGAGATAGGGGGCACTCACTTTTCTATTTCCATATTCTGGGTCGGTAAATATGATTCTTGGCTGGCCCTGCACATATGGTCATTCATCAAATCCCCATTTATCAAACTAAACAATAAAGAATCCTCTGAAAACATTTCTTGAACCCCGAGGGGGTTGAAATAAAAAATCTAACAGCAACCTAAAGGGAGGAGGGAAGTCAAATAATAATAGTGGGAAACATCTCTCCAGAAAAATATTCTTATCTCTATCGCTGGCCCGTTTGTCTAAGAGGCACTCCAAGGACTCAGCTAAAACCTTACAGTCGAAGTTATTTAGCAGGGTTTCTAAGAGTTGATCCATTTATAGTGAATCCGAGAGTTGAATGCAGTGTGCATGTTCCTTATTCATCATATTCCTCTAAGAAGTCTCTCGCTATGAAGTTTGGATTGCTTGGTAGGGTTTGGGGAAATCGACGCATAGAACAAAAATTCCTAAACAAGTCAGGAAGAATCGCACCAGTCAAATTCGAACTCAACATCATGTGAAAGATAAGATGTGGTAGAGTTTGGAGCGGTGGCGTGAATAGAGGAGGGTTCGATTTGCTTACCCAGAAAATATATAGGAGAAATGACTCCATTCATCGGACGATTCATCCAACGGCCAATAACCCATAAAAACTAAAATTTGTAGAGTGTTTCTCACTTGTAGAAATGCCTTACGGTGTAATTATAACGTGTTACATATTATAGGTGCCAATGTTTAAAAGAGAAAGAAAGGAGGAGAGGCCCACGGGTTTCACCCTGAGACCTCTCCACCCAAAGTGTTGTGCCATACCACTGGGGCACCACCCCACCGATTGAGTGGTTATCAGCTTACAAATATTTTAACTTGACAGCGCTTACACCTTATAAAAGGGCCATGAAATGCCAAGCCACAATCATGTTCAGAGTTCGGAATTTATACATAGGCATGGAGTTGCACAGTTTTCAAGGCAGAGTACAGGCACGAATCCTGAGGCATAGAAGCCATTAATGGCCACAGATCTCGACACAGAATCCATACACAGTCTGTACAGTTTGTCTTTTGTGTAGAATTGTTGTCTCGTTTTACGTTTCAAAGGATATTTGAGGCAAAGGTATTCGAGTTTATACTCGTTTTTCTCAGAATTTCGAGACGGATGCAGTGGTGTAGTCTATTACCATGTTTGAAAAACATAATTCATAAGTGTTTCCAGAAAACATAGTTCGTAACCTTTGAAGACTTAATAAGATCAACCTTCCCATTGGAAACGGCCCGGAGACGTAGCCCAAGAAGGGTGAACTCCGTTATCAGCTCTTGTCTTCATTTTCTGGTTTGTGTATCTCTTTTATGTGCTTTATGTGCTTCAATTATTCTCTTTAAAATTTTCAATTAAGCCTCTTTAATTGATTTTAGCATTTAAACATTCACATGCAAATATTGGTTATAAATATCCTGGATAATTTTTAGATCAGATGTGTATGATGTTTCCAATGCCGAGGTATCAATTTTGAGGAGGAATTTACGGTGAAGTTGTTGACAGTAGAGTATCGAGCCAAATCGCAGAGATATGAGATGAGCCAGAATTTTAACTCTTGGGTAAACATAGACATTTTATGGAGCTTATGCCCACTTTGAAGGCCACTTTATTATCTTTTGCATGTGCCTAAAAGGGTTTAATGAAAATAATGGCATGATGAAACCCATTTAAGCCACCATTTTACTATTTCTTGACAATGTCATGTTAAATTATTTTATTGGTAGAAGAAAGTGGTTCTAACCACTTTTGGAGATGTTTTCTATGATGGTTATTGGACCTCATTGTATTGTGCATTGTAAGTATGGCTTTGACCATATGGTAATAAATTTTCACAGAAAGTGATTAGAATATTGTTACAGAATTTAGGGTTTTAATTATATTTTATTACAAATGAGTTAATGCTGCAACTTATATAAGGGTTGGCCTTCTCATCTATTATTTATGGTTGGATTGTGAGATCTCTCTCATTTTTGGAGCCCCATTGTTATATATTTGATGGATTACGTTGAATTTCAAGGTTTTTCTCCTCCATTTGTAAGTGGTTCTTGGTTCTCATCTTCTAATGTTGCTCAATGATGAATGGAATAGCTAGAACATGTTTTGAGGGCCATAAAAGGACAAATTTGTGACATTGGAACGATTGTGAGAGAAGTTTTCCTCCATTCTTTTTTTGTTTTATGCATGAATATTTCATTTTTTATAATTCATATGTTAGGAGTAAGGAACTTGAAATTTTTCATTGTATGAGGCACACCCTAACACCATTGTTTTGAGTTGGCACCAAAAGGGAACTCCTAGTAATTTTTGCCATTGTGATGTAACATGTTAGGGTTTATTGGTTGGAAACATTGGGGATCCAATTATCCCTAACCATTCATGAAATTCCCATCTTCCATTGGTATTGTTTTCTCTTGACTCCATTTTTCCCTTGGGGATTGGCACTTGTCTCCATGATCCTCTCATCACCAATACTACAATGAAGACCTCAAGTTTTTCTAGTGATAACTCTTCAAATCACCTTTGATCCCTCATTTCTATAGCCTAGCAATAGTATGATACATAATCCCTCCTTGAGTTGGAGAAGATCCAATCGGAAGTGTGGAGAGGTATTTATCGAGGTGAAAATGGGTAACACCTATAGGTTGTAGCTAAGGTAGTATGTTATTTGGGGTTTTAATCACACATGCAAGTTCACAAGCTATAACACTCTCCATGGTATATTTAGCCTTCGATTGGTGATATGGGAACCATTACAATATTTTTAGAAATGATTTCTTGTAGGGTCTTGTTCTCAGCTAAGTTGTAGCTGCTACTAAAAGGGATACTATCCAGGATGGTAGAGGGAAGGAAGCTAAACCAACTGACACTGCAAGGGCCTCGTCCATTAACATTTGCGTAGTTGTCACATCGGATGGGTTATTTTCATTTTAGGCCAAATTGAAAGTAAGACCAAGGGGATACCCTAGCTATCCTACAAATACTAACTCTACAGGGAAGACACACATAAGAAATAAATGGGAAAAAATTATAAGCAATGGTATCTTGACTTAATATTCTAGATCAACAAAAGGTTATTGAGGTAAGGATTTAAACAATAGGTTGAGAGGCTTATTGAATGGAAATATTATCAACCAAGATGATTTTACCCCAATAAGTATGGTTATGAACTAGATCTAAGATAAAATAGGTGTCAATGCAAAATATGCAATTCACCCCAACTAGGGTTCATTTACTCAAAGTGGAAAGTGGCTATGAAATGGTGTATTAATGGTTTAATGGCACTACAAATTGTTTCTAGATGCAAGATATGGCAATTAGTGAAGATTTAAGCAACACCTATATCACCAAAACATAAAAAAAGAATAGATACCCAAGGAGCACCAGTGCTGTAGTATTGGAAAATGGAGACCATTTTAAGCCAAGTTTTGTCTCTAAGAGTTTTATGCCAATTTAAAATTGGGTTTTTAACCATAAAATCAGAAGGTGACCAGAACTACTACTTCTACAAAATGAGGGTTTTAACTTGTTGGTTTTATGAGTGGCTAATGGAATAGAAATTGAAACAAGATAAATAATGGTAGATATTACCTGTAATTATTGTGGATGC
Organism: Larix kaempferi; assembly: GCA_027924585.1. NCBI lineage: Eukaryota > Viridiplantae > Streptophyta > Pinopsida > Pinales > Pinaceae > Larix > Larix kaempferi. The sequence continues at coordinate 143,669 of BSBM01001455.1, read as the reverse complement.
CAAGTGCAATGATGATATTTCCTCTTTGTATCAATTTTAAGAAAAATCAGTGTAGTTTCAAGTGAGATTGATTTTCCCCAAGGAATATAGTGCATCCCTATCCCTACAAATACAAACAATAGAGTTAGATTTGATTCACAAGAGAGAAAAACTATGATTGCAAGATAAGTCACAAAGCAAAACAATGATCCAATATAAAATCAAAATATTCCCTGAGTTGAAATGAATTGGAGAGAGAGATAATTTGGAGGTCCCTCACAACATTTTTCCTCCACCAAGTCATTATCCTACAAAACAGTTCTACCTCAACAAGATAATGTATGAAAACACCATGAATCCACTCAAATGTCTCGGATAATCGATATACAATCAAACACGAGAACACTCCATCAAAGAAGGCTCAAGATCTCTGCAAAATATTTCTACATTAGAAAAATATCCAAGAGCCAAAAGTCCTTTACAATGAGTGAGTTCTTGAATAAATTATACTCTCAATAAAAAATACTTGCCAAAATTCTGAATAGGTTCAATACCATGCAAGAATTTACACAAACGAGGATCTAGAAACAAAGTAGTCCTTACCAATAATTTACATAGAGATTAGCAAAAATAAGAATAAATATTGAAGAAGAAACATAAGAGAGAGAACTCAATTGATGTAAACTTCCACTCTATATTATTCATCAATATGAATACAATTTATAATACATCTCATAGAGAAAATTCAAGACGCTTGGAAAAAACTTGAGTAGCTCACATATGGTAGGATTATAATAGACCAAATATCCAACTAAGGAAAAAATCAATCTGCAACTCATAGTGAAAGGTCACGAATGGGCTAAGTGGGCCTAGCTTGACAATGAGTGACCAAAAATCAACTAGTTAAAGGCTTTTCAGGAGAAAAGGAAGGAAGATGTTGGGGCATAAAATCAACAAACTTTCTGAATTCATCCTAGCACTCCTAGCTCATCCTAATCCATGTGAAAAGAAGAATAAAGTTGCTTTAAACTCACAAAAGCTTGATAAAAGAAGGATAAAGCAAGAATGGCACTCTAGCTCATAAAAGCAGAGTAAAAGATGGAACTAAACCACAAAGACGACGCTATAGTGGATAAACATTACCAAGGTGGAAAAATTATGCACTAGGTGTAGGAATTCTTAATAGGTTCAATACCATGATAGAATTATAATAAGCATGGATCTAGAAGCAAAGAAGTCCTCAGAAGAATTTATTCAGAGATATGCAAAAATAAGAAGAAATAATGAAGCAGAACCATAAGAGTCTGAACTCAATTCATGTAAATATCATCTCTATGTTATTCAAAAATTAGAATAACATATGTTCTGAATTTTTTTTATTGTGTGTTGTTTACTGTAATTGACATTGATTTCTTTAATTTCATTGTAAACTATGATTCATGATGGCCATCGTGATCATGAAGGCATTAATGGGATTCCACGAGGAATGAAATTTTATCCCAAACAATTCAGTAGGTTTCCCTACTATGAGCACCTACAAATTGCTCATCTATTTGATACAATGTGCATATCAGAAAGAATGTGATTGAAACATTATGGTGAATATTGGATGGAAGGGGTGACAAAGAAAAAAATGTCAAAATTTGCAATGACAATTAGGAAGCCAACCATGCAATGAAAGATGTCATTCAATTACATAGCAATGGAGACCAAATTAAAATAAACTCACTCCCATGGTTGTTAACGGAGCATGAAAGTAATGTTGTAAATGAATTCATGTGAAAAATTAAATTTCCCACAGGATTTTGTTCGAACATGAATAATATCATAACAAAGAAAGGTGATTTTGAAGGGGTGAAAACACATGATTGGCATATCTTCATCAAGGTAATTATTATGGTATGTATATTGCTATTTTTTTTATTATATTGCATATTGTTGGTATTTTTTATCTGCTTTTTGTAAAAAAAAATGAAACAATTTTTATATTGTTACAGTATGTTCTACTCTATCTCTCCTGGACAACTTCGACAACAATGTCAAACAATTTATATATAATCTTGGAAAGTACATGAGGTAAGTAGCGATATTTTGCATGCATAAAGTGTTTGTTTAATTCATTGTAGAAGTTATATTTGACATTTGTTTTACTAATTGTTATGTAATATAATTTTTATTTTTGTTAAATCTCATTATTGGTTTGCATCACTTGTAGATGGTTGTCATCTAAAGAAATACATAAAGAAGATATAAAGTATTGGAGGAGACAAATTCCTTGTCTCATGTATGAAATGCAGAAGCATCTATCTTCGACATTTTTCAATGCACAAGAACACTACCTCATACACCAAGTTGAGGAGATTGAATTGTGTGGACCTATACACTCAAGGTCCATGTGGATGGTTGAGAGGCACTTGAAAATTTTGAAGGGTTTGGTTAGACAGCGAGAACATCATGAGGGTTCTATGGTGCAGGGATATATGGTATACCAGAACATGATGTATATTAGTGAATATATTCCTAAATTAGTGTCAAATCTCAATTTAGGTCGCATTTGTGATCTAGACTGCAATAAAAATTTCGAAGGGGAGTTCCTGAACGGGAAAGGTAGATCGAGGAAGGTGAAAGTTAATTATTAGCTAGTGGAGATTAATTATAGTACATTTGACTGTTGATTTTTATGTATATATCATACTTATTTCATTTTTTATATTCAATATGCATCAATTAAAAGTGTATACTGTGTTAAGTGAAAATATATTTGTACTGAATTTTAATTTTATTTCCATCAAGCAGTTGGTTGAGAATGGGATACACATCATTTATACATCGCAAACAATCTTGATTGGATGAAGGTATGTATTGAACGATGTGAACAATATAGTCATGGAATATCATGGGAAGGTGTGGCTTCATTAGTTAAAGCATCTCATCGCAAAGGAGATATCAATATTACACAAAGGGAATTCAATTTAGCATATGGTTTAAAGGATAAGTAGCCAAGCGTATTAATTAGCCATACTATTCAATTTTTTTGCAAATATATTGATGTAGTACACGTTGATTGTTTTCCTTGCAAATCATAAACATGCGCTTAATCATCAATCCTTGATGTAATCTTTACATGTATGGCTTGTCATAGGTAAAACACCACAAGGCTATGTGGTGCAATGGTTGTAAATTTCACATCAAAAAGTTGGATGAAACGAAGAAAACATCAGATTGTGGGATAACTGCAGGCTTTGAGGTGACCAATGTTTCCTCTAGAAGTGACAGAGATCCAGAACTCTCAGAAAATCGATATTATGGCTATTTGCAATATATTATTCAGTGTGACTTTAGGGTGAAAACGTGAAGGTGGGTAACACTTTCGTGAGAAATCAGTGCAAAATCGTCTTAGCGGAAGTTATTCGGCCGAATAAAAATATTATTCGGCCGAATAAAAATCATTGTTCGGCCGAATCATTGAAATTATTCGGCCGAATAATTTTGAGGTTATTCGGCCGAATAACCACAAACAGTTCTCCGTCCCGTTTAACAGAGACTCTTAAAATTTGTGCAAACGGTTGCCGGACGGAAAAAAATTTCGGGCAATAGTTTATTCGGCCGAACGATTGTTCGGCCGAATAATTGTTCGGCCGAATAATTATTCGGCGGAATAATTGTTCGGCCGAACAATCGTTCGGCCGAACAATTAGTCGGCCGAACAAGTTTTCTGCATAAAAAGACAGCATCGGCTGCCATTTGGCATTCCCTGGTGGAATTGTTTGGACCCCGCATGGGCCCGCAGTAGTCTGTTGCTACCCTGCCGACGCCCCACCCCGCTGCTCGCCACCCCGCTGCTCGCCGCCCTGCTTGTGTTCCACGGCTCGCTCTTTCTCCGCGACTCGCGTCTGCTCTATTTCTGCTGTCGCTCGTCGGCTCTTACGTTTCGTCGGGGTGTGATTTGCGCTTGCTCTGTTCGTTGGAAGCAGCGAGTCGGTTGGTTTGTTGTTATTTCTGCTGTCGCTCGTCGGCTTTAATGTTTCGTCGGGGTGTGATTTGCGCTAGCTGCTGCTCGTTGGAGGTAGCGTGTCGGTTGGTCTGTTGTTGTTGGCAGGTGTGTCTTGGTGGGTTGCTGCTTTGAAGGTGTTGCGGTTTTATCTGAACGGTTGAAGGTATGTTTTCGCTTTGGTTTTGACGTAATGATTCTGTTTGTGTATGTTATAGGGCTTATTTGATGACGTTAGTTGTTGTTTGTGAAGGAAACAGGTGTTGTTTGGAGCGTTGCTGGATTGAATACAGGCGGCATTGGGATCGACGATTCTTCACTGCATTTTTATATACAGGTATGCATCGTTACATAAACTTTGTTTTTATGTTGTTGGCAGTCTTAGAATTAAAAAAATCTGTAATGGGTCTTAATATTGGAAGGTTAAATGTTTTAAAATGCAATTTTTATTTTAGAGAATCAGTTTTATGTCCATGAACTCTGTTCATGAACAGTTCACGAATAGAGTTCTGTTCGTGAACTCTGTTCATGAACAGAGATTTGTTCGTGAACTCTGTTCATGAACAGAGTTCTGTTCGTGAACTCTGTTCATGAACACAACTCTGTTCAAGAACAGAACTCTGTTCATGAACAGAACTCTGTTCAAGAACAGAACTCTGTTCATGAACAGAACTCTGTTCATGAACAGAATACCATTAATTATAGGTTAGATATGAACTGTTATAATATAGCTCATAATTTGTCTTATAGAAGCTGTAATCACAACTGTTTAGTAAACATTATCATTGCTGATTATTGGTTATAGATAGTAGTAAACGCAATGCAGTTGAAGCTTACGTACATGTTTCCCTGTATATAAATTCCACAATGATTGCAGTCTAATCATACGATGTACAGAAAATATAAGGATAGCTTTACAATTATTATAGCTTGGTTAGCTTTACTATGAATACTATAATGCTTTGATTAGGCTTTATATGTGATTTCAGATAAGGGTATTAGTACTACATGATTATTCATGCTTATGAGTGCTTGATAGAAACTATGAGCTATGATAGGTCTAAGAATATGAGTAATACAATAGTACTAGCTATGATTAGGTAATGATCTTTAGCTGTAATAATGTTGTTATCATTGCTCAAAGGGTATTGGTTCTCTGATTGACGTAAGCTTTTAGATAATTGAGATGAACTAACCCCATTAAAGTAGGCAGTCCTTTCGATTCATTCTAATCACATGCATTCAACAATGAATCTCCTCCTGCTACTTGGAATTGGGTATCTGTATAATATCATGAAAACTATGGACTTACTACTACTCCATCAACCATGAATGTTCGTTTGCTATCATAGAAGTTTTGTTCATGAACAGAGTTCTGTTCATGATATGCTATGAAATTATAGGCGGTAGTTATGCTATGAAGTAAGGTTTTGAAATATATAAAATGAGAATTAAACATCATAACATGTAGCTGTCTTATTTTTATGAAATGTAACTCCATTGCTTCTTTATATATATGGATATTTAAACCCTAATCCCTGACGAGTTTCATATTAAGTTTTCCAAATTCTCAATGAAGTGATGATAAAGGATATACTAAACAACTTTATAAATGATCAACATGTGGTGTTACTATGTTAAGTCAGGTACAAGAATGTCAATTGAGTTCATGAACTCTGTTCATGAACAGAGTTAACGTAGAAAGTCACTTAAAAATTCAATATTGTAAGTTATTAAGTATTTTTTTTATAAAAATTAAGGAATGTTTGTTTATTGAGATATAGAATGAAAACATAAGTGATAGTTTAAAAATTAGGAAGGTGATTGAACTATTACAATATGGGATGATTATTGATGTCATGTTTATGCTGCAATAGTGTTCTTAGAGTTAGGAGAGGAACTTACAAAAGAAAATAAGTTATAATATTTTAGGTGGCTCTACATTTTTTACGCAGATCTTTAAGAGATATGTTTTTAATTTTGTAGAATGAACATGTACAACTTCAATGTTTGTAAATTGTTTTATCATAGATGTTAACTAGAAGTTTCTTAATAAGGGTATATTTATGTTATACTATTTGAGGAAGCTCTACATTTTGTATGCAGATCTTTAATAGATATGTTTTGAGTTTGTAGAGTTAACATGTACAACTTCAATGTGTGTAAATTGTATTATCATAAATATAAGTTAGAATTCTTTTAATAAGAATACATATATATGTTTAGTGAGATGTTCATTTGTTGACATATATAATTCAAACATATTTGTTGGATTAAAAGTTTTTAAGGTTATTATACTACTTCAATTAATTGTGTTTGATAATGAAATGATTATTAGATATGTCCTTTATGTTGCAATATTAGGGAGTGTAAGGAATTTTAGTTAATTAATTAGAGTTAGGAGGGGGACTTAAATTTTGTTGGAGTTTTTAATCAAATATTGGCTTGATGCTTGTAGTGGTAGTTATGTACATTTTCAATATGTTAATGTTTGTGTAAATTTAGAAGTTATATCAAATGGAAAGAGAGTCTTCGAAGGGAAAGGGTAGGAGGTCATCACAATCCTCAGGAATTGGTGTTCCAATTGGTAGTCGAAGGTTGTCGAATTCACCGCGGGGTTCAGGTTTATTGCATGGGTCCCAGTCGTTTGATCACCAACAAGTTCGAGGGGGTACAAATGATTCTCCTTCGTCTTCTGTGGGAGAGCGTCGATCCCAACGTTCTGTTGGTATGAACATTAATGTTTAATAATGTATAATTTGTATTTTTTTGTGTTTTGAATTTATGGAAAAAGTTAATTTTTGACTACGGCTATATTTGAAGCAGAGCGATGTTCAGAAGATGTGCGTAATTCGATGGAGCGAGGGGAAGATCAAGATAGGAATACAGATGATGGAATAGGTGTGGGTGGAGAGCAGGGTCCTGAAGTTCCTCCTAGAGCTAGGACGACATATGTTCCACTAGCTGAGGGGTGTACACCCATATCAACTTATCCGTCTGATTTACCTAATGAGCTTCCATGGCGAGGTGTTGTGCAACAAACTATTCTTGAAAGTTGTAAATCCCACTATGACAGGTTGAACAATGATCTTTGTTCTTTGGATCTCCCTCCAGAGAGTCGACAAAGTCTAGAGATTGTTTTGGCATCTTTGCAAAAATTCATTGATGCATACGATGAACTTGGACCAACTACAAATAGTTTTGTTCATTTGATGCGGATGCGAAAGGACCAAGTTATGGGTCCAGATAAGTGGGAGGTTGTGAAGGAGAGAGTCAGTAGAGAACAAGCCAATTCAATGTTCAATTTCAAAGAAGGCCTTAAGCGAAAAATGTTGAAAGTGCAATATTTCAAGCATCCTCAAATTGCACATTTAATATATGATCGATTTCTTGCAGCTTATGGTCGATTGCCTTGGAACGATGAGGTTCCTAATTATTTTGCTAGATTTTTTTATGCGGAGTTTTTTTTAGGTATGAAGCCTAACTATACTGATGTTCCCTCTGACTTTTATGGAGCTGGAAAGGGTAGAATATATAATCGAAAAGGTGCTCTTAGAGACCCTGCCACTATACAACCTCCACCTGAGATACCTCGTCCACCAAGGGTTGTGGCTTTAAGATCAGAGATGGAGACAACATCTCAACTAGGGACAATTGGAAGGGAATCAGTAGGTGATGGTTTAGCTTCAACTCTTGCAGGAGTAGAAGTTGGTTTAGGGCGAGAGAAGGCTCGCGCTATTCTTCGTCAGAGTTTTGTCTACAAGACGAATGACCAGGTAGATGCATTGAGCATTGATGATCTCAGGGCTTATGCTAAGTCTTGTCGAGATATAGCTTCAGATGTGTTATCCAATGACACATCGAGCATGGGAGAGGTTTGTTGATTATGCTATGATAATCTATTTGATTTTTTATTAATCATTTTGAATTGAATATTTTGCTACATGGGAATAAGTATATTAAGCAAATGTATTTTGTTTGTAGTTTACGAGAATGTTAAATGCAAATAATTTTCGAGTCTCCAGTAGTCAAAATCAAGAGCATCCTAGTCAAAATGAAGAGCGCTCAGGAGAGGTATTTTAATTATAATATTTATGATTGAACATGATATTTTTTTTGTTTACTTGAATTTTAATAAATATCAATGTATCTTATTGTTAATTTGACTTATCTATGCAGGTTTCATTAGATTCCAACTTTTTAGATGATTTACCATCTCTTGTGAGCTAATGATTTTAATTTTTTTGTTTTGGTTTTAAGTTAATTGCTTAATTTATTATTTGTATCTACTATGTTTTATTTACGAACAAAATTTAAATTTTAGGGAAGAGACCACTTGGAAATTGGGGGCGAAGATGTGGGGTCTTTAATGAATGCAGATATTGGCACTGAGGTAATTTTGTCGAACTAGAAATGATTTTTGATATAAGTTTAATGTTTTATATTTTTTTGATTTATTTGAAAATTGTTTTTGTACATGTTGCAGCTTGGCTCTTTGAGATCTTTTGGAGCCAAAGGAAAGTCTCTAGGGGAAAAAAGTGGTGGACATGCATCCAAAGAATTTGATGTACGATTTTTTTAATAATTGAATTGTTTTGTAGATGAGTTTAATATCTTAATATTTTGAATTTAGTTTAAAATTGTTTAAATAATTTATGATCTAAATTTATAATTTGTTTTTTTGTGTATTGTAGGTGGAGTTGAGTCCCAGGGAAGGTCCTAGTGGAAAATAGTGGAAAGATATTGGTCGAGATGGATAGTGGTTCAGACTTTATAGTTTTTGTTGATATCTATATATTGGTGTTGTTTTGAACATGGATGGTATTTATTTTTTGATTATATATATATGTACATTGAATTCACAAGTTCATCAACTCTTTTTTGGATTATATACATGAGTACATGTCCATTATTTCTCATTTGGTAAATGTTTAGAATATGTTTTGCATGAGTTTTGATAATATTTATAATATGTTTCGCATGAATGTTTAAAATGTTTTTATAGGTGCAATCCAAGGTTAGGAAATGTTGAATGATGACAATGAATGTTATGAAGTTAGAAAATGGGAAGTGTTAGGAATGTTTGAAATGTTATTTCAAGTTGGGAAATGTTGAATGTTGAGAATGAATGTTATGGTAAGAATCAATGTTGGAAAAAAATGAATGGGAGGTGTTAGAGAAAAAGAAATGTTGGGAAAGAATGAATGGGAGGTGTTATGGAAGAATGAATGTTTTCAATTTGTTATGTTGAGAATAAGTGTTATTATAATATGTTTTGCATGAATGTTTAAAATGTCTTGATAGGTGCAACCCAAGGGTAGGAAATGTTGAATGAATGGGAACCCAAGGGTAGGAAATTTTGAATGAATGGGAGGTGTTGGAAATGTTTTTAAAATGATAATCTAAGTTAGGAAATATTCAATGTTGAAAATGAATGTTATGGTAAGAATTAATGTTGGGCAAAATTAATGGATTTTTAATTAATTTAATTTTTATTTTCAATGTTCAGGTACATTTGATGAGGCTGAAATCATGGCAAATGGGGGTAACGGTTTTTTTGTTTTTTAATCATAAGCGAAGATTCCAGGATTGTGAAGTTTGTGCTAAATTAGAGCAATGATTTTAAACAACAATTTGATGAATTTTCATTGATTTGTTGTAAATAATCATTTCTCTAATTTAGCATAAGCTTCACAATCCTGGAATCCTTGCTTGTGATTAAAAATCAAATGATCGTTATCTCCATTTGCCATGATTTCAGTTATGTGAATTTGCACAAGCGATATTTTAAATTAAAGATTTGGGACGAAGAACTTGGTTACAATTTTAAGACATCTATTTAAGATCATATTTATGGTGAAGTATGTATTAAAGAAACATGTTCGATGGATTAAAATACTACAAAATTTAATAGGTCTTTTTGTATTTTTTCGTTAGTATTAATCAACCAAAAGTAAAAATTCGGGGCGGAGTGGGCATAGCCACATCCGTTATCTCATCCCTTAGTGGTCTAATAGACATATGGGGACCCGAATAAAGTACTTTTGAATTTTTAAATTATATTTGAATTCATTTTTAAGCATGTTAAAGTACAACCATTTAAGCTTAGTTGTCATTCAAGAAAATATTCATAAAATCTCAATGAAAAAATATACTGGGCACAACAATTTTGATAATTGGACAAAAAATATATTGCACACAACAATTGACATGGACAAAAATATAGATCAATTTATTTTTGATATATAGTTAAAAACATCGCAATGGAATACCATCTTCAACTATCCGTTCATGGTCACATATGGATAGTTTCCATTTTTTGGTTTTCAACTGTTTTTTTGATGGAACTTGTATCAATTTTATTCGAGATGCACATACTAAATGACTATATTGACAACATATAACATCAGGCTCATAATCCTGAAAGTAGACATAATTTTTAGTCATATGCGTCTGCTGAAAAAAGTAGCCTTTTAAAATGATGGATCCTCTTTCGTATGTAAATCCATTGTCGTTGTAGTCCTCCAATAATTTCATTTTTCCTTCAGTGCATCGCATCAAATAATATTTGACATTTTCGTTGTTGTCTATAGGTGCAATCACAGTGAAAACATCTCCTGTGCAAGTTATGATTGGTGTTAGCGTATTTAAATGAATTGAATTGACCACTTATGGCGAAGGATTAGAATGAACAATTGATTAAAAAGTCAAAAACAAGTTTATTACCTTCTCTTACGAGATCTGAAATTCTATCGCCATCAGACGATATTGCTATTTCTTCTGATTCTAATTCTTCAACACTTGCCAGTGGCATTTTTCCTTTTGGATTAATCTCTGTGTGCCTCCAAGCTTTTACGTAGTTGTTTGTTATGTTTTCACAAACTTCTGTAGACTCGACATTTTCAATGCAAATATGACAAAAGCATGATTGCTTTCTACTGTCAAATGCAAACACGTTGTGAAATGATTTTGTTTGAATAGAGTGAAGATCTCTAGTTCCATGTATGGTGCTAGCGTCATATGGTATTGATCTATTTATATATTGGATCCCAACAAGCCAAAAAAACCTACACAATAAATAGTGTACATGTGTACTTAAATGTTAGTATATACATTTTTTTTAATTTTAAGAAATAATATAAATTAAAAAAATAGTGGACATACCTGCGCACGTCTTTTGATTGTTGATTATAATCATGGCTTAGATTTAATTGACACCATTGGACAACCTCTGCAGCTGAATGAAACCGTGCTGAAGAATAGTTCATTTGCCATCTTCGAAGTGCTCTTTTCACGCATGCTCCTGCACCATCATGCTCACCTTTTCCATGCCCAGTTTCAAAGAAATTCCAGCGATGTTTAATGTTCAGCGCTTTATGAAGTCGACATAACCAAAAAAATGATCGTGAAGATTTAAATTGACCCGCACATCCATCAGACCATATCCAATGCTCTTTGAATTTGACTTCGCGTTTTTTCAGTGAGTCATAGAAAATATTTTCTATACAATGTTGGACAAAATGTGTGTCGTGTGTACGATCATCGCTAATATAGAGGTGATATTCTTTAATCACATCTCGATTGTCACATGTGCTTTCAATGCCATCGATATCCTGTTGAGAATGTCTATATACAACATGGACAAATATCGAAACTTGGTCAGAGTGATAGTATTCACTCTGTATTTCGTTTTGTGCAGCAAATGTATAGTTTTCAGCAAAATCAACCACCGACAAAATTGTTCCGGGTGGAAAAATTTCACGAGACTGTTTGAATTGAAGATCTTGCCATCGTGCTCTATGTGAATGCTGGGTGTATTTATAAATTTCGTTTTCAAATTTTTTGAGAAAATCTGTGACGCATATCTTGTCTTCTAGCAAATCAATTCTTTTGGAACGTGAATCACTAGAACTTGTATTATAGTTGATGTATTCGTATCTCTTCCAATCAACATTTACATTTGACAACGATTGATCATTATCGATAGGGTATTTATTGTGGAATAACACCAAATTTCCACAATGATGACAATGTTTTCCATTGACACATTTCTTTGAATAAAATACTTCATCGTGATTTCTCTCACATAAAATTTGAGATATGAATTCACGTATCGTCGGCGGAGGTGGTGAATTTGTCCAAAACATTTTACCAAATTCAAGAAACGTGTCATAATATAACTGAAATTGCACATGATAACGGCAACAACATGTATCACGTATAGTTATAGGTCGAACATACCATGGTTTTTGTTGCACAAATGTAGTGATTGATATATTAATTCCACCATGATCTTCCTTGAATTTATTGAACAATTGTACTTGTGTCATGTCCATTATATGTTTTGGTTGGCTTTCATATACATTTCGTGATATTCTTTTGCGTATCACATCTCTTGCATTTAGTGAAACTCGAGCATGTTCCAACCAATATTCTCGTACAATATCTTTAACCCCTGCTCCTAATCTATCTTTGTAAGGTTGTCTACAAATAATTGCCCAACAAGCAAGTTCATTATTTTCATCTATTTGCATTTTGAATTTGCTATGTTTGTATAATGTTTTTCTTGATGTTCCAACTACTTTTGCTAGTTCTGTTGTCAAACGCTTTTGTTTAGTACTAGCTGAAAGAATTGCTGTATGAATTGCTTTACGTGCAGCACTGATATCTTTCTTCCTGGATTTTCCAAATTTTTTTATTGCATCGCCTATATTTTCCATCACATTTTGTTTCAATTTTGACTCTTTTGTTACTTTGTGAATACCCAATAACGATGTAGCACCTTCTAATTTCTTGGACACTAATAAACATCTCAAAATTTGTGCTTGTCCTGCTATTGAGTAATCTTTGAGAACTTCATCATAAAATTTTGTAGCACGATATCGTGCAACATGTATTGGTAGTTTTTCTCCATATTTGTCGCAATCAATGTCTTCTAACATTTCATCATCAATAGTAAAAGTACCTATACATCAAGTTAAATTTAATTTAACATATATCAAAAAATAAAATTCATTATAAAAAAATGAATTTGGAAAATATATGATATATACATACCAGGTTCAATTTCTGGATTTTGAACTTGATCTTCAATATTGATTTCATCGACATTAGCATGTAAATCACTATTTACATCTTCTACAATGTTCTTTTCAACTTCAATTTGTTCTTCTTGTACTCTATTTTCAATTTCCATTTCTTCAACATTGTCATGTAAATCTGTATTTATATCTTCAATAGTTCTCTCTTCTGTTTCAGCAACCCTTTATTTTTTGGCAATATATCTGAGTTTTTGTTTCTCTCTATTATCATCATCATCACGTTTACGATCAGCTTTTCTTTTACGATTTCTCTTATTGCCCATGGTTGTTTAATCTATAGACGATAAATTAAAGAATCATGTTACTTTATAGTAAAAACAAATAAATTAAGATTTAAAAACATTTACGGAATTTATAAAAACATGAACTGAAATTTACTTTACCTTTTAAAAATTTTGTAAGAGTCTTTTGAAGAAGATTTTTTTGGAATTAACTTTCCTTTGAAAAAATTCTCTGAACAAAAATCTTCTTTGGAAAATAATAAAAACACCTTGTGCCAAGGAAGAAAATAAAACACGTTGTAAATAAATCTTTGTTGTAAAATTCATTCCAAGAATACTTTTTTGAAAAAATATCTACGAAAAAAACCACTAGAAAAAAATACTTTCAATAAAAACTTATTTATAAATATATCTGGGAAAAAATCATTGTAAAGAAACAACTCTTTGAAAAAAACCCAATTTCAAAGAAATAAGAAGTACAAAATTACTTTGTAAAAAATCCTTTGCAAAATAAGATAACTATTTGAAAAAACTCCTTTCAAATAAATAAGAAGTGCAAAACTACTTTGAAAAAAAAACATTCTTGCAAAGAACCTCCTTGCAAACATGTCTAAGAAAAGAAATATTTTGAAAAAAAACCTTACAAATATCCCTTAAAAAAAACACTTTCAATGTGTCTTTTGGAAAAAAGAAGAATAAACATACTTTGTAAAAATCTCTTTTTCAAAAAAATGTTTTCTTTGCAAATATACAACAAGAAAATAAATATTTGGAAAAAACTTCTTGCAAATATGCCTTAGAAAAAAAATTTCTTCAATTTGTCTTTGGAAAAAAGAAGAAACATACCTTGTAAAAACCTCCTTTTGCAAAAAATGTCTTCTTTGTAAAAATGCAATAAAAAAGAGATATGTTGGAAAAACTCCTTCAATGTGCCTTTTGTAAAAAAGAAGAAGACATAGCTTGTAAAAACCTCCTTTTGCAAAAAATGTCTTCTTTGTAAAAATGCAATAAGAAAAGAGATAGTTTGGAAAAACTCCTTGCAAATATGCCTTAGAAAAAAAAACTCCTTCAATGTGCCTTTTGTGAAGAAGAAGAAGAAACATAGCTTGTAAAAATCTCATTTTGCAAAAAATGTCTTCTTTGTAAAAATGCAATAAGAAAAGAGATAGTTTGGAAAAACTCCTTGCAAATATGCCTTAGAAAAAAAAACTCCTTCAATGTGCCTTTTGTAAAGAAGAAGAAGAAACATACCTTGTAAAAACCTCCTTTTGCAAAAATTATCTCCTCCTTCCGAAATTAGTTTGACAAAAAAATGCGAAGTTCAAACATGCGAAAATAATGAATTAACTTTACGTTTATTTATATGAGTATAATTTTTTTTTTTTTTTTTTTTTTTTTTTTTTTTCCCGGCCGACGTAATTTTTTTTCCGTTTAGTTATTCGGCCGAATAACCTTCGCCAAAAGTTACGGCGCCGTTACGGAAAACAGTTATTCGGCCGAAGAATTATTCGGCCGAAGAATTATTCGGCCGAATAATCTCTGAAACATGACCGATTCAGATCTCTGCAAAAATTTCAGGTTTCTCCATTTTCGGAAAAAGAAAACCACCTCTTACACAACAAAACGAATGTCGGACTTCATACCAGTAGATTCATCATTGAATCTACTTTACGAGGGTATAAATTTTGTTGTATATAGATAAGAACTGATATTTTTTAAGTTTTATATTTGTAACATGTGTCGAGTTATGATTCAGCTCTTTAAAAAAAACAGCGAAAAGAAAAATCCATAACTTTGTAAATACAACACCAAAAAAATCGAAGAAAATGTGGGTCGATTCATTGACGTGTCTACTTCAAAAGGGTGGTCGTAGATTTTTTGATTTTATAGCGGATTGAGAGAAAAGTGGTGCAACAAAAAGGTTGTTGAAAATCGACTGAGTTTCCCCATGGATCGACTTTAAAAAAATATAATAATTAGTATAGAGGTCCATTGGATGCAAACTTATAGTCAGACGTTAGTACATTGTGTGTAGATTGTCGTAGCATTTTCTGTTTTTGCAAAACACAAGTCTAACAACGATTTTAGTGGTGCAACAAATCATAACTCTTTTGTAGTCTTTTCATTTTATAAGAACACACTGTCAAACATTTGCGAAATCGACATATCAAATCTTAGTAAAAAAAATTGAAAAAATTATGAGTAGAAAGCTAACATAATTCTACAAAAGTTTTCTTTTTACGGCAAAGTGAAATTTTAAATAAAAATATCACTTTTGTTCGCCCGAAGTTGGAAGACATGAAAAAAACATAATTATTTTCTCACGAGACCCCCCAAAATAGACACCCATCTTCATTTTTTCACCCTTTAACTCCTTCAAACTAGTTCTGTTCGTTGTCAAATGGTATAGGTTAAGATTGAATCAACGTGATCCCGATAGAACTATTATTGAACATGATAATGGATTTACCATGGTGAATACAAGATTGTTTGAGCCAAGAACGGAGCCCTATGTTCTTCTAAGCCAATGTGAATGGGTATTTTACTCATAAGTTCCAGGTAGAGGGGGCCAGTCATTTGTTGTGAGACACGATCCAAGGGGAAGGATGGTAAATTATAATGTAGAGGAAGATAATGAAAAGGGTCTTGAAGAAGAAGATGATCATGCTGAGGATGATCAACATGAGTTAGTCGATGATCATGTTCTAGATGAATATGTCGAAGAATTAGTTGGATCCGATGATGTAGCAGAGAATTTCCATGAATATGATATCGATGATGACATGATGATTGAAACCGACATCGATGATGATGATGATATGGCAAATCCTTCCAATGTTGAATCCAGATTGGATGATATAGATGATGACTTGGAAGAAGATGATGATGAATTCCATTGAAGTGTATGAGGTATGACTTAATATATCTACTCTATACATTTTGAATTAATATTGCAATAGAATTATTGACTTGTATTGGTACGCATAAATTAATTTTTTAAAGTTTTTTTTTCTATTTTCCTCTATGCTGGTATATGTTACAAGAGGCATTGCTTCTTAAGTATGACAAAAAACACAAGAATTTATTTTTTTGCACATAGATTTTGTTGGGTTATGGGGGATTGAGAGTGACGTGTAGAGGAGGGGGGGGGTCAGATGAGCTTCCACCTTCACTTGGTTGACCCTTTTTAGTAGAGAATATTAAATTATTTTCGAAACAAAGAGAATCTCAGTAAGGAAATGCACAATTATCATGCTAACCCAAAAGGCATGCTTGCTCACGTACTTGACCACTCATATTATAACTATCATGTGATTAAACAACGTTGGCATGGTTAGACTAGACGTCAACATTGAAACTTGGGGGCCTATTGGTCACTCTAATTTCTTACTTAATTCACAAATAGAGTGCTCAATATAAATTTTCAACCTAGGGGAGTCTAGTTATTTCAACGACAATGAAGCAAAATATATGCATAAACACTCAGGAACTGATTCAGTAAACTATAAGTTACCCAATTAATTCAAGAAATTCCTTGCAACTTATTTACTAAGTCTGTACTCAGATAACCAATCAATCAAATTCAAATGCTAATTCATTCCTCAAGAATCAATGGATTATATCAAATTATATCAAAGAATCCTTCAAATTATATCAATTTTGGAAATGACCGCTTCAAGCGAATAATAACTATTTTACTTTTGCAAGAAGTTAAATCCTAATTTACCAGTGCAAGAAATAAAATATTATATTCTATATTTTTAGCATACAATAACAGTTCTATCAGTTTCAGTAGTTCATTAAATAAAACAAACAGAAATGAAATTTAGTGACCGAGCACAGGTGTAACAAAAATCATTCTACGTTTCAATAAAATGCTTCAAAAAGGGGAATCACACACCATACAGTTGATTGTTTCAAAAAACCACACTTATATCAATAAGCTCAAAGTTAAATCAAATCATAATTCCACACCAAAGAAAACAAAAGATACTAAAAAGCGCAATTTAATCCTTCAAATTATATCAATTCTCGAAATGACTGCCTCAAAAGAAAAATAACTATTTTACTTTTGCAAGAATTTAAATCCTAATTTACAAGTGCAATAAATAAAATATTATCTTCTACATTTTCAGCATACAATAACAAATCTACCAGTTTCAGTAGTTCATAAAAGAAAACAAACATAAATGAAATTCAGTGACCGTGCACAGGTATAATAAAAATCATTCTATGATTCAATAACACACTTTGTAAAGGGGAATCACACACCATACAGTCGATTTTTTCAAAAAACCACACTTCTATCAATAAGCTCAAAGTTAAATCAAATTGCACTTCCAAAGCAAAGAAAACTAAAGATGCTAAAAATCGCAATTTAGTCCTTCAAATTATATCAATTTTTGAAATGACTGCTTCAACAGAAAAATAACTATTGTAATTTTGCAAGAAGTTAAATCCTAATTTATCGGTGTGAGAAATAAAAGATTATATTCTACAGTTTCAAGATACAATAATAGTTCTACCATTTTCAGCAGTTCATAAAATAAAAGAAACAGAAATGAAATTCAGTGACTGTGCACATGTGTAACAACAATAATTCTATGATTCAATAACACACTTCAAAAAGGGGAATCACACACTATACAGTTAATTGTTTCAACAAAACACACTTCTATCAATAAGCTCAAATTTAAATCAAGTCACAATTCCAAAGTAAAGCAAAATATAGATACTAAAAATTGCAATTTAATTCTTCAAATTATATCAATTCTCGAAATGACTGCTTCAAGAGAAAATTAAATATTTTACTTTTTCAAGAAGTTAAATCCTAATTTACCATTGCGAGAAATAAAATGTTATATTTTACAGTTTCAGCATACAATAATAGTTCTACCAATTTCAACAGTTCATAAAAGAAAACAAACAGAAATAAAATTTAGCAGCCATGCACAAGTGTAACAACAATCATTCTATGATTCAATAACACACTTTGTAAAGGGGAATCACACACCATACAGTTAACTGTTTCAACAAACCACACTTCTATCAATAAGTTCGAATTTAAATCAAATCGCAATTCCAAAGCGACGCAAACCAAAGATCCTAAAAATCACAATTTAATCCTTCAACTTATATCAATTCTCAAAATGACTGCTTCAAGAGAAAAATAACTATTTTACTTTTGCAAGAAGTTAAATCCTAATTTACCAGTGCGAGAAATAAAAGATTATATTCTACAGTTTCAACATACAATAACAGCTCTACCAGTTTCAATAGTTCATAAAAGAAAATAAATAGAAATGAAATTAAGTGATCGTGCACAGGTGTAACAACAATCATTCTATGTTTCCATAACACACTTCAAAAAGGGGAACCACACACCATACACTCGACTATTTAAAAAAACCACACTTCTATCAATAAGCTCGAATTCAAATATAGTAAAGTAAAGTGAGATATAGTACTTCCAATTTCATTAATATAGTAAAGTCAGATACAACATGCTTTCACTCATACTAAATTCAGATACAACATGCCAATTTGCATGTCCTCATTCAACAACTTCCAGTTAATATGAATATGAATTTGGGACAAAACTTATTATGTGGAAGTTAGTGATATTGAAGGAGGATTCAAGTTGATCTCCCTTGTTCATGTATCCCTTGCAATCAATTAGTTCTTCCCAACACTTCTTCTCTGCATTTTTAGTCAACTTATATATGCTCTTGTACTTGTTTTTAGGCAACCATATAAGAGGAAACCTAAATCTTGATCCCATCCAATTTGTTCCACATCTTTCAATGCACTTAACATACACAAGAACTTGAGATAAGGCATATTTCAGATTTTCAAAACAATAAGGATCCCTTGTTCTCATAGGCTCAAAAGAAGCTTCCCATATGGATTTAATTCCTTCTAATGAATAAGGTTGTTGTTGTCATATGATCCTTAAACATGTATATATAACCTCCAGCTAAGTACTACAATCTGGTTAGCACTTCATGGAGAAGAGAGATATACTTTATGTCCATTAATAATAGCAGCAAGGGATTGTGGTTCACCTCATATCTACAGAGTAGAACCATCCTCTTTTCTTTGAATGGTCTAAGAAGCATTCCATCAATTAATATGGTTAGTGACAAAGGAAGTAAATTCCCTTAGGTGCACATCCCCTGTGAAAGGAACAAGATTAAACTAAACATTCCTGAAGCAAAATAACTCATGTAAATACAATTCACATAATAGATTTTGGTCATTAAAATCACTCCAAGAAAAGGTGTCCAAGAATTTATCAGTTGTAACCAACTAATGGGGCCTTCCTTTCTTAAGATTCTTCAACATGAAAAGGGTCAGTTTCTCATATAGGAAAACTGAATAAGAAGGTGATGGCCCCCTGCAACTTAGTAACTCCTAGACAAGTGCATACATATGCTCCTTTGATTGCTTCATGGATTTAAACTTCTTCAATTCCTTCAAATCTTCTTGCAAATCCTCTCAATGAAACCTTTGGAAAGTCGATTCTTCATCCCATTTTTCTCTGAGTTCCTTAATGACCTTCCTATTTGTAAGCAAAGGAACCATCCCATCCCCATACAAAGTAATCTGATTTTTCCATTTATTTATCTCAACGTTCAACATAGAAATGTTTTTTTCTATCACCTGAGCCTTTTCATCTTCGTCATCCAATTCAATAACCTCAAGGGGCTTCTGAACATTTTTATCATCATCGACCTCCCTAGATAGAGCTTGATCTCGATTTGTTGGTTCTTGTGTTACAACAAATAAAATTTGTGTTTCATCATATTCTTTCTGTGCCACAAGCTCGAGAATCTCAACAACTTCTTTTGATGCCTCTGGTTCTTGTGTTTCAGTGGCTTCTTTCTCTTGTTATGTCACTGATTCTTGTTTCATGGTGGAATTCTTTTGAGCTACTGGTTCTTTTTTCATAGTATATCCTTCCCATGTCATTTATTCTTGTATACAAATCTTTAGAAATCTTGATTTCACCATTTTTCTTTCTCATGATTACATGATTTGACACCCAAGTTGTATGTATTGTAGGCCTGGTGATCCCTATGGATATCATCTTCTTGAGTTCCTTCTTAAACAATGGGGCCAACTGAGGATTGATATTACAAAGCTTTTCCCGGTAAGGTTTGGATCCTTCCTTGAGAGGAATAGTTTTTTCAATGACAAACTAATCATAGGTTTTCAAATCATCATACGTCCATGCAAATACATCTTTGTATTCTCGAAATAAATTCTCAATTTTTATTCTCTCTTCTTTGGAGGAATTCTTTCCAATTCTGATCATTTTGGGGGAAACAGAAGATCCAATATTAATTTCAATCACCTCATCCACCAGCTCATCCCTTTTTCTTTTATATTTTTCATGCCGATTAAAACTCTTTTCCAAATAAAAAGCAACTTTTATTATATCTATATTCAATACATATTCCCCTTTCAAATTATCTTAGAAATTTACCATGGGACTTTGAGAAACGTTCAGGAAATGATTGAATTGAGCATCATCATCAAAAAATTACCAATGGTCTTGGTTATCAAGAACTAAAGGTCTAAATAGAAATTCTACCTTACAATTATTTTGGGATAAATATTTAGGGATCTGGAAAGTACTGGTAGCAACAGACAAATCATATGCAAGGGTATTCTCTTCACGGGGCACAACTTTAATGCCAAAAGCATCAAAGCACTCAATCGCATCCTAGATGACATTTCTATAATATAGGAGTCTATTTTTCTTAGTGGAAAATTGATTTTTAACTTGGGATACTATGAGGTCAGAGTCTCCTATAATAGTTATAGAATTTATATTCCTTTCCGGAGCAATCTCTGGTCCTAAAAGTAAAGCTTCGTACTCTGCCATGTTATTTGTGAAATCAAATTCCAATCAGAAAGAGTACAAATTCTCCTCGCCAATATGTGAAGTTAAAAATAATATGACTCTGGCACCATGACAAGACTTGGCTCCATCAATGTGAAAATTCTAAAATTGACTTGGTGGGAAAGGTTGTCGCCTCACTTCCTCCGAATAATTTTCCAATACCATAAAACTACCAATTTCATCACCAGAATATATAGCTTTGTTGAATAAATGCTAAGGGGTTTCCACATGTTCACACATATGAGGTTCATTTAGTAAAGTGATAGATGAGTCCTTACCAACTACTATGGTGGCTTACGTGAGATCCATCTGAACACTACCCCCAAGTCTGTAAGACCATCTCTAGACAATAACATTCCCCAGACATTGGGAATGTCCAAAACCAACACATTCATAGAGAGTTCCATACTTGAGCACATAGCTAACCTCACCTGTAAGTTATCACTTACTCCTGCAAATTTTATAGGGAAGGGTTCCATACCACATTCATTCCTAAAAGGTCTTGTAGGGATAGGCTGAAGTTGTTCCATAACTTGAAGCGACATAACATTGATCTCGGCACTAGAGTCTAGCATGCAGTTATGCAAAATTAAACCATTGAATTCTAGTGTTATATAAAATGGTCGATATCCCCCATAATTTCCTTCATACACACTTTGAATTATGATAGAAATATCCTTTTGTTCACTTGGAATTTTCTTTTGAAGTACCTTCTTTGCTTAAATTCCCAAATATCTATAGCGCTTTTGTATAATCAAGGGATTTTTAAAATTTCACCAAAAGGGACCAGCATACTAATTTTAGAAAGAAATACTGATACAACAATCTTCAAGTCATAGAGATTCTTCTTATCATATTCATTTACCTCCATACCTAAGAATTTCATAATATCATACTTGGATGAAGGAATTTGAACTAATTCCTTTAACGAGACCAACGTGGATGAATTTGATATTTTCCCAGAGACACTGGTTCTCAACTTCTCTTAGGAACATGGAATGGTCACAGGAGAACTTTTGGTTTTAACGGATCCTGAATCCTTCCTCCAAAGATTTGCTTTCAGATTATTAGTTTTTTTCGCAGATACTTAGGGTTTGGAACAGTCTTCTGATTAGTTTGAGGTTTATGGTCCAAATTGTTTTTCCAAGATTCAAACTACCTTTTTGAGGATTGGTATTGTCATTAGGGAATGTCTCAGAAGTCATTTTTTGAGATGTAGATTTTTTAGATATAATTCTCCGAACATACTAACTACTAGAACACATAGGAGGACTAGTTTGAGAATCGACCTATTTATGGCATTGAGCTTTGAGTGGATTCGATTTTGACTAAATAGTGTTATAGAAAACACTACTCATCATGGCTTGCAGTTGTTCATCATGTTCCTTATTTTCCTCATCTTGATGTTTGACTATTACATCCATGTTGGTGACTAATTCACACATTTGTGCCATGAATTCCATGGTCATATTGTCTTCTTGAGACGACATATTTTCATGATTGTAAAGATGGGTGTAGGATCGCTCCTTAGTGGAGTCGTGTCATGGATTCTCCAAGTGAATTGAAGAACCCTCTTCACCAAATGATATGTTGTTGGGAAGGATAAAGTGCGAGAGAGAGAAAATAGGTGACCTAGAAAGATTAATAATGTAAAAATATAGTCACACAATCAAATCTGTGTCAAATATGGATGCGATATGATGAAAAGATGAATGCAAGAGGAAACTACTCACATGAACCAGACGCAAGCCTATACCTCCTAGGTAACAACACCAAGGATGTTATCACCTAAGTTATAGTTGCTACTAAAAGGGATCCTATACATGATGGTAGAGGGAAGGAAACTAAACCAAGTCACACGTCAAGGGCCTTTTCCACTACTATTGGAGAATTTTTCACACCGAACGGGCTCTTGTCACTTTAGCCAAACTGGAAGTAAGACCAAGTGGGAGTCACTATCTATTCTGGAAAGACTAACTCTATAGGAAAGACACACACAAGCAATAAATGGGAAAAATTTGTAAGAAGTGGTATCTTGACTTAGTATCCTATATTGACAAAAGGTTACTGAGGTAAGGATTTAACGAACAAGTTGAGAGGCTTATTGAATGGAAATATTATCAATCAGGATGATTTTACCCCAATAACTATGATTATGAACCAGATCTAAGATAAAATAGGTGCCAATGCAAATTATCCAATTCACTCCAACTAGGGTTTATTTACTCAAAGTGGAAAGTGGCTATGAACTGGTGTTTTAATGGTTTAACGCACTACAAGTTGTTTCTACATACAAGATATGGAAATTAATGAATATTTAAGCAACACACGAATCACCAAAATGGGAAAAAGAATAGATTCCCGAGGGTGAATTACCCCAAGGAGGACGAGTGCTATACGATGGGAAAATGGAGTTCGTTTCAAGCCAAATTTGGTCTCTAAGTGTTTTATGCCAATTCCAACTTGGTTTTTGAACCATAAAATCAAAATGTGGCTGCAACTAGTACTTCTATGAAATGAAGGTTTTAACTTATTGATTTTTATGAGCGACTAATGGAATAAAAATCAAAACAAGAGAAATAATGGTAGAGATCACCCAAAATTCTAGGAGATGCCAAGTACAATGATAATCTTTCCTCTTTGTATCAATTTCAAGAAAAATTGGTGGAGTTTCAAGTGATATCTATTTTCCCCATGGAATCTAGTGCACCCCTCTCTCTGCAAATACAAACAATAGAGTCAGATTTGATTCACAAGAGAGAAAAACTATGATTGCAAGATAAGTCATGAATCATAACAATGCTCAGAGATACAATCAAAATACTCCCTGAGTTGAAACGAATTCGGGAGAGAGATTTGTATATCCCTCACAAATTTTTCCCTCCATCGAGTCCCTATCTTGCAAAACAGTTCGTCCTCCATAATATAGTGTATGAAAACACCATGAATCCACTCAAATTTCTATGAGAATCAATATACAATCAAACATGAAAATACTCCATCAAAGAACACACAACATCTCTACAAAATATTTCTCTATTAGCCAAATTTCCAAGTGTCAAAATTCTTTTACAATGAGTGAGTTCACAAAAAAATATAACTCTCAAGACAAAACCCCTGGCTCCAAAATGATGGAGGGATAGGATCAAATCTCAACTAACCAAAAGAATGGTGGATGGAGTCACCTCAAGTCACATCAAGCTAACATCAAGAGGGGGTCAATTTACCTAAGGTTCCCAAGTTAATCACTAGGAGATACAACATAATATTTTAATATAAGATGGGGGTTATCAAGGGTTCACGTCTCCCTTTAGGTTCCCCATTTATAACAATATAATTATACAATACAATAACATGATCATCTCGATATCAAGTGTGTCCAACCATGGGAAAGACGTCCTCCCTAGGAGAATAAAGTAATACATGGACCCAATCAAGTGATAAACACATGAATCATGTCCCATAGAGCCTCAACATATCATATCAACTCATACCAAGTCATTTATGTTTGCCTCACTTTCCAAATCGATCTCTTGGCTAGGCTATGGTCACTTTTTATTGAATTAATTTTCTGTAATACTGATGAGAAAATAAAATACCAATATCATGCCTTTCTTTTGCTTGGATCACCAATATGACCACAAAAATGAAACCAGATACCTTAAATCCACTATAAGTGACTACTAGCACCCCATGGATCCACCTGTAGAATAATCTGTAAGAACATCCATGTCCAACATATAAAATATGGTCCATAATAATTAATAATAATAAAAACGAATCATGAGCTGGTGCAAATAATGGCCAGCTGAAGCATGGGACACTGTAGTGGGTACCAATATGTGCCAAAAACACAAAATTGAACTCATGGATCCAAAGTCACCCAGCATCACCTATTGACCATGGTCAAACTAGTTTGACCAAGTCAAAACTGGTCAAAATAATGACTAAGCTAAATAGAAACAGATCCTACATGTATAAGGGGTTAATAATACTCCATTATCTATATTAGTATCCCACTGAAACATAAGTGTCATAAACAATGGTGATCAAGCATGATAAATTTGACTCACAATAGATTAGCTTCACATTCCTTCAAGAATTTCTATGTATATGATCACTTACAAATTTGACCAAATTTATAGGATGGGTGGAGTGGATGCAACAAGGCTAAGCTTCGACGGAATTGACTTATTTGAATTCAACAAAATGATCTCTCAAAGAGTAAATGACAAAAGGGGACCACAGTGACATATGCACGATGGAGAACACTAGGGAAGGGAGGTGTCTTGCAAATGGGTAGAGTGCTTTAATTGCCCTCATTAGACTCTAACAAGTAACCTATAACTCACTTCCAAGCCTGATTCAAGATCCATGAGGATATTTTCTATAACCTATTGTGCTAAGTGCACAACCGAATGTAACTTTAAACATAGGTTCTAGGGGACTCTTAGAATTAGAAGTCCCATACTCCATCTCACATCCACGCTCTTTTGGGATCCATGAGGAATAATCATTACATTTCATATGACTAGCAGTGATTTTGACTTTGCATTTTTTCCAAAACTACTTTTATTTGGCCGATTCATTTCATTTCAGAATTAGCCTTTTGGCTTGATCTTTCTTTATTTTCATAAAGCTTCTTGGACTGCAAAATTTCTTTTGATATAGAAATTGTCACACTGATGCATGTGATGATGATAGGAAAACTTGCTAGATGACTAGTGGAAATAAACCTGGTGGAAAACACAATCGTAACTGCACCTCAACATTAGGGGTAAATGAAAATAAGTAGATCGATAGGTCTAACCATGTAGCCACACACTCTAGATCCAAGATAGAATAAAAACATGGATTTCATCATGCACATGGGTCAAGGTTGGGGGAAGGCTCCTCAATCTCACCAGTCTAAGTCATAAGTCAGGAATAAAATCATAAGGATCGAAGATAATGGATGGATGGAGACAGTGAAGGATGGTTCTAGACATAGGAAGGGGTCATGGTCAAGTTTGTACAAAGTGGGAAACACTAGTGAGCATATACAAAAGTATTAACAATTAGGATGAATTCAACTACTCATGATAATAAGTCAACAGAAGAAGATAACCACTGTTAGCCACTAAATGCCTAGTCAAATCTACTAAGATAGACAACAAAGACAAATGATAGCACCCATATACAAAATATATACCTTCTCAACCATATACATGTCTCTAATATAGCCATCCAGAATTGCTTGGACTACATGGGGCAAAGGAAAGTACACCACCTGATTCTATATTGTTTAGATAAGTGAACCATAACCCATCAAATACATCTCAATGGGGTCATGAGCGGCACAGTCATCATAAGGAAAACTGGAAGAAACTGATTTGAATATTCTACATATCTCGCAAAAATATCTCCACCATATATCATCGATGACTCAACTCATGTAGAAGGACTGGATGATGCCTATGAAAGTCTAATCTGCATCATTGTATCCTTCCTAGTATGGATGTGACAACAGGTCTTGGACATGTTCAAGAAAGCAAATAAATTACCTAGGACATAAACTAACTTTCTAGGCATCTCATAGAAAGTACTCTACCTCAAACCATCACACCTCACCTTTTAGGAGTATCATTTGCCTCTGATTTGGGAATATGCACCATTAGGACATTTTGATTACTATGTATGGGTATTGGTACCTTGACCATGGTCAAGGGAGGAAATTTAATGTCCCTAAAAAAATAAATCTAAAGTTTATATATATAGACGGTACTAATATATGGAAGACATATGATTCTTTTAAAATTAACTTCAACACTGATTAAATGTTGATATCTTGCTTGTTTGCATTATGGCTGTTTGGTTACCTCGTCGATCTTACTGCATAGTACTGGTTCGGTTGATTTTGATTGAATTGGAAGCAATCTGCACTTATTTGTTTATGTAGTAACCTGATATATTTATAACTTAAATTCATTTACTAGAATGTTTATACTTGATTACTGAATTCGGTTTATGACCTAACTCCTATCGTCATGATTGTGCTTGTTGAATAATTGTTTGCTTTACTTTAACGTAATTGAATAGATGATCTTAAATGTTTCCGTGGACAGATCCTGGATCCATTGCTTGCCTAGGATTTACTTAGCTTATATGTAAGTTAACTCATGCATCTATCCTTTCTATAGGTATACTAAAGAGTATTCATGCTAAGTCAGGTTCAATGGGAACAATCACTATGTATCAAACTTGATAAGAAGGTAAAGGGAGGGGACCAATGTCCCTAAGGAAGTGACTATGCTTAGCATATCCTAAGGGTGGTATTAACTACCTAATCGCATGTGATCCAGTCCTATGGGATCTCACTATATAGTTGAGCGAAATATTTGAAGGTTAGTGGAGGTAGTTGGGAATTTAATAAATCCCATGTGGTGGCCCTTCCTAAAGTCTCCTTGCTAGCAGTCGCATTCGATCTAAGCGAGGGAGGTTTTTCCAAGGCATAATCGTGATTTGGTTATTTTTGGGGGTTTATGTGATTTCGTTGTTGGAGAGGAGGAGAAGAGGCTCCCTCCTTGTACCTTCTCTGGAAGGGACCTGTACATGACTGGAGCTACGCTTTTGGTCTGTGCATAATGCCTTAGAGGTGGCGACTACATTGTGGAAACCATCAGGTATGATTCCTGCTTTTCTTTTCCAAGTTTATATTATAGCGTAGAGTGTTTTCATATCAAATCTTGTTGCTTCATATCCGTAACTGACCCCTGGTTTTCATCTCTGTATGGAAGGTGGATATTTGCTCGGTTCAATGCTGGAGGTGACTAGTGGAGCGGTTGGTGGGTCTGCTGCACAAGACATCGGGTAATCCCATGGCCCATGATGGACCACTCCTTACATGGGGATATTTATGGAGTATCGATTTTGGTTGTGGTTTGATGTTTTGTTTGGTTGCGCCCTTGGAGGGACAAGGAGACATATAGTGAGCCTTATGTGTTTTTAGCTAGGCATACTCTATTATTTTCTCTGTCTATAACGATCTTGTACCCATAATTAAATCTGAGGGCTGTATTTTAATGTGTAATCCTACTAGATGTTTTTATAACTATTCTGTTCATAATTTTTGAGAAGTGTATGCTTCAAGACTTTGGCTCTGTGTCTAAATGATAGCCTCTGTATTTAATAGCTAGAATTGATCGGTAATAAAACTCCGATATTCTGCATCATGTGATTGGTTTGGTATCTAAATGTTATCATTTTTTGGGGGTTTATATACTCTTTTATTTGGTAGCTATGTTGATGTTTGGGGTGATCTAAGTTTACTTCTTTGGTTTATAAATGCTTTTCCGGAATGATTACTATGTTTTATTTTATAACTTTGAGTCCAGTTCTATATTTCAATCCTGGTGTGTGCATGAGTAAGACCCTATTTTTCAATCTGTAGTTAGTTCTTTTTTTAAGGGAATGGATCCCTGGTCATTCGCTTATGTGTGACCTTACTGGTGTGTGGGTGTGTTGGTTATTTACCCTTACAGGAATTGATCCATGGTCTACGCTAGAAGCTTGACCTTTTGGATGTATGTGAACGAAAAGGGATTCGATCCCTGATCAATGCTGGGTGTGATCTTTGTTGTGTGTATGCGAAGGCAAGGGGATTCGATCCTTGATCAACGTTGGGCGTGATTTTGACTGTGTGTATGTGAAGGTAAATGGATTCGATCCCTGATCAATGCTGGGCATGATCTTGACTGTGTGTATGTGAAGGAAAAGGGATTCGATCCCATATCAATGCCAGGAGTGATATAGACTGTATGTGATATGCAAATGATGGGATTGGATCCTTGATCCATACTAAGCGCGATCCTTAGCTCTTTGTGTGTCGTGGGAACAATGGGATTTGATCCCTGATCTACACTAAATCATGACCCTGTTTCTGGTTTGTAATTTGATTTGTGGGGGGTTTTCTCTCATTTCTGCATTATACATGTTTTGAAAAAATGCTTACAAATCTTAGTGAATAAATAAAATGTGGGAGAAATGAATATAATACGAATAATAAATTTTATGTGATTTCGTATTTGTTTAATTTTGATGTTTATAAATGATGGAGGATGTTTGGTTTTAAAGTTTAATGCTATGTTATTAATATATATAATTTATAAATATATATTAATAACCCTGTTAGAGCTAGGAACTCTATTATGGAGTCATGTTTCTGGGATTCTCTCTCTATGTTGGTGATAATAGGAGCTTTCTCCTTGGATAATATATTATAAGATGTTTTAACCACTAGTTTGGAACTTTAAGGGTGACCCCATGATCATGTCTAATTACTTCTGCCAATGATTTATTTATAGCAACCTGTAATTAAAATTCGCATGATAAATAATTGGAAAGACACTATTCCTAGCAATATTGAATTCAAAATGGAATTCATCTACTGAGTTCAGCACATCTATATTTATTACCAGATTCTTGCATAAACAAAAGAAAATAGTTCATATCTATAAAATATGATTCCTGAATTCAACACATCTATATTTATCACCAGATATAAAAAAAGGAAATAGTTCAGGTCTATAAAATATGATTTTTGAACTCAACGACTCTATATTTATCACCAGATATAACATAAGGAAATATTTCAGATCTGTAAAATATGATTCCTGAATAAATAGTAACAAAATATGAAGATACTTATCACTCCTTTATTGCTATATGACTGACTTGGAAACTTCCACATTCCACCTAACTATAGAACTCAAACCATTCTTGGTTTGTGAAAAAAGTTACCCCCGAGCTGAACCAAGCATGACAAGAACTAGAAGGCCTAGGGTAAATTCACTATCTTCTTTTTACTAACAACAGAGTGTTCACAAGGTCCATTTACCAGCCCTTTGTGTGAATCTTTCTAACAAATAACTTCCCTTAATTTTCCCACAGTCCTCTTTCTAGGACACACCAAATATCATACAATCTGGTGTTCTAAGTGCTCAAGACTCATGCCTGAACCCTCCAGTGAACTTGGAAACACTTGCCCCTTCCAATGTCTCTCTCTCTGCTACTTATAAATTTTATGAGGAAAGGATTATAGGATTTAGGTTTAAATCACTCAGTTTAGTTGTTAGACACACTAACTATTTTGATTTTATCTTTCTTTAATAATTTAGTTTATTTTAAGTCTCACAGTTTATTTTTATATTTATTTATTTAAAATAGGAATTTTACTCACCTAATATCTAGGTGATCTTTAGTTATCAGCCACTTGACCATTATAAACTCTTGCATGCTCGATACCTCTTTGAGTGGCAGTCCCATTCAGTTAGAAAGAATAAAATAATAATCATAATTGAGTTTTAATAAAAAACTTTCAATGGATTATTGATGCTCCAGGGATCCCAGCTCAACATCAGTTAATCATCCTCAATATAAGTGATCCAAATTCTTACCGCTCAACACTCGCTCAACTAATAGTGCTCCAGAGCTCACTTGCTCAACACTATTTAGTCAACGGTCCTCGTGCTCCAGAGCTTATGCTCAACACCAGTTAAACTATCCAGATGTTCCAGAGCTCACTTGCTCAACATATTTTAATAATTTTGGTGTTATTCAGACCTCACTTGCTCAACACCCAAATAAATAGTTAAGGTGCTCCAGAGTTCATTCAAATCAACACCTATCAACAATAAATAGGTTTGTAAGAAAAATAAATGTAAAATAAACATAGTATTTTCTTGAGATATTGCATCCCTCCCCGTTTAGAACAACACCATCCCAGTGTTAGGGACTTGAACTGAAACCCTGAGATAAGGAGGGTTAGGCCTCTTTCATTGCGGTCTCATTCTCCCATATGGCCTCTTCAGAACTGAAATTCTTCCATTGCACTTTCAGCTGGACAATGGTTCTTTTTTTGAGTATTACATCTCTCTTGTCCATTATATGAAAGCGTTCCAGCACAAACTCCCCTTCTATTTCTACCTGTAACAATGACCAATCAATTACATGTTTAGTATCATAAACGTATTTCTTAAGTAATGATGCATGAAAAACATTGTGAACCTTTAGATGTGCAGGAAGCGCTATTTCATAGGCCACGAGGCCCTTTTTGGCCAATATTTCAAATGGCCTACAAAATATGGGAGGTAGTTTCTCGCATTTTCCCAAGCTCAATCAACTCCTCTTCGCTTTTACTTTTAAGTAAACATGTTATCCGATTTGATACTCTTTGTTATTTATTTTTCCATCGGCATAGCTTTTGTTTCAGTCTTGTGCTTCTTTTAGATTATGTTGTACTTTGGTAACCAATTGTTCTAGATCCTTTAATAGATCCGAACCCAACATGAGTTGATCCACTGGCCTGTCCCAAGATACTGGTGTTCTGCATTTTCTACTGTAGAGTATTTCGAATAGGTAATTTTAGCTGAAGTATGATAACCATTATTGTACGCAAACTCTACAAGATGTAAATATTCTTCCCATTGGGTAGGATTTTTCATTACATACATTCTTTAAATGTCTTCTAGTATTTGATTCAAACGTTCTGTTTGTTCATCTGTCTGCGATGATAGGAAGTGCTAAAGTTTAATTTTGTTTCCAATCCGGAAAGTAATGATCTCCAAAAGTTACTTGTAAATTTTGTATCCCTATCTGACATGATGGATTTAGGTATCCCATGTAGTCGAAAAATCTCTTTTAATAAAATTTATGCGATGTTAACAGCTTTATAGGTTGACTTTACTGAAATAAAGTATGTGGCTTTGGATAGTTTGTCCACTACAACCATGATTGAGTCATTATGCTTGTTGATTTTTGGTAGGCCTGTGATTAAATCCATGCTAATAACTTCCCATTTCCATTCCGAAATGGGTAAAGGTTGAAGTAACCCTATTGGGTGTTGGTTCTCAGCTTTAACTAGCTGACATTCTTGACATTTGGCAATGAATAGTGTTATATCTGTTTTTAATTTTGGTCAGAAAAAGTGTTTCTTTACAGCTGATATCATTTTATGGTATCCCGGATGTCCAGAATAAGGTTTCTTATGGAACTCATTCAATATGTCTTATCTAATTCTTCCACTTTCAGGGACATAAAGTTTATCTTTAGACCAAATCAGCCCTGACTCATCTATTTTATATTCTTTTTTGTTGTATGAATAACCTTTTTTCTCGTATTGTCTGGACAATTTCAATATAGAAACGATCTTTTTTACTTGATGTTCTTATTTTGTCATGTAAATCAAAACTTGTTCAGCTTTCCGTTACCTCACATAACAGGTGGATCCTGCGACTTAAGGAATCCACATGTTTATTCTATTTTCCTTTGATGTGCCCTGGTTCAAAATTGTACTCATTGAGGAAGGCCAACCACCTAGCCTGCCTATCATTTAAGTCCGGTTGATCAAAGAGGTATTTCAAACTCATGTTGTCAGTTTTGAGGAGAAATTTCTTCCCCTTGAGGTAGTGCCTCCACATTTTCAAGGCATGGATGATAACTACTAACTCAAGGTCATGTCTTGGATATTTATTCTCGTTCTCTTTTAACTTCAATGATTCGTAACAGATGAAAAATTCATTTTGCATAAGGACTCCCCCGATTCCTTCCTTTCTTGCGTCAGTGCAAACCACAAAATCTCCATCGGGATGCGCAATCCTTAGTATGGGTGCAATAGTCAATAGTTGTCTTAATTTATGAAAACTTTCTTCGCAATTGTCTGTCCATAAAAATTTGCTTTCCTTTTAATGAAAGGATGTCATAGGGCATGCAATCCTAGAGAAGTTCTCAATGAACTTCCTATAGTAAACTGCTAATCCTAAGAATTATTTGATGTCTATGACACATGTAGGTGTAGGCAATTCTAAAATAGCCTTGATCTTCTTTGGATCTATAGCAATACCATTCTCCGAGATGATATTCCCCAGATATTGTATTTGGGGTTTGTAGAAATCACACTTAGTGGATTTAGCATAAAGTTGGTGTTCTCATAGTATTTGTAGCACAATCTAGAGATGTTCTCTATGTTCTTCCTCATTCTTATAATAGATGAGTATATTGTCTATGAATACTAGTACAAATTTGTCCAAGTACTTGCTGAAAATGATGTTCATCATGCACATGAAGTTTGTTGGTGCATTGGTTAGCCCAAAGGGCATTACCAAAAACTCGTAGTGACCATATCGGGTTCTAAAAGTGTTTTTGTTTATATGTTCATCACAGATACTCACTTGATGGTATCTATATCTTATGTCAATCTTGGAGAATACTCTTTCTCCCCTCACATGATCAAATAGGTCATCTATTCTAGCGTGTGGATACATGTTCTTTATAGTCGATTTGCTTAGTTTCCAGTAGTCAATGCACATTTGCATCGTACCATATTTATTTTTCACAAAAAATATAGGTGCTCCCCATGGGGACACACTAGGTCTGATGTATCCATTCTCTATCAGTTCTTGCATTTGTAGTTTTAGTTCTACTAACTCGGGGTTACTCGTGGTAAGGGGATTTTGAAACTGGTACCAATCTAGGCACTAGTTCTATGGAGAAGTCTAAGTCTCTCTTTGGTAGTAATCCTAGTATCTCCTCTGGAAATACATCTCTGTACTCCTATACGACGGGAAAGTCCTCAATCTGTTGTTCTCTTTCATTCTATAAATTGTGAATGTTGACTGCATAAATTTTGAAGCCCTTTCTTGCACAATTTTTGACTTGTAAGGCTAATATTTTCCCGATAGATACTTTATTGGGTATACCCTATACCTTTCTCTAATTTCCTTGTTTATGCGTGCACGTG
Source organism: Larix kaempferi (assembly GCA_027924585.1). Classification (NCBI taxonomy): domain Eukaryota; kingdom Viridiplantae; phylum Streptophyta; class Pinopsida; order Pinales; family Pinaceae; genus Larix; species Larix kaempferi. The sequence continues at coordinate 109,693 of BSBM01001455.1, read as the reverse complement.
AGAGTTTTTTTTAAACAATTGATCATGAAATGATGTTGTTCTAACCAATCCATGCCTATTAGTAGGTCGTATGCATTTAAAGGTAAAATGTTTTAGTCTACCTCGGTTTGAAAACCATTCATGTCAATCTGAAAAATTTTAACAAGTTCTAAAATCTTCCTCTTCATTTCTGTGGATAATTGTACCAGCCATGGTTTACTATGCTTCTCTTTGTTTAATTTGAAACTTTCAACAACTTTAGGGGAAACATAACTATGAAAAGCCCCTGGGTCAATCAAAATGGAAACAAGTGTGTTTGATATTTTACCTTCTATTTCGACCATGGTAGATTGATGGTATGCTTGTATTCCCTCTAGGGAAACACATATTCTAGGTTCCCGTGCCATGTATTCCACTGTTGCTTCCTCTTGTAAGTTATTTATAACTATGGTGTCTTTATTCGGGAAATCCTGGTATTAATTGGATCCTTGAAATATCCAACATTTTCCTGGCATAAGGGATGTCCTAGTCCCTTTGTCTATTGCTGGTTTATAAACACTCTGTGCTGGTGTATTTGACTGTTCCCTAAATTTGTTGAAGTTTATGTTAGTTGGAAAACTGTTGTTCTGTCTTCGGTAGGGAGGTGGTCTAAATGCTCATCTTTGTTTGTCGAAATAGGTTCTTATCTTTTCCTTATTCTTATTTATGCTCTCAATTCGGTGTTGGTTATGCTCATAGCAGATCCTAGCCTTGTATAAGGCCACTTCTAAAGTCTTGGGTGCATCAAATTCAATTTTGTCTCCGTAGAACATTGGAAGGCACCCTAGGAACTGTTGTATTTTTACTTTCTCATCTCTTACATAGGGTATGTAGTGTAAATGTTCCAGGAATCTGTTTATAAATGCATCCATTGTAAGGGAATTTAGTTGCAGTTCATGGAATTCCTTTATTTTCTTATCGAAAAATATTTCTGACATGTATTTATCTTGAAATATTTTTCTAAAGGTCTTCCACTTGAGTTATGTCTTTTTTATCTTCTTAGTGTGTCACAAACCTTGCCACCATCTGGAATCCTTTCCATTCAAGTTGTAGATGGCCAAACGGACCTTCAACTGGATAGAATACTGATGGACCTGAAAATATTTTTTCATCCCCAACAACCAATCTTCGGATTTCTCTCTTGAATATAAGTCTCCTTCAAAGGTTGGAGCCTTGATTTTCCTAAACTCTCCTTGCAAGATGTCTTCTTTCTTGTGTTTCTTATTACGAGGGGATGATACATAAGAATATGAAGAATGCTCATAGTCATGGCCCAAGGTGTTGGATCAGTTGGAGAGGTTTTTTGACTCCTCATGTTTCTTAAATTTTGGGCTATTGTCCATTCGTGGTGTTCTTTGTTCATAGCTCTATTTGCTGAGTGTGTTGTCTTTCTATGATTTCTCTGTTTGGTTAAGGTTTGCAGTAATGTTTCGTTTACCTCATGTTGTTCTCATCTCTCCTTCAAGTTATCATCCTTGAAACTTCAGAATTCTACTTGCAGACTCTGTACTATTTTTAGCAAATTAGAAGCTTTGACTGTCTCGAGACAGTCATTTAGTTCTACTATTAGTTCCTCTTCCCTAGGTGGTGAGTTTAAGTCCCCATGGTGAATTTATTCTCTCTCATCATTCATGATGTTTGTATTTTCCTGAAGAAGTATTCAATGTGCAAGCAAACAAGTTTTATTAGTTTCCTCATTCATGATTTTGCAACGGCTTTTAAGTAGTGTAGGTTCAAAGGCCTCAAGTTTTTGAATCTGGGCTCTAATACCACTTCTAATGTCCCTCAAAAAATACGTATAATTTTTTTTTATAGGGTCCTAATAGACGAAATACATATGATTCTTTTAAAATTAACTTCAACACTGATTAAATGTTGATATCTTGTTTTTTTGCGTTCTGGTTGTTTAGTTACCTCGTCGATCTTACAACATAGTAATGGTTTGGTTCCTTTTGCTTGACTTGGAAGGAGTCTGCACTTATTTTTTATGTAGTAACTTGATATCTATATCTATATATATATATATCACTTAAATTCATTTACTAGAATGTTTATACCTCATTACTGAATTCGTTTTATGACCTAACTCCTATCGTCATGATTGTGCTTGTTCTATAATTGTTTTCTTTACTTTAACGTAATTGAATAGATGATCTTAAATGTTTTCGTGGAAGGATGCTCGATCCATTGCTTTCGTAGGTTTTACTTAGCTTATATGTAAGCTAACTCATGCATCTATCCTTTCTTCAGGTAGACTAAAGAGAATTCATGTTAAGTCTGGTTCAATGGGAACAATCACTATGTATAAAAATTGATAAGAAGGTAAAGGGAGGGGACCAATGTCCCTAAGGAAGTGACTATGCTTAGAATATCCTAACGGTGGTATTAACTACCTAAGTGCATGTGATCCAGTCCTATGCGATATCACTATAGAGTTGAGCGAAATGTTTGAAGTTTAGTGGAGGTAGCTGGGAATTTAATAAATCCCATGTGATGGCCCTGTATAAAGGCTCCACGCTAGCAATCGCATTCAATCCAAACGAGGGGATGGTTTTACCAAGGTAGAATCATGATTTGGTTGTTTTCTTGGGTTTGTGTGATTTCATTGTTGGAAAGGATGAGCAGAGGCTCCCTCCTTGCACCTTATCTAGAAGTCCTGCACATGACCAGAGCTACACTCTTGGTCTGTGCATAACACGTTGGAGGTGGCGACTATGTTGTCGAAACCATCAGGTATGATTCATGCTTTTCTTTTCCAGATTTATGTTATAGCATAGAGTGTTTTCATATGGGATATTATCCTTTCATATCCGTAACTGAACCCTCGTTTTGATCTCTGTATGCAAGGTGGATATTTGCTAGGTTCAATGCTGGATGCGACTAGTGGAGCAGTTAGTGGGTCTATTGTGCAAGACATCGGGTAATCCCATGGCCCATGATGGAACACTCTTTCCACGGGGATATTTATGGAGTATCAATTCTGGTTGTGGTTTGATGTTTTGTTTGGTTGCGCCCTTGGAGGGACAAGGATACATATAGTGATCCTTATATGTTTTTAGCTGGGCATACTCTATTCCTTTCTCTGTCTGTAACGATCTTGTACCCATAATTCAAACTGAGGGTTGTATTTTTAATGTGTAATCCTTCTGGGTGTTTTTATAACTATTTTGTTCAAATTTTTTGAGAAGCATATGCTTCAGGACTTCAGGTTTGTGTCTAAATGATAGTCTGTGTATTTAATAGCTATACTTCATCAGTAATAAAACTCTGATATTATGCATCATGTGATTTGTTTTGTATCTAAACATGATCATTCTTTTGGGGTTGATATACTCTATTCTTTGATAGCTAAGTTGATGTTTGAGGTAATCTAAGATTACTCCTCTAGTTTATAAATGATTTTCTGGAATAATTACTGTGTTTTGTTTTATAACTTTGAATCCGGTTCTATATTTCAATCCTGGTTTGCACATGAGTAAGACCCTATTTTCAATCTGCAGTGAGTTCTTTGTTTAAGGGAATGGATCCCTAGTCATTCGCTTCTGCGTGAACTTACTGGTGTGTGGGTGTGTTGGGAATTCACCCTTACGGGAATTGATCCCTGGTCTACGCTGAAAGCGTGACCTTTTGAATGTATGTGTTATGCAAACGATGGGATTTGATTCCTGATCTACGTTGGGCATGACCTTGACTATATGTATGTGAAGGAAAAGGGATTCGATCCCTGATCAACGTTGGGCATGATATTGACTGTGTGTATGTGAAGGCAATGAGATTCGATCCATGATATTCAACGCTGGGCATGATATTGACTATTTGTATGTGAAGGAAAAGGGACTCAATCCCTGATCAATGATGTGTGTGATATTGACTATGTATGTGAAGGAAAAGGGATTCGATCCCAGATCAATTTTTGGCATGATCTTGACTATATGTGTTATGCAAACGATGGGATTGGATCCCTTATCCATGCTGAGCGTGATCCTTAGTTGTGTGTGTGTCATGGGAATGATGGGATTTGATCCTAGATCTACGCTAATGCGTGACCGTGTTTCTGGTTTGTAATTTTATTTTTGAGGGTTTTTCTCTCATTTCTATATTAAGCATGTTTTGACAGAATGCTTATAAATATTAATGAATAAATAAAATGTGGGAGAAATGAATATAATACGAATAATATTTATGTGATTTCGTATTTGTTTAATTTTGATGTTTATAAATGATGGAGGATGTTTGGTTTTAAATTTCTCTGTTATTAATATATATAATTTATAAATATATATTAATAAGCCTATCAGAGTTTAGGAACTCCATTTAAAATCTTGTTTCAAGGATTCTCTCTCTATGTGGGTGATAATAGGAGCTTTCTCCTTGGATAATATATTATAAGATGTTTTAACCACTAGTTTGGAACTTTAAGGGTGACCCCATGATCATGGCTAATTACTTCTGCCAATGATTTATTTATAGCAACCTGTAATTAAAATTTGCATGATAAATAATTGGAAAGACGCTATTCCTAGCAATATTTAATTCAAAATGGAATTCATCTACTGAGTTCAACACATCTATATTTATTACCAAATTTTTGCATAAACAAAAGAAAATAGTTCAAATCTATAAAATATGATTCTTGAATTCAACACATCTATATTATCACCAGATATAACAAAAGGAAATAGTTTAGATCTATAAGATATGATTTATGAATTCAACACATCTATATTTATCACCAGATATAACAGAAGGAAATAGTTCAGATCTATAAAATATGATTCCTGAATAAAAAGTAACAAAATATGAAGATACTTATCAGTCCTTTATTGGTCTCCGACTGAATTGGTAACTTCCACATTCCACCCAACCGTAGACCTCAAACTGTTCATAGTTTGTGAAACAGGTCACCCTCGAGCCGAATCGAGCATGAAAAAAACTAGAATACCTAGGGTAAATTTGCTATCTTCTTTTTACTAAAAATAGAGTAGTCACAAGGTCTGTTTACCATCCCTTTGTGTGAATCTTTATAACAAATAACTTTCCTTAATTTCCCCACAGTCCTCTTTCTAGGACACACCAAATATCATACAATCTAGTGTTCTGAGCACTCAAGACTCACACCTAAACCCTCCAGTGAACTTGGAAACACTTGCCCCTTGGAATGTCTCTCTCTGCTACTTATAATATTTTATGACGAAGTCCTTCTAGGATTTGGGTTTAAATCACTCAGCTTAGTTGTTAGACACACTGACTATTATGTTTTTATCTTTAGTTAATAATTTAGTTTATTTTAACTCTCACGGTTTATTTTTATCTTTATTTATTTAAAATAGGGCTTTTACTCACCTTATAACTAGTTGATATTTAGTTATTGGCTACTTAACCATTCTAAACTCTTGCATGCTCCGTCCCTCTTTGAGTGGCAGTCCCAGTCAGTTAGATAGAACAAATAAAAATAATAATTGAGTTTTAATAAAAACATTCAATGGATTACTGATGCTCCAGAGCTCCCAGCTCAACATTGATTAATCATTCTCTAGAGCCTTACGACTCAACACTCTCTCAACTAATAGTCCTCCAGAGCTCACTTGCTCAACACTATTAAGTCAACGGTCCTAGTGATCCAAATCTTATGCTCAACGCCAGTTAAATAATCCATATTTTTCAGAGCTCACTTTCTCAACATATTTTAATAATTTAGGTGCTATTTAGGGCTCACATGATCAACACCCAAATAAACAGTTTAAGTGCTCTAGATTTCATTGAAATCAACACCTATCATCAATAAATAAGTTTGTAAGAACAATAAATGTAAAATAAAAATAGTATTTTTTGGGATATTATAGGAAACTTGGGCCTTATGCATTAAGGGTATTTTCTAAATCTCATGGTCTATGAGTGAGGCCTTGAACTACCAAACATGCTCTCTCTATGGTATCTTTGACCTTTGAGAAGGGATATTAACTCCCTTAGAAATTTTTCAGCACTAGGAATGGATCATTAGGCCTTGCACATCGTTGGGGGGGTAAACGTAAGATGTGGACCTCGAAGGAAGCTTCTAGGCATTTAAGGTCAATAACATCACCTGAAAAAACCACACATGATAACGTTAGGATATTCTTTAACCTGGAGTGGGGATATGATTATAATTATGAGTTTTTTAGCTTTATATATGGGTGTAAGGATATTAGACATAATTGGTGGAGGAAAATAAGGTATTAGGTTCTTAAGGTAGCTTCTAGGGCTCAAGCTCCATGAATGACACCTTTACCCACCTCACATGACTTCTTGAGGGGATCTTTGGCCTTTAAGTGGGGATATGGAAACCATTAAAAGTTTTTAAGCACTAGGTATGAGTCTTGGTGCCTTAGACATGGTCAAGAATAATACCCAAGACTTAGTCCTTGAATAAATATTATAGGCATCTACAGTGAAGAAGAACATGTTAAACCATCACAAATGATCATACCAAGGTATGCTTGACCTCCAAGTTGGGAAATTGGTATGATTAGGATATTTTCAACAATAAGCATGGGTCTTGAGGCCCAAGATATGGTTAGTGAAATAACCCATGCCTTAGGCCCGAAAGGAATATTATAGACATCTAGTGTCAAGAACAATGGTTCAAACCACACCACTATTATTTTTTTAACACTAAGGATAGGTCGCAAGGCTCTAAACATGGCCACGGAGTAAATGTGTTCCTTAGGTACTAGAAAAAAATTCTAGGAATCCATAGATGAGAAGGACACTTCAAACAACCAAACATGGCCTCCTAAGGGTATCCTTGCCTACTTAGTGGGTGTTGGTGCCAACAATTGGCTTTGGGTAGTAGTTATGGGTCTTATGATCATAGACACGATAAATAGAAGAGGGTATGCTTTATGACATAAAGAAATATTTAAAGCACTTAGTGTAACAGCCTCACCCAAGCCTGCAGGTAAATCTCGGGGTAAGGCAAGTCATGTTTCCACAAGTAGCATGTGCCCGCACCATGGGCATCAGGCATGGAAAGCTCAGATGTCAACACTTATTTGGAAAGGAAACTCCAATGGTTGGGAGTTCAGAAACAAAGGGAGCTCGACTGATTGATGGCATGAACAAGGCATAGGAAGCGACCAAGGAAAGTGAGAAAGTGGGTGCTTTGCAAATGAATGTCGGTCAACATGTGGACCATTCTATTGGCAAGTGGACGATGTGGATGGGAAAGTGGAATGGAAAGGGGCACTTCGGTAGCTTGGACGACCGCAACGTGCAAAAACCAAGGAACAAATGGGCTTCAGCTAGGTGGGCATCATCCAAGGTTACAGGTAAAAAGCACCAAGGATGGGTGTAATGTGCGAGCCAAGGATTACTGTCAACGAGGGTTACCATGCAAGGATCACCCCGCCGGCATGCCAAGGCTCCTATAGAATCATAGCTAGGCTCAAACCAAAATCAAGGGAGATATTTGCAACAAGCGAAATTCTCACTGAGGCAAGCCAAAGGTTTTTCGGTCATCCAGGGTAGCTGGTAGGTCACAGGGACGTGTAAGACAATCCCATGACAGGTGGTATCAAAGTCAAAGTTTTGGAATCTTTCTACCAAGTTTGGAAATATGTGGAGCAAACACAAATGGTTGTGGAATGTCTTGTTAGAAAAGATTTGAAGGTACCGAAGGAAGAACCAGTGACATGCTGGTTAGAATATCTTGTGGGCTTGACCGAGACTTCGAGAAAAGAGGGATTTTCTATGTCCTTGGTGGCTAAACATGAAGAAGCATGGAAACGCTTGCTACTGAACCGGTTGAGGAAGTGTTGATGCCTCAGGGGTGCAGGGTAAGTGCAAGGTGCTGGAATGGGTTCCAAGGCACACAAGAGGGGATGAAAACCCAACCAAGGGCTTCGAAAGACCCTGCGCAAGGAAAATTCTATCCTCGAGCTGTTTGGTGTGGTAATCAACCATAGATATTTGGCCTCCGCTGGCACTCTATGAGTAAAAGATTTCATCTTAAAAGATCAGTTTTCCTATCAAGGAAAACAAAGTATGAAAGCTGATAAACAAACCTCACTTAACCTACCTAAGGAAATAATCTATTCTAAATCAGATCTAACCTAAAAGGAAAAGTTGATATCATGCATATCAGAATTGAAGTGTGATGAACAAGTAGTAAGTTCCTTGAACAGAAATGTCTTCGGGTTCTTCACTTGTTAATTTAAAGTATTATTAGTTAATGAAAATTAAGTGACAATTCTTCAAAGTGTCTAAGCCTATTCAAATATCTAATCTGTAATCATTCTATTAATTGAAAAATTAACATTTGATTATACATGTTTGTTTGCATCAAATAATTTGCAGAAATATAAAAGTAAAAACGTTCAATTAAAGAAATTTAATAGAACACTTTTGAGCATAATCCAAACATATAGAGAAATCAATATGAGAGATCTTATGCATTAATAAATTTCCTGCAAAATATTAAACACATAACCGATGACAATTTGAAACATTAACTCAACAATTCTCAAAGAAATTTGAAGAACAATAGAAGGTGGATTAAAATATAACTTTCCTAAATAGAGAAGTCTTGTACAAAAATTATAATGACTCTGATAAACAGAGTATCTTCAGTCCAATCTCCTGCTGAATTGTAATTCAAAAGTCCCCCCCCCCCTCACTAAGGGAAACATTCCTCCTTAAATACTAAATTTACATCAGAGTCCCAAAAGGAGAAATTCTACAAATCAGGGATTACAAAATCGGATCTAAATACCAATCGAAGAAATCTTGCTATTTTTAAGCTTAAAACATTTTCTGCCACCTTTCACAAAAGAAAGACTTGTTCTTTAATCATATAAGGTCTCATGGCACCATAAGAATCTAATTAAAAATGGATCACTATCTTCGACAGGTGGTGTGGCTTGCAAAGCATCTGCTGTAGGAAATTCAGGGTTGGGAAACCCATTGTCAAAAACAGAGAAATCCAATAGAGGATCTACTTCAAGAAGAAACAACAGGATATCAGATTCTTGATTTATTATAAAATCTTGTATGACATTGTCATCAAGATCAACTGGTTCTTTCGGAACTTTCTTCTTTTTCTCCATGGAGTTTTGCATATAGAAAGACAATGTTTCAAAGTCCTCTTCACTACTACCGCTACTAAGATCGGGAACACCTGCATCAAATGGTGGTGACAACATTTCTTGATACAACAAGGGGTAGAGTTATTTATCTTCATCATTGAAATTAGAAGATCCACCACCTGCATGGATATTACTCATTCTGAATAAGTCTTAGATAAAAGGATATAAGAATAATGCCACACAGAGTGTTTCCCGTTTCAGAAGGAAATGGACAACCTGGAGTTCTCACATTAAATACTATTTTAAGGCCAACAAGCAGTGCGATGTCAATTGAGCGGGGAAACTTGCAGTGATTCAACTTATCCAACCAATCCATTATAATCACTTCAATTGTAATGAAAAAAGTCGAGGTATGTGCCAGTCGGATCTAAGCTTGTGCGAAGAATGAATTCAATTACTACTCGCTTGATTTTGAATTGCCTTTACGATCACATCGTTACAAGCAATATCCCATCAATAATTATGACTGGTGATTAATAACAGAGATGAAGGTTATGGTGATAAAATTGTTGTGCATAAAGTCTCGACTAGGAGTTCCAGTACACGGTCTATCAGTTCTTCACACGTAACAAATCTGATCGACTTGACCCAACTTCCACGAGAATGATAAAATCTTTCAGGTCGGGAGTAAATGAAAAGAAGTGATCATTTAAGAAGTGGAACAAAAATGACAAGATGTCAAAACTAGAGTCCAGACATGGTGAATGTAAGGCAGAAAGATGGCGTCCATCCAACATGAAGTAGCTGATAGACTTGTATTAGTGTTCACTATCATGAATTACATAGAAAAATGATAATTTGGTAGAACCAACTTTCAAAAAGACAAAATAGAAAACCTGACTTAACTGATTACCGAAAATCAACATGACCATGAGATCATAACAGACGGACAACTGAGATTGACCGGAGCAGGATGCGGAATAGGGTTCAAATTTTTTCATAAAGTTCTTATTCAAAGATCTCGCAATTCGAAACCTAAAAGTATGGATTTACGGGTTGTGGGTATGCAAAAATTGAAGTAAAAAAAAGGATCCTGAAAGCCGAAAACCGACTATGCGGGTGGCAGGCTTCAGGAAGGTTAAACTGTAAAGTAAAATAACCATCCCGAAAGCTGTATCCTGAGATTTCAGGTTGCAGATTTCTGGAGCACACCAAATAAACCAAAAAACCAATCCCGAAAGTCGAATGCCGCCATTGTGGGGTTCTTTTTTTGGGGAAATTATTTCTCAATCCTATTACAGAATGGTTCCGCAACCTGCAACTGTCGGGTTGCAGGTTTTGAAAATACCAAAACCAAAACTTAAAAAACAATAGTCCCGCAACCTGCACCTGTCGCGTTGCGGGTTTTGGGTTCTCCAAATGTCAGGATTCGGGATGATGATAGAAGTCAACAAATTACTCAAAAAATTTGGCTTTTTCCAGACCGAAACACTTTGGAAGAAATAATTAAACATTTGCAAACATGCAGACCAGAAGCATGGGTGAAGGATCTTATAGGTAGAAACCAAAATATGTTATTTACCAGACAACTCACCCAAATACCTTTGCGTTTATTCAAAATTGGGGGCTCCCGTGCTTAGCTAAGCATGGGATCTATTGTGGACACAACAAATGGCGACTGGCTGGGAAGAACCAGTTATCTCTGCAATCAAATCCAACTAAGGACAACATGTCAATCAACCGATTTCTTGAAAATCAATTCAAAGAAGATACTCAAAAGATAACAGCCAACAAACAATGAATATAAAAATGGATAAATCTCAATCAATGACCATTGTAAAGATAACACTCATCTGTTAAGGAGATTTAGAGAGTAATACCAAATCTTTACCATGATGTAATCATTGAAAACCAGCTTGTGTTGAACCCGAGAACAGTCTTAGAAATGCTCATGGATATCCTAATTATAGATCCCTTTGGTTTATTAATTATATGTATATTCAGTGATCCTCTATGGATTATATATATACTTATTTATCTTCTTTCTCTCTTTTTTTTTATTATATATATATATATATATTTAATATTTTTATACATAGAAGCTTGTTGATACAATATCGTTGTACTGACTTGGTGATCAGATGAAACAATTCCATTCACAAGCCTGATCTGGAAGCTGGTCAAGCTAGCTCAATGTCTAGACTCCTTGTCTTCTAGTTGTAAGACCAAAAGAAATTATCATGGCTTGGTAACCATATTGTGATAAATCCAGTCCAAGATCAAACCCATGATCATAGTAGGGTTGGATTGTGATAAGACCCCCTTGTTCTTGTATATAACAAAATCCCATAATGAAAGACAAAACAATTTATTTTAGCATCGTCTACAAGGCATTACCATGGCTTGGTGACCATATAGTGGTAATGTTACTCACCAGTGCTTTGTGGATCATGAATGGACCGATCTGTAATAGGATCTTCCACCTTCCAGGAGAACTGAAAGTCATCTTCCAAGTATGGTGGCTTGATGTGAAGATGTTGTTCCACTTTAAACACCTATGAACCTAATGGGCTGGATTGATAATAAGACCACCCACCTTGAAACTTATACTTTTAAAGAAAATTGATATTCAAAGTGATTGTAAAAGGATCCATGAGCAGTCGAAGCTAGTCAAGTTATTATGATATGATGTTCAACCATGAAACACCAAATAGAGAAATGATGACCCTTCTCCATACCTCAATTACATAAATAAAGTATTGTGAAAGATAATGATCCAAGTGAAAAGTATCCAAAGGCACTGCACTTATTTGACTGTTTATTATTCAGAGCAAATTCTAATCAAAAGCCAGAAAGTAAGATTGATAACAATGCTGAAACTTCAAAAGCAATTGTTGCTAAGAAAAGTGATTATTAGCCATTACCACAAGTGTGAAGCATTATTAATGAAAACCAAAACAAAACAAGAAAACCAATCAAAATGTCAAGGCAAGAAAACAAATGATTGAAAAACAAAGCACACCTATGTACAAGTGCATCAGATTGTTCAAACAAAATACTTTTTTAGAAGAGACACATTCACTGGGAAGGTGTCTACGACTCCCTCTAGCGTTTGTAATCAAACAGTGTTGGGACCAATATTTTTTGTAATAATGAAAGGTCCTAGCCAAAGGAACTGAAACTTGGTGTACCGATTCTTATCTTTATGTTGCTTGTCCCACCTTAGAACCAGGTCACCAACAGAAAATTCCCTGTCAGATGAAGATTTTTCGTCAAACCATCTTTTCACCATATGTTGATGATGATACAATTTGTTCCTAGCTATTTCCCTGTCCTCCTCTAGCTTCAAGAGGGTGTCTATTCTATGTTGAAGAGAGGAAGAATCATCTTCTTGGATAGATTGGGCCAATTGTAGTGAAGGGATGGTGAGATTAGCAGGAAGGATGGCTTATTTTCCATAAACAAGGTAGTAGGGGGAATTTGCAATGGCTGCCTTTAGGGTTATTCGATCTGCCCATAAAGCATTATATAACTCTGTGTGCTAATCCCTGTGATGAGAAGCTACAGTTTTTTTGAGAATATTTATCATATTTTTGTTTGACGACTTAGCCAAACCATTGCCTTGCGGGTAATAATTGGCAGAAAACTTAAGCTTAATCCCCTTTTCAAAGGCATATTCAGTTATATCGATTGAATATAAGTAAGATGCATTTTCGAAAACTAAGTACTCAGGAGTGCCGAACCGTGTGATGATCTGACTGTCAAGGAAGGCAATTACTTGACTGGCATTACATTGTTTAAGAGGGGCTGCCTCCACCCATCTGGTGAAGTAGTCAGCTGCTGTAAGAATATACTTATGTTGGAGGGACGAAGCAGGGTTTATAGGCCCAACAAAATCTAGTCCCCATTGTTGAAATGGAAACTGAATTGTAACCGGTTGTAGAGGGAATGCAGGTTTCCTAAACTGCCCTATGCATTTCTGGCATGGTTCACACTTCCTTACATAAGCGTAAGCATATTTAAACAACGTGGGACAATAATATCCAGCCCTGAGAATCTTGTGTGCTGTAGTCTCACCTGAAAAATTGCCTCCAGCAGGTCCTGCATGAAATTGGAATAAGATGTCATCAGTTTCATGTTTTTCCAAGCACCTAAGAAATACTCCATCATAATTTTTCCTAAAAAGAACTTGATCAATAAACTGATAAGGAGAAGCTTTCAATCTTAAAGCCCTTCTTTTCTTAAAATCAAGGGTTTCGAGAGAAAACCCATGGTTCAGGAAAAATTTGATATTGTCGTACCATTCCGATGTCAGGGTATCGATAACGTTAACAACACCTGGGGGAATTTCTTCCTCGTGATCCCATTCGGACTGCTGCTGTGCGGGGTCATTGGATTGCACAGTAAGAAGACAAAGGCCCTTCCCTTTTACAATTTTAGCTAGTCTAATATTAAGATCATATTCTTGTAGGGTGGTCATCCAATGGGCCCTCTTTTCCCCTAATTCTTGGATGAGGACATTTCTAATAGCAGAATATGGAACAATGACTTTGGTTCGAGACTTCAACAAGTAGGGTGTAATGTTTGACGGATTTATAGACCACATAGGCTTGCTTATCGATCTGTGAGTATTTAATCTCTACACCTTTGAATGTTGAGCTCATAAAAGAGATCGGGATTTCAGTATCATAGTCATGCTTTTGAGTTAAGAAAATTGCATAAGAAAAGTCAGTGGCAAAAGTATAAAGAATGAAATCCTTATCAAATTCTGGGGATATGAGAGCAGGAGATTCCGCAATGGCCTTTCGAATTCGGATAAATGCATCTTTCTGTTCCTGCAACCAAGTAAACTGCACATCTTTCTTGACCAAAAGTTGTAATGGTTTAACAATCTGAGCAAAATTTGGCACAAATCTACGTACAAAATTAATCTTACCTAAGAAGGATTGCATTGCTTTGAGCGAGCTTGGTAAACCAATCTTTGAAATAGCCTCTATACGTTCAGGATCAATAATCATACCTTCTTTCGAAACAATGAAGCCCATAAGCTTTCCTTCAGTTACTGCAAAAATAGATTTCTTCGGGTTGAGAGAAATACCAAATTTCCTGCAGCGGTCAAAGACTTGTTTCAAAGCAAACACATGTTCATGTCATTTTTTAGAGTAAATAGCGATATCGTCAAGGTAAACTACGACAGAATTATGCATTAACCCTCGGAATGCTATATCCATAGCTCTCTGAAAAGTATCTCCTGCATTGATCAACCCGAAAGGCATCCGTCTGTAGGAAAAAGTACCCCATGGTCCTGAAAGGTGTTTTCAATTGATCATACGGGGCAACCATAACCTGGTTATACCCTGAAAAACCATCTAGGAGGGAAAACATCTCTGACCCGGCTACCTTTTGAAGAATCTACTCCATCGGTGGAACAGGATAATTGTCTTTCTCAGAAGTCTGATTCAGGTTCCTGAAATCGACACACAGTCGAATTTCCCCACTTTTCTTACGCACTGAAACTAAGTTAGTGATCCTTTGAGTGTGCCTGAACAGAAAGATAATTTGAGTAGTGAGCATTTTCTCCAACTCCTTTTTCACAGATGGCTCCAAACTGGGGTGCATCTTCCGCAGCTTTTGTTGAAATGGCTTGACTTTTGGTTTCATGGGTATGTTATGAAACATGATGTTAGTGTCAAAAGTTTTCAATTCATCATAAGTCCAAGTAAAAACATATTTATATTGCTTACACAATGCAATAATAGCTTTGCGCTCTTCAAGGGTACAATCGACTCCCAAATTAATGAAATGAGGTTGTTGTTCGGTGCCTAGGTTGATCGGCTCATAGTTCAAGGATGAGCTTTGAGGTTTGAACTTGTCTTGTAAATCATAAAACTTTTCCAGATTGATCACCGAATTTGGGATAATGTTTGAGAGATCAACGAGTGACTTTTCATGTTCTGCTTCATCAATGGTCGTGTCTTGAAATGTATCCTGAGCAATGAGGAAGTCGAGTATCTGTCTGTCATCATCAAACACTTTCCAATTAGTAACATTATCCGGAATGGAGAGTCTATACATCAATTCAATAGAAAAAGTTTGAGGAGAGAGACCATCTAGCGGGATCAGTCTAGACGTTGTATTTGCTAATAGGTCTGCATCAAAATTTTGTGATCTGGGAACTGATTTAATATTGAATGCTAAAAATGAGTTGGTTAAATCCCTTACCATCTTCTGATAATTAGCCAAAC
The DNA here is from genome assembly GCA_027924585.1 of Larix kaempferi. Lineage (NCBI taxonomy): Eukaryota > Viridiplantae > Streptophyta > Pinopsida > Pinales > Pinaceae > Larix > Larix kaempferi. The sequence continues at coordinate 94,368 of BSBM01001455.1, read as the reverse complement.
GCGGTGAGAAGCAGTGTATCGTATTCCTAACTTGCTTGACTATAATTTTGGAGTCTCCATAGCATTGTATTGCTTGTACACCTAAATCAATGGCCTTCTTGAGCCCCTGCACGAGAGCTTCATACTCGGCTACATTATTAGTGCAATCAAATTCTAACCTGCAAGTAATCGTAATCTTCATTCCTTTAGGATTGATAAGAACACAACCTGCTCTAGTTCCCTCCTTGGACTTGGAGCCATCGAAAAATAAGGTCCATGAGACAGGGTCTAATCTAAAATATTTATTCACATTATATACATTATGCACAATTTCACCAGAAAAAGGTACAGAAGTGACCTGAGTGATATGTGATTCGTTTCGAATGCTTTCTTCTGGTGAGGCATCACCTGGGAATTCACCAAAAAAGGTATCGAATGTAAATTGCTCTATACGAGAGGTGAAATATCCAGCAGGTTCGCTTGAATCATTAAGATCAGTAACTGTCTGTTTCATAAAAGGTTCTCTATTGATCTTAATTTTATTCAGTTGACCATTGTAAGGAAACCATAAATGGGACCAGTCAGTTGCAAAGTAACCTTTAATTTTCTCTAACCCATCCCTGCTTAACCACATCCCATAGGATTTTGGGATGTCAGCTATCACAATGTCAACTGTCTGATGGATCCTAGGATCAGCTGACAGTGTGAGCAGAACATTTCTCAATTTGCCAACCACTCTGACTTTGGATCTGTCAAGTTGCACAATTTGGGTTGGACAGGGTTCCCATGTTGCATTCAATTTCCTGCAAACAGAGAGGGGCATCACATTTGATGATGATCCCAAATCTATCATGCAGTTGTGCACATTCCGATTGAAAATCTCAAAAGTGAGCAAGAAAGGAGGAGTCCTCTTGCTTGTTGGTTCTTGATCATCATATTTAGCAATAGAGTCTAGATTGTTACTTTGTGACTCCCTAGGCTATTTGACTATCAAGTTTTTAGGTAATGAATCCCTCATAGCAGGAATCTTTGGTAGCTGAAACAGAGAGATCTTTGCTTTGACTCTTTTTAAGTCTTCAACCAGGTTGTACTCCATTTGAGGGAGGACTGTATCCTTCTGTGGGATAGTCTTGTTACTTGTGGGAACCGGGGGAGAAGATGAATGTTCTTGAGGTGGCTGTGGTCTTGACCTTGTATTATAAGGATGTTAAGTGTTAAACACCACCTCAGGTTCTTCTTCCTCTTCACACATAGGAAGTTCTGAAAAGAAACCCACGGCATTGACCTGTGGATCATCTTCTACTTCTTCTATAGGTAGTGGTGGATCCAGGATAACCTGATCGTTGGAAGTGTCAAGGGTGACTTGAGATTCTACTGCCAATGCTCTAAAAATAGCATAGAGTTCATCGTTTGTGAGTGCATCTGCCGGATTTGGTGGTGGTGTATTTTGTGGAGGCTAGTAAGGTCTCCTAAACGGTGGCCTTACAAAACCTCTGTTTTGATTCTAATTATCATTGGTGTTCTTCTTCAAATCCACCATCTCATTTGACATCCTCTGAAGGAAATTTTTCATGTCAGTCATATCAAATGGATCCTTGTTCTGAACAGTGAGTTTAGGGACATTCCCAATTTTCTTCCTGGAAGTGGATGGTTGTCCTTTTAAAGCTTCAGGGCTGTATTCCAGACAAAAGATGTCTTTCTCAACTTGGATTGCTTCATCAAATGCTTCCAGTAAAGTACCCTTTTGTGCCTTTTTGACCCATATTTCAATAGGGGGAGGCAGACCTTTTTCATAATAAGCCACCAACAATTCTTCAGCAGGAAGAAGATTGGTGGGAATTCTGTTTTTGAGATATGAAAACCTTTGGTTAAAGTCTTCTACCCTTTCTTTTCCTTTGATTTTCATGGAGGATAATTCTAAGACAAGGTCTTGCGGTGTTTTGTCATCCCCGAATTTCTAGGTAAAATGTTTCTGAAATTCATCCCAGGAAGTTATGGATTGGGCCGGTAAAGCAAAATACCAAGTGGCCGCTCTACCCTCAAAAGTGTATGGAAAGAGTCTGCATACTACATCCTCATGTACCATGCTTCTAAGCTTGATTGCCTGCATGAAATTTTTTATGTGATCCAACGCAGGTATCTTATCATTAGGGTTGTATTTAGGAAACCATTTCTCAGGATTCTTTGGTAATCTATGTTGATCACCTAATACGAAAACTGCACCTTAGTCGAGCCAAGGCCTATTTTTCCCTTCTCCTACCATCGGAGGTTCTCGTTGTTCTTCTTCAGATGAAAAAATAGAAGAGTTCTCTTCGTCAGAGGAAGATGATAAAGATGAAGGAGGGGATGGTGGTGGACCGCCGACTCCAAGATTTGGTTGACCTTGTGTTCCTATGAGAGTGGTACCACGGTTATATTCAGGAGAATCTGGTTGATGAATCAATTCTTGGTTTTCAGGTTGTTGATTGAATGTGTGTCGTGTTTAGATAAGTGGTGTACTGAATCTGTGAGTCACTAGTCTGTGCGGTGGGAATTTTCTAATCTTTCGGACCACCAGTCTGTAGAATATTTTCTAAATTCAAGGCTTCCAGACCACGCCTTCTTTGATCTGCAAGACGTTGTTCTGCTCTTAAGACCCAATCAATAGGTGTTTTTAATATCTTCTCTAAAGAGATGGGTCCCCTTGTAGGTGATGTGAAAATGATAGCTCCTCTGTTCTCCTATTGCATCACAGGTGTGACAGGTATAACTGTACGTTGGGCGGACGTGACAGGGAGAATTTTAGTTTGTGTATTAGTTGGTTGTTCAGATGTTGAAGCCCTAGTCTGGCTTTTGGTTTGAACTGTTGAAGTACTTGCTGGAGGAGGTTTATTAGTAGTTTGCTTAGGCATGTTATACTAGTGGCCCTCCTTCTAGCGCCATTTGTTAATGCCTCGGGGGTGCAGGGTAAGTGAAAAGTGTTGGAATGGGTTCCTGGGCACACAACAGGGGATGAAAACCCAGCCAAAGGCTTCGAAAGACCCTGCGCAAGGGCAATTCTATCCTAGAGCTATTTGGTGTGGTAATCACCCACTGATATTTGGCCTCAACTAGCACTCTATGAGTAAAAGATTTGATCTTAAAAGATCAATTTTCCTATCAAGGAAAACAAAGTATGAAAGCTAATAAACAAACCTAACTTAACCTACTTAAGGAAAGAATCTATTCTAAATCAGATCTAACCTAAAAGGAAAAGTTGATATCATGCAGATCAGAATTGAAGTGTGATGAACAAGTAGTAAGTTCCTTGAATGTAAATGTCTTCGGGTTCTTCACTTGTTAATTTAAAGTATTATTAGTTAATGAAAATTAAGTGACAATTCTTCAAAGTGTTTAAGCCTATTCAAATATCTAATCTGTAATCATTTTGTTAATTGAAAAATTAACATTTGATTACACATGTTTGTTTGCATCAAATCATTTGCAAAAATATAAAAGTGAAAATGTTCAATTAAAGAAATTTAATAGAACACTTTTGAGCATGATCCAAACATACAGAGAAATAAATATGAGAGATCTTATGCATTAATAATTGTCTTGCAAAAGATTAAACACATAACCGATGACAATTTGAAACATTAACTCAACAATTCTCAAATAAATTTGAAGAACAATAGAAGGTGGATTAAAATATAACTTTCCTGAATAGAGAAGTCTTCTACAAAAATTACAATGACTCTGATAAACAGAGTATCTTCAGTCCAATCTCCTGCTGAATTGCAATTCGAAAGTTACCCCCCCCATCACTAAGGCAAACATTCCTCCTTAAATACTAAATTTACATCAGAGTCCCAAAAGGAGAAATTCTACAAAATAGGGATTACAAAATCGGATCTAACTACTGATCCAAGAAATCTTTCTATTTTTAAGCTTAAAAGATTTTCCACCACCTTTCACAAAAGAAAGACTTGTTCTTTAATTAGATAAGGTCTCGTGGCACCATAAGAATTTAATTACAAATGGATCACTATCTTCGATAGGTGGTGTGGCTTGCAAAGCATTTGCTATAGGAAATTCAAGGTTGGGAAACCCATTGTCAAAAACAGAGAAATCCATTAGAGGATCTACTTCAGGAAGAAACAGCGGGATATCAGATTCTTGATTTATTATAAAATATTGTATGACATCGTCATCAAGATCAGCTAGTTATTCCAGAACTTTCTTCTTTTGCTCCATGGAGTTTTGCATGTAGGAAGACAACGTTTGAAAGTCCTCTTCACTGCTACAGCTGCTAAGATCAGGAACACCTGCATCAAACAGTGGTGACAACATTTCTTGATACAAAAAGGGATGGAGTTCTTTATCTTCATCATGGAAATTAGAATATTCACCACCTGCATGGATATTACTCATTCTGAATAAGTCTTAGATAAAAGGATATAAGAAGAATGCCACACAGAGTGTTTCCTGTTTCAAAAGGCAATGGACAACCTGGACTTCCTACGTTAAATGCTATTTTAAGGCCAACAAGACGAGTGATGTAAATTGAGCAGGGAAACTTGCAGTAATTAAACTTATCCAACCAATCCATTATAATCACTTCAATTGTAATGAAAAAATATGAGGTATGTGCCAATCGGATCTAAGCTTCTACGAAGTACGAATTCAATTACTACTCGCATGATTTTGAATTTCCTTTACGATCACATCGTTATAAGCAATATCCCATCAATAATTATGACTAGTGCTTAATAACGGAGACGAAGGTTATCGTGATAAAATTGATGTGCATAAAGTCTCGACTAGGATTTCCAGTACACGGTCTATCAATTCTTCGCACGTAAAAAATATGATCAACCTGACCCAATTTCCACAAGAATGATAAAATCTTTCAGGTTGGGAGTAAATGAAAAGAAGTGATCATTTAAGAAGTGGAACAAAAACGACAAGATTTCAAAACTCGAGTCCAGACATGGTGAATGTAAGGTGGAAAGATGGCATCCATCCAACATGAAGTAACTGATAGACTTGTATTAGTGTCCACTGTCACGAATTACACAGGTAAAATGATAATTTGGTAGAACCATCTTTCAAAAAGACAAAATGGAAAACCTGGCTTAACGGATTACCCAAAATCAACATGACCATGAGATCATAATAGAGAGATGACTGAGATTGATTGGAGCAGGATGCGGAATAGGGTTAAATTTTTTCTTAAATTTCTTATTCAAAGATCCCGCAAGACGAAACCCGAAAGTATGGATTTACAGGTTGCGGGTATGCAAAAATGGAAGTAAAAAAAGGATCCCAAAAGTCGAAAACTGAATATGCTGGTGGTGGGCTTCGGGAACGTTAAACTGTAAAGTAAAATAACCATCCCGAAAGCCATATCCCAAGATTTCAAGTTGCGAATTTCAGGAGCACACCAAATAAACAAAAAAACAATCCCGAAAGCTGAATGCCGTCATTGCGGGGTTCAGGTTTCGGGGAAATTATTTCTCAATCTTATTACAGAATGGTTCTGCAACCCGCAACTATCGGGTTGCGGGTTTCGGAAATACCAAAACCAAAACTTAAAAAACAACAATCCCGCAACCTGCACCTATCAGGTTGCGGGTTTTGGGTTCTCCAAATGTCGGGTTTCAAGATGATGATAGTAGTCAACAAATTACTCAAAGAATTTGGATTTTTCTAGACCGAAACACTTTGGAAGAAATAATTAAACATTTGCAAACAAGCAGACCAGAAGCATGGGTGAAGGATCTTAGAGGTAGAAACCAAAATCTGATATTTACTAGACAACTCACCCAAATACCTTTTCGTTTATTCAAAATTGGGGGCTCCCATGCTTAGCTAAGCATGGGATCTATTGTGTCCAAAATAGGAAGATGGAGATGAAAAATCAAGGCACGGAGCTTCGATGCTACGGTTTCGGGATTGTGTAGTAGCAGGTTCATAAGGAAGATGACGAGCAGAGTTATGGGAAGGGAGATTCAGTGCATTTGAGTCTCTTCCAATGGCTCAGCATTGTGCAAGGAAGCCAAAACAATAACTCGCTATGATTTGTGGATGCGATTGTGAATGGAAGTCAGGTAAGAGATCTTGTGGACATGGGAGCTTCACACAATTTTGTGAAGAAATAACTTGTAGAAGAGATTGGCCTCAAGAAGAAGGTCTGTGACATCGGTGTCAAAGCAATCGACTCGTCAGAAAAAGTTGTGGTTAGTCTTGCTTCCGGGGTGCTCATACAGTTGGGAAATTGGCAAGGTTAGGCATATTTTACAGTGATTCCTTTGGATGAATTCGACATGATCCTTTGCGAGGATTTCATGTGAAGGGCTAAGGAGGTACTTTTAACATTTGCGAACAAGTATGAACTAACTCAGATAAGCCAACAAGGAAAGTGCAGTTAGTATCTGCGCTTGGTGTCAAGAAGGTTGCTTTGCGGTCAAGTTTGCGGGTGTATGTCACAGCAATGCTTGGTGAAGCTCCAGGAGACACGGGGATGCATGTTCCTCCAAAAATTTGCATCTTTATTGCTGCAAATGAGGACTTGATGCTTGATATTCTACCGAATATGCTACCCCCATGATGTGTGGTAGACCATCACATTGAATTGGAACCAGGTTCCAAACCTGTTGCGAAGGTCCCTTATCAGCTGTCACGGCCCAAGTTAGAGGAATTGAAGTGGTAGTTGACGGAGCTCATAGATGCAGGCTTCATTTGGCCTTTACGGTATCCTTATGGAGCCATATGTTTGTTTTAGCAGAAGAAGGATACCCCAAAGGTGCATTTATACTTGGACTACCGGGCGTTGAACAAGCTAACAGTGAAGAATCAATATCCTCTTCCATTGGTTTCAGATTATTTTGACAAATAAGCTAAGGAATGAGTGTTCTCAAAGTTAGATTTGAGGCAAGGTTATTATTAGGTGTGGATCACAAAAGGTGATGAGCACATGATGACATGTGTAATAAGGTATGGAAGCTTCAAATTTTTAGTTATGTCATTTGATCTCTGTAACTCCCCGCAAAGTTCAACATGTTGATGAATGAAGTACTACAACCGTTTTTGGACAATTTGGTTGTCATCTACTTAGATGACATAGTTCTTTTCAGCGAGAACATGAGGGAGCATAAAAATCACTTGGCCAAATCCTTTGAGGCTTTGCAGAAGAATAGGATAATTTTGAAAAATTCTAAGTGCATATTTGAGTAGACCAAGATCCCATTCTTGGGCCACTAGATTGGACACGGATGCATCATCATGGATGACAGTAAGGTCGTTGTTTTAAAATATTGGGAAAATCCATGAACAGTGTAGGAAGTGAGGAGATTCCTAGACTTATCCAACTACTACCGCAAGTTCATTGAATGCTACTCTTGGATCCTTGCCCCGCTCACAGAGTTGCTAAAAAAAGAATAGGCCATGGAATTGGTCCATGAAGTGAAAAGCTACATTTGACGAGTTGAAACACACACTTGCAACCACATTGGTGCTGTATTTTCCTGACTTCGAGAAACTGTTTGAGGTGTAAACAAACGCATCTGACTTTTCCATTGGAGGATTTTTGACACAGGATGTTAAGTCCCCTCTCATCGATCTGATGCAAGGAAGGAAATGAGACACCAAAATATGTGCTTTTAGATAACTTAGCCCCATTCATCATGAACAAATTCATGGCATTACAAATAAAATGCATATGTGTGAAGATGCAAATTAAAGAAAACATGCACAATGGAGTAAAACATCATCCACACACATTTCATATGCCTTCATCATATCAATAACAATCATCAATTTAAAACATTGCAGAAGTAAATACACATAGAGAATACTTATCTTGATTATGAAGTTGTCTGAAGAAACTATCTATGTCGATGCAATGTTCCACCCAACCATAGGCCAATTTTGTTCATCAATCTCTCAACAAAATTGCCACCCCTGAGATGGGCATGATTTCTACAAGGAAAAATGGGACTCTCAAGCTCAACACAACCCAAGCAACATCATATCTAATCCAAGCCATCCCACAACTGGGTTTATCAGGCCAATGTGAGCCCTTCTATTTTTGGATGTTTGCACTCAAGATCAAGCCAAAACAATGGATACCCATAATCCATACCCCAGCATACTCTTTCTACACACAACAAACACAATCATTGGGAATGGATACACATTTTCAACAAAGGGATTTACAAAACATGGTCCATGGGTTTTCCCCAAATCGTGGGAACACAAAAAATAGATCGTGGGAAGAGGAAATCAACCATAGGGAAGAAACCAATTTCTCCCACAAGTATGTGAGCATTCATCTGGCCAAAAATGGCCTCTATGTAACCCCCAAATCGATTTCCCTTCTTCCCCACTATTACACAACACAAAAATGCCCTTCCTAGCTAGAAAAATGAAGCAAACCACATAATTTTCATGGAAAAAAATGTCCAGCAAGCTCCCCACTCATGAGAGTGAAAAGGAAATGGTGAATAATTGATTGGGGAGAAAATTCATGGCCCTTTCCTTGCCCAAGAATCCAAACATGTTTTTCCAAGAACTGGTGACTTGTCCATACTCGAATTTGGACATCCATACCTCTCCATTCCCCAAGGCATTAACTACCTCAACCAACTCCTAGGAGAAACAAATGATTGGGTATAAAGGTCAACATCGGTATTTGAGGGTTTATGGGTTCTCTCATTGACACTTGGATTGACTTGATTGGATCCAAGGGTTTGAATATTTCCCTCACCATTCCTTGTAAAAATCATGCCCCCATATCTCGTTGCATTGCATAGCTAGTTTTGGGTATTTTATTAAAATGTATATATATATGATATTCGCAATTCCATTGTGCCTGGCTAGCATGAAAACCATATTTATCACTAAATCGATGGTGGGGCCTTGGCCTTGAGCTCCTCACCATGATTTTATAACAATATTACATCATTTACAATTTAATGCAATGGGGTTAAAATTGGGATATTACACAGGAGGTTCACCCAATGGCTTATGAGAGTCAGGAAATTCAAGAAAGGGAATGTAGTTACCTGGTTCATGAGAAAGAGATGATAGTAGTGGTGCATTTATTGAGGGTTTAGTGACATTTCTTTTTGGGCAAGTCGTTCGTGGTGAAGACGTACAATGTTTCCATAAGTTACTTTGCGACTCAACCAAAGTTGTCGCCCAAGCAAGCTCGTTGGCAGGACTTTTCATGGAGTTTGATATGAAATTGTAGTATAGGTCAGGAAACCTGAATTGCGCTACGAATGCATTGAGATGAAAAGCTCAAGTTATTGCCTTAGACGGGGTGTAGCAACATGACCCAATGACCTAAGTTGTCTCAGACTCACGGAAATATTTTTGGGAGATCTTGATGGGGGACCTGACCGCCAAAAGCATCATCTAACAAGTGAAGGATGGAAAGACAAGGAATTTATGGTTTGAATATGGGTTTCTCTTCTACAAAGGATGATTGTATGTGCCGAAGAAAACCAACCTCCAAAAAACCTAATGCGAGAGTTTCATGACTCCACATGGGCAAGACATCCGGGGCAACATCGAACGGGCGCCTTGGTAGAGAGGAGATTCTTTTGGGACCAATTGCAATGGGACATCGACAAGTATGTCATAGCTTGCCTCATTTTTCAACAGGATGATTCAATGACCAATCTAAATGCAGGGTTGTTGCAGCCACTGCCAATGTAGGAGAATCCTTGGGTAAGCATCTTCGTGTACCTCATCACACAACTTCTGGTCACACAAGGATACAATGGAATATTTGTCACCGTAGACAAGTTCTTCAAGGGCACGACATTTGTTCCAATTAAGTCACCTTGCAAGGCTGTGATTGTATTAGTACTATTTTTCAAGAATGTGGTTAAGTATTGGGGATTTCCACTCAACATTGTGTCTAACAAAGATCCATGGTTCATAGGATTTTCTTTTAGTGCATTAAATTTGTTGGTTGTGGAGCCTAATCTTCCTGATTCAAATATGTTGTTGTTAAGTCGTGTTTGTACCCCAGTTTTTGTATGATGTGTAGGTGGACTATATACCCATCCCATCGGAGGGGTGTGGGGGGACCATTCCCCTCGGCCAGGGGGTCTTGGGTCTAGTGGGCCCCCAGTGAGGGTTCGCGGGTTAATCCCCTGAAGGAATTATTCTTGGGTTTCTTTGTTGGCCAATATTTGATGGGCCCATGGTATGGGGTAGCCCGTGGTATTTTCCCATGGCAAATCCCCTTTATAAGGAAGACATTGTAATTCGGCTAGGTGTTGTAGCATTCTAATGATCTCTATGATTGTTTAAGAGAGATTGTGAGAGAGTGAAGAGGAAACTGTAGTGGATGTACTCAGGTTGTATCCCTTAATTTTTCTAGATGGTATAATAATACAAGGAATGGAAATTTCTTCGTGGACATATCCTAAATTGGGTGAACCATGTATATTAGTGTCTCTCTCTTGTATTGTGTTTATGTTATTTATATTTGCATCTTGTATACTGTTATTGCTCTGTGATCCTGTTTTTACTAACACAATTTTCTCTCTTCAGATGTATTATTTATTGTAATCTTATTGTTCAATTATATCATGATGGAGTTTTACTCAATTGATTTTTCTTTCTGACGTGATTCTGACCAAATTTTCTCTCTTCTATGCCTTTATTGTAAATTTATTGTGAGGATTTTTATGAACTAGATCCAAATTGTGCTCAAATTTTCACATGGTATCAGAGAATGATTGATCTTATAGAGTTTTCCTCTTGAGTTTTTTTTGCAAGTATTTTTTGCATGTACAACAACTTCATGGTTTGGAAATCAGTTCCTTCTATTACTCCATTCAATTATGTAGAGTGGAATGCAAATATGGTTGCATTACTCAAGAGAAAATGTCTTTATAATTTGTGTAATTATGTTGTGAGTGAACTTGAGTCCTTTGAAGGAAAGAATGAATGGTTAAATTACCATGAAAAACCATTCAGAGCTATGTGCTTGGCCATGTCTCCAAATATGAATTATATCATAAATTATGTTTAGTATGTTAATTTTAGGCTAATTTCATTAGCAAGATCACTGAAAGAAACACAATCACAAGATAGACAAAGATTTACCCTGGGAAACCCTCATGGGGTAGAAAACCTAGCAAATCTTTTCCTCAATATAGATAATCAACCAAATACCTTGATGTAGTCCAAGACTGGAGCTCCTTCTCCTCCTATGCATACCTCTCTCTCACTTGTGCGCTACTCCCAAGTGGATGAATGAATGAGATAAGTGAGGAACATCCTCCTCTACTTATACTCATATCCGAACTGAATTTTACCCTAATGGGGCTAACCTCTCCTAAGAGAGTCTAATAACCCCTAATAAACTAAATCAGAGCTGACCCCACATGGGGGATCTAATAACCCTAGTTACCACAATCCATCGGAGGAATATACATCTCCGGATACATGACAAAGTCCCATCGAAGGAATGAAACATCTCCGGAATAATAAGATACAAATATAATATTCTTAGAGGTTACAATATTTCAACACTCCCCCTTAACGAGAAGGATATTATAACAACATCTGCAGGAGCAAGGAGTCATCAACTACATAATACATGATACATCTCTAAATCATTGGAAGCTTTCTTGAGTAACTCAATCAGTTACTGGAACATCTTCAAGATCTTCAATACTGGAACATCAACATCATCAGTATTGAGTCTTCATCTTCTGCAACACTCAAACAGCTACAATAACATCATCATCTGGATCCTCTCGATCATCAGCATGATCGTCAGCATCGTCATCACATGATCATCGGCATCGTCATCACACGATCATCAGCATCGTCATCATACGATCATTATCATCGTCCTCAGGATCATCATCATCATACGATCATCATCATACGATCATCATCATCGTCATCACACGATCATTAGCATTGTCATCATACGATCATCATCATCGTCATCACACGATCATTAACATCATCATCTCACAATCATCAGCATCGTCATCACACGATCATCATCATCGTCATCAACTAGATCCTCAGGATCAACAACACAATAGCAGCATACCCTGCAATACACATGATCCATTTAGGACACCATATCATGTCTAGGGATGATGCAGTCCACTCGTCAACTTAGACAAAGTCTAAGGACCACTCTCGGAGACATCTGTCCGTGGATCAGTTTAGGACTGAAGTCCAAGGATGATACAATCCCCTCACTCTCGGAGACATCTGTCTACGGATCATTTTAGGACTGAAGTCTAGTGATGATACAATCCCCTCACTCTCGGAGACATATGTCTGTGGATCAGTTTAGGACTATAGTCCAGGGATGATACAACCCCCTCACTCTCGGAGACATCTGTCTGCGGATCAGTTTAGGACTGTAGTCCAGGGATGATACAATCCCCTCACTCTCGGAGACATCTGTCTGCAGATCAGTTTAGGACTATATTCCAGGGATGATACAATCCCCTCACTCTCGAAGACATCTGTCTGCGGATTATTTTAGGACTGTAGTCCAGGGATGATACAATCCCCTCACTCTCAAAGACATCTGTCTGCGGATCAGTTTAGGACTGTAGTCCAAGGATGAGACAATCCCCTCACTCTCAGAGACATCTGTTTGCGGATCAGTTTAGGAATGAAGTTGAGGGATGATACAATCCTCTCACATCCATTAGGGACCATTCATCGACCTCATCGTCAGAATAGGTAACCTCACCATTGACATTGTCGTCGAAACAGGTAACCTCATTATTGATACAAGTATCCACATCAATGATACAATATCCTCATCAATACAGTATCCACATCCACGATACAGTATCCTCATCAATATAGTATCCACATCCACGATACAGTATCCTCATCAATATAGTATCCACATCCATGATACAGTATCCTCATCAATACAATATCCATGTCAACGATACAATATCCTCATCAATACAGTATCCACATTATTGACCTTACCGTCAATATGGGCAATCTCATCATCAATACAGGTATCCTCACTGATTCCAGTATCCAAGTATCATCATTGACCATATCACTCCCCCTTTCGAGGAGGGTCCTTCTAAACTACACGAAGCTTGTCTCAAAAATGTTCAAACTTTACTCGAGACAGAGGTTTGGTCAATACATCAGAAACTTGTTCATCAGTGCTCACATACTCGAGCTTGATAGCTCCTTTCTGCACCATATCGCATATATAAAAAAATCGTATCTGTATGTGCTTTGACTTATCATGGAACACTGGATTCTCTGTCATATTGATACAACTCTGGTTGTCACACAGGATCACAGTGGGGTCCATCTCTAAGTCAAACAGTCCTAATAATAACTTCTGAAGCCATACTGCTTCACAACTAGCAGAGCAAGCAGCTATATATTATTCTTCAGCTATGCTGAGAGCCACACTAGATTGCTTCCTACTATACCATGAGATCATGGTAGATCCCAGAAAATAACATCCTCCCAATGCACTCTTTCTGTTTGATACGCTTCCTGCCCAGTCAGCATCTGTGTAGCCATACAATCTGAAGTCATGATCTCCAAGGTAATATAGACCAAAATCTATTGTACTCTTTAGGTACCTCATCACATGCTTTGCAACTATCATGTGAACACATCTAGGTTCCACTAGATACTGACTCAGGGTGTTCATAGCAAAGCATATATCGAGCCTAGTGTTTGTCAGATACATTAATGATCCAATAATTTGTCTGTACAGAGTTACATACACTAACCATGATGATTCATCTGTTAAGAGCTTCAGGTTGGAATCCATGGGAGTGGCCATGGCTTTACATTCAAACATATCAAATATTTTCAAGATTTCCACAACATACTTTCCTTGATTGAGAAAGATTCCTTTTGGACCTTGCCATACTTCCAGACCTAAGAAGTACTACATCAATCCGAGATCTTTCATCTCAAACTCTAAAGAGAGATTCTTTTTGCATTCAACAATCTACTTCTTATTTCCAGTCAGAAATAGATCATCCACATACAACAACAAGATCATAGGTTCATCATTCATAACTTTGAGATAAAGATTAGAATCAGCTTTACTCTTGGTAAAGCCCAATCTAGTTAAGAAACTGTCAATCCTTCCATACCAAGCTCTGGGAGCTTGTTTCAACCCATACAGAGCCTTCTTTAGTTTGTGTACATGGGTTCTTCTGTCTTCCACCTCAAATCCTTGTGGTTATTCTATGTACACTTCTTCTTCAATTACACCATTCAAGAAAGTTTTCTTCACATCCATCTGGTGTAATTTCCACTTCATCATGGATGCAAGTGCCATGATGGTTCTAATGGAAGTGTACCTTGCAACTAGTGCAAATGTCTCTTCATAGTCAATTCCCTCTTTCTGAGAGAATCCTCTGGCTACAAACCTTTCTTTATACTTTTCAATACTGCCATCCGCAACATGCTTTATCTTGTATATCCATTTGGAGGATACCACACTCTTGTCCTTTGGTTTGGGAACTATGTCCGAAACATCATTCTTCATTATTGACTTGTATTCCTCGGTCATTGCTTCTACCCATTTTTTCTTATGAACTACCTCTTCATAACTAGTAGGTCTTTGATCTACAAGATTACACATTAAAGACACATAGTTGGAGAATGGCTTTGGTTTCTTGCTCACTCTAGTGGAGCCTTCTGGAGCTCCATACTTTTCATCTCCTCGTATAATGTCTGTAGCCCATGCTAGCTTTATTTTTCTTGAAATGTTTGTAGTGGGGTGTTCTTGTTGTTCTAACATGTCATGGTCTTCAGGAGTTTCATCTTTAGGAGATGGTACAACATCTGCAATTATAGGAGGTGCATCTTCTTCATATACTTCTTCATACTGGCACTTCCTAGAGCTCTTCAGAGCTACTTCTTCATCAAATGTCAAATCCCTACTAATTTCCATATGATGGAATCCTGGGATGTAAATCCCAAATGCTTTGGATGTTTCAAAATACCCAACAAATATTCCCTTCTTCCCAAAAGGATCCAACTTAGTTCTCTTTTCCTTCGGTATGTGAATATACACATGGAACCCAAGTATCTTAAGGTGACTTACCTTAGGATTCTTTCTTTTGAAGACTTCTTTTGGAGTCTTGAATTCAAGGGCACTGTGAGATAGTCTATTTTGCACATAGATTGTTGTCCTGGCTTCTTCAGCCCATAAGTACATAGGTAAGTCTTGATCATGTAACATTGTCTTTACTGCTTCCATGATGGTTCCATTGTTTCTTTCCGCAACACCATTTTGTTGAGGATTGTAGGGAGTGGTTAGTTCCCTCTTGATTCCATCTTCTTTGCAAAAAGCTTTGAAATATTTTGAAGTATATTCTCCACCATTATCAGTCCTGAGTATCTTGATCTTATTTTCTGAAAGGTTCTCTATCAAGGCTTTGAACTCCTTGAATCTTCCAAAGACTTCATCTTTTCCCTTCAGGAAATATATCCAAGTCTTTCTTGAATAGTCATCAATGAAAGTTAGGTAGTATTCATATCCACTCAAGGATGTGGTGGGCATGGGACCACATACATCTGAATGGATCAATTCAAAAGTACTTTTAGTCTTTGCTTCACTCTTTAGAAAAGGATTCTTGATATTTTTCCCTTTTGCACAACCCTTGCAATTGCCTTCATGTTCAATCTTTAGATCTGGTAGTCCTACAACTACTTTGCTCACATGAGGTAGTGCTTTGTAATTAATGTGGGCAAGCCTTCTATGCCATAGCTCACTTGGACTAGTGGCTTCATGAACAAGGGCAGCTTCTGAATGACCCTTGAGTTTGTATAGACCTCCTTCCTCTTCACCAATGACAATTGCATCCTTAATAGATTTACCTTTGGGCCACATGAATACTTGTCCATCAATGAGAGAAACCCTATAACCTTTCTTATCCAAAGCTGAGATGGAAAGCAAGTTCTTCTTCAACCCTGGTACATACAATACTTCCTTCATTTTCATGGGGGCTCCAGACTCAAGTTTGTAGTTTGCTTCTCGAGTTCCCTTGATGGGATATTGATAGTCATCTCCTAATGACACTTTCTGTGGGGAGCTCTTCTCTTCTAGTTTTGAAAGAGCTTTCTTTTGTCCAGTCATGTGCTTTGAAGCACCACTATCAATAAGCCAAGTATCCTCTCCAGGTATTATGGATCTAGAGAGTGCAGAGAGTAGAACATACTCTTCTGCATCTTCTTCTTCATCTCTTCTAGATCTTCTCTTGAAGAAGGGCCTTTCTTCCTCTTCTTCTTCTCTTCTAGATCTTTTCTTGTGAGGCCTTTATTCCTCTTCTTCTTCTTCTTCTTCTTCCCTATCATCTTATCCAAGATGTGCATGATGTCTTTTATGGTGAAAATCTTTCTTCTTCTTTTAAGGACAATGTCTAGCAATGTGTCCTATTTTGTGACAATTGAAACATTGGAAAGAAGAGTGTTTATTCCCCTTCTCTTCTGAAATATTTGTGGAGATTGAGACTCCTTGTGACTATCCTTCTTGAAGTAGGATTGATTCATTATTCTCTTGGTGTGTGTGGCCAAGGCTTGGTCATCTTCTTTGAGTAGGATTATCTGTTTCCAACCCTAGCTTCTTCTTGAATGCAATCTTCCCATACCACATCAAACTTCATACTTTCTTTTCTGGCACATATAGTTTGGATGAATGACTCCCAAGGTCTAGTGAGACCATTTAGAGAAGACATGACAAGTTCATCTTCATCAAGGGTATCTCTAATAACATTTAGTTGTTCCTTGAACTGGGAGACCCTTGAGAAATATTCTTGAACAGATTCTCCTTTATTCATCTTTGTGCTCTTCAATTGAGCTCTTAGATTCATCTTCCTATTGATGTTTTTTCCCTCATACATTCTGGAAACGACATCATACATTTCCTTTGGATTCTTCTTGGATGCCACTTGGGGAATCAAGTGGTCTTTTATAGAATCAGCAATGATTCTCTTTTCCCTAATTAAGTCCTTCCTATACTTCTCTTTGGTTTCATCTTCTTCTGGTTCTGCAATCTCATCCTTTATATATTAGGCAAGATCATTCTCTTCAAGAATGAGACCAATCCTATATTTCCATGCCCGAAAATTCTCTATACCCTCTAGCTTGTCTTCAAGCTTAGTGCTTGGAGCCATCTTATTCAGGGGGGTACAGAAATTGAGGTTTCTCAAGAGATAGAATAACACTTACCAGGAGATGTGCTTGAATGAGTTGAGATCTAATGTGTTCTGCTTCTCGAAACTTCAACTTTTCACCTTCCAGATATGCAACAGAATTTTTGGTTTTCTAGTCTTCTCTTTTCTGGATTTCTAGTGCACAGGTTCACAGCTTTTCTAGTTCACTGGTGCACAGGTGCACAACTTTTCTAGTTCTCTAGTTTTTCTAGTTTTCTGTACTTTTGGGCAAACTAGGGTTTGACAATCCTGGAGTTCTACCCAACCAAAAATATCAATCTAGGGCTCAAAACTTTGATTTTGAGGAGGGCTATCCAGCAATGCAATCAGAATTTAAGAATTCCAACTTTTTGCAGAAACCCTAATTTTCATCGGAGGAGGAGAGAGAGGTATTTTCAACTTGTGAAAGATGTCCTATTCAGGCTAGCTCTGATACCATGTTTTTAGCCTAATTTCACTAGCAAGATCACTGAAAGAAACATAATCACAAGATAGACAAAGATTTACCCTGGGAAACCCTCATGGGGTAGAGAACCCAGCAAAGCTTTTCCTCAATATAGATAATCAACCAAATACAAGATGTAGTCCAAGACTAGAGCTCCTTCTCCTCCTATACAGACCTCTCTCTCACTTGTGTGCTACTCCCAAGTGGATGAATGAATGAGATAAGTGAGGAACATCCTCCTCTAGTTATACTCATCTCCGAACTGACTTTTACCCTAATGGGGCCGACCTCTCCTAAGAGAGTCTAATAACCCATAATAAACTAACTCAGGGCCGACCCCATATGGGGGATCTAATAACCCTAGTTACCACAATCCATTGGAGGAATAAACATCTCCGGATACATGACAAAGTCCCATTGGAGGAATGAAACATCTCCGGAATAATAAGATACAAATATAATATTCTCAGAGGTTACAATATTTCAACATAGTATTCATTTGAGCTCTGGAAGAATTTGAATAGAAATTTTGGAGTGAAGATAGAAGAAGCTAATGCCTAGAGTGAATATGGCACCTCATCATGTTCTCTCCCTCCTGATGTCTTAGCCTCAACTCTCTCTAAAGAAGTTGTTCAAAGGAAAGCAGAAGAAATTGGTTAAATTTATTCAATACATACAGTTGTTGATGATGAAGACTTCCATATCTCTCTCATGTTCTCCTATGAGTCTTTTATTTTGAATTATGAGCAAGATAATCTAGTTCACGCTCTACAAGCTAAAGAGGAATTTGATTCCTCTCTTTAACATGAGTCTACTAGTGTGAAGAATGGTGATCTACTGAAGGTTATGGAAGATAGATCAGAATTTAGAAGTGATGCATTCTCCCTCCTTGATTACATGCTTCCTTTGTACTTCTACGTGATTGCCAGCACCGGCTCTTAGAGTTTCACTAAAAATAGAGGACACTATCATTCCCTTGGGTTCAAGTCTTAGGAATATTTTGGTGATTTTGGTTCTAATCTCATCCCCGCTGGTTCAAAGGAGATATCGAGGAACCATCTATCAATTCTTGGAGCTGATTTAACTTCCACTTATCATAAGTTCAAGTTTCAAGAGCAATCATATCTAATTAGAATTGATCCTCCTCATATGGTTTGAAATTTAAGTTCCAGAATGTTCTGCATATTCATGGATTTGTTCTGATCAAGTTTGGTTCAAAGAGAAAGTTCAAAGAGCTTCCAGATTCACTTGCATCGATTAGTAGAGAATTCAAGCACATGTTTTTGGAGCATGATCCATTTCTTCCCAAGAGGAAGATAAATCAAAAAATATGATCAAGAATCACGCCTACTTGAGTTTGGAGCAATTAAGTTTTAGTGTGCACACATGTCCATTTTTTAGGGAGGGTTTTGTTCCCACGAGGTTTTCCATGTTTCCTCAGTTTACATGGATAGATAATATTTGTAAAAGGTGTGACCAAGCCTTGTTGATGGGCCCTATTATTTTTTATTTTTACTCACATACAGTTAGGCTTAAGGGGGGTGTTAGAATATTAAAAAGTCATCTAGACGTAGGATATAAAGTATTATTCATTTTTGATACTTTCATAGGTGTTTGACTAGGTCGTTGGCCTCATATTGCCTTTTTAGGATCACATCTTGTCATCATTGTCCACAAGTGTGCCCTTAGATATATTCTAGTAGATTATGTTTTCCTTTATGTCAGTCCATAATGGTAAGAGCGCTTTCCTACTTTTACACATATTTGTCCTGCTTTTTCTGCTTTTCAGTGGATAAGGATAAAGCTAGGTGCTTTTATGGACTTGACAAGCTGTCTAGTTTTTACCAACACATCCTCCATCTTTTTCTCTCAAAAATACATCATCTTACTACTTTTTCAGCAATCATTAGCTGCCATATTTGATTTAGCTAATTCGTGAGGTCCTTTACTGAGTTGAAAAGTGATGTTGCCAATATTCAGGGTTTTTTTATTTTAGTAAGCCTGCATTTTGTGAGGTTGTGAAAAACATGGAGTCAGAAGACAATTCTCACCTTCTAGAACTCCACAGCAAAATGTAGTGGCGGAAAGAAAAAACAGAACTGTGCAGGAAATGGCCAGAACAATGTTGAATGAATCAAACTTATCATACATGTTTTGGACTCATGTCATTCATACAGTTGTCCACCTTCTTAACAAATGTCATATCAGGACAAATAGTTGGTAAACACCTTATGAACTTTGGAAAGGAAGACCTGCTACAGTTAAGCATTTCAGGATATTTGGAAGCATTAGTGCTACATAAAAAGAAACGATGAAAATCTTGGAAAGGTTGACTCTAGATCTGATGAAGAAATTTTCCTTGGTTATTTCATTAGAAGCAAAGCTTACAAGTGTTATAATATAACACTCAAAAAGATAGTGGAAATTTCAGACGTGAAATTTGATGAAGTAGTTACCCACAGGATGTTGATGTATCTGTAACTTCTGAAGATATTCACTTGTATATTACATTTGTACTTTATTGTATCCCCAGTGAAGATGTATTATTCCTCCGATTGCAAGTGTCATCAGTTGTACTTGAAAGTGTCACAAGTTATATTGTAAGTGTTGTAACTTATACTTGATGGGTTATTAGACCACCTTAAAGGAGTCGACCCTGTATGAGTCATGTGGGTTAAAGGGTTATTAGATCACCCTAGTGAGGGTTGGCCCAGTCAACATTATGTTAAGTGGTTAAGTTGGGGCCGACCTAGTTAAAGTTAAGAGGTAGGTCAAGTCAATGTATAAATAGAGGGTGTGCCTCTCTCATTCTATTCATTTCACTCACTTCTCAAGTTCGCATTAGTTGTGAGAGAGAGTAGCGCACGTGGAGGAGGAGGAGCATCTTCTAGATACATCTTATTGGGTTTGATCCTTGTGATCTTGTATTGGGGCTTATTCTATCTCTGAGGAAGTTGTGGGGTTTTTCACCTTCTTGTTTTTCCCCGGTGAAACTCTGTGTCTCTTGTGTGATTGCTATTATGTCTATGATTGATATGCTTTAGATATGATGTGCATTTTATTCTCTTAGAGATCCTAATGATAATGGAATGAAATTATCGAAAAATTAACACGGTATCAGAGCTAACATAAGAAGAAGGCACTGTGCAGCTGTGGAATCTAGGGCTTCTTAATATTTGGGTTTCCCTCCACAAATCATCAAAGGCTGGAGGCTAGATTGAATCTCCTAGCAAGGGCGCATCTTTCTGTCGAGACAGAATTCAATTCTAAGCATTTTTAGTTTTTGACCTAAAAATTAGGGTTTTGGAGAAAGTTGAAATTTTTGGAATCTAAATCCATGGCTGGATGCTCCTCAGGAAAATTGAAATTTAGAGACCAAGATCAAACTTTTTGGTTGGGTGAAGCTCCAGGAAAATCAAACCCTAGTTCGGGATTTTGATTAGGAAAGGTGGAAAATTTGGGTTTCTACAAAAGTTGGAATTTTTGAAATCCAAGACCATGGCTAGAAGCTCCTCTGAAAAATTAAATTTTAGATCTTTGGATCGCACCTTTTGGTTGGGTGAAGCTTTGGGAAAATCAAACCCTAGTTTGGGGTCCTGCTGAGTGGATCCGGAAGTTTCAAAGGCAATTTTGAAGGGTCAAATTTTGTAGTTTTCAAATTATGAGTATACCAGCTTCACCAACTCAGCAAGGCGCATCTTTATATCCTTTCAGAAGTTTGAAATTCAAATTTTGAGTTTTTAGGGTTTCTCTAACAAATCCTAATCCAGCTCCAGATCCGGTTTTCAGCAAATCAAGTGCTAAGACCTAATATCTTTTCTATTTTCATTTGAAGTACTCTTTAAGATGTATCACAACACCAAGCTTGAGGATAACTTTGAAGGGGTTGATAACTTCCTAGCCTGGAAGTATAGGATTGGGTTAACCCTAGAAGAGAATGAGTTGGGCACTTACATAAGTGAAGAGGTTCATGTCCCAGAGGGAGAAGAGGCTAAAACCTTACAAAAGAAGAACCTAGTCAAGGCTAAGAGAATCATTGCTGATTCTATCAAAGACCATCTCATACCGCATGTGTCTTTGGTAAAGACACCTAAGGAGATGTTTGAATCCTTGACCAAGTTGTTTGAAGTAAAGAACATAAATCGGAAGATGACTCTGCGGAACCAATTGAAGGGGTAAAGCTTCAGAATCGAGAGACCATTCAATCCTACTTTTCTAAGGTCTCTTAAATCAAGGAACAACATGAAGTTGTGGATGTAGTGGAGAATGGTGAAATTGTAATGACCACATTGAATGGCCTACATAGGTCATGGGACTCCTTCATCCAAGGAATCTATGCAAGAAGGAAACTAATCTCCTTTAGTAGACTATGGGAGGAATGTTCTCAAGAAGAAGCTAGGCCTGTGGCCCGAGAAGAAAAGATGGGGAATGAAGATCAAGCTCCGATAGCACATACCAAGAAGAGTAAGTTCAAGAGAGATCCATCTCATAACAAGAGATCTTCACACCACCATCATCATAGAGATAAGAAAGATTGTCCTAAGAACAACAACAATAAAAATCTGACAGGTATGACTTACAGGTATGTTTTGAAATCTATTAAGTTCATAATATGTTTTCATATTATTGAGGTTAGTACAATAATTGATTGTTTGATAATGAATGCATGTGAACAATAGGATACATTCATTGATTAGGTTTATGACACTTATGACTGTACTAATTCACTTGTGGTGTTGTATGAGGATGATGTTGTCTGCTAACAAGATACAGGTACATCAAGAAAAGACAAATCAAGTTCTATGACCATGATGACATGAAGACAAAGACTCATCCATAGTGTTTTACCACATAGAAGATCTGCTTACGAGGTATGCATATTTTTTGTTCTACAACGGTTAACTTATGAGTTATGGAGGTCATTGAAGAGAACAAGAAAACATTGCTAGACATAACTAGCAAATATGATAACTATGTATGCTTTTCCTATATCAAGTTAGAATACTACCTTTGGTTAGGATCTTATACCTTTGTATGATTGATAATGATTACTCATGAAGTTAGAATCAAGGGTTCATGCATATTATGTCTCTTACCTTAATTGATGATATGACTAACCAGAAGAGTCCTATGGTCAAATAAGAATATGCATGAGTAAAAGAAGTCTTCCTTGAAACCTTGAATACTAATGCTTATTATCTGTGCTTGAAATGATCATGACTATGCATGTTTAAGATTATTTTGTATTATTATACTAATGGATGTATGTTTATGTATGAGATCTTGAGTATGGCACAATCATGACACTAGTGCACACTTAAGCATGCATAGTGGTCCAGGATGAATATAAGTTCAAGGATAGGAAATCCAGGAAGCAAAGATCAAGAGGGAGCACACTCTAGTAGCTCCTGCAAGGAAGCAAAGATTGAGAGGGGGTCCACCCAACAAATAAACAAAGATAAGTATTTAAATTGTTATTTCCTATATATATGATTACTTAAATGATGTTGTTAATGGATGTATATTATGCATTGTAGAATAGTTGCATTAATGAACAAAGATACTACTAATATGCATGTAATGGGTAAGTGGCCTATGGTACTATACAACACTCCATTGCTACTTATCTAGAATGAAACCCTTTTGTTGACATGTTGGGAGTACTGCAAACTCTTAACATTGTTCTGGTAGAGATGGAAGGCATCTAGAAAGTTACCGTATGAATATGGGATATGGATAACTGTTGTATTGAAGCATTGGCTAAGACATTTGCATGATTGTATGACATATATATTTTATGTGTAAGATTTTGTTTTCAAAAACTATGAGAAGTTTCTAATCATGCATTTGAATTTGACTTGTACAAAAGATCGTGTACAATCACCTACAAAAGAAGGACTACAATAGTTGTTCCAAGCGATGAAACTATCTATTGAAGATATTGAAGAATCTGAATTTCCCAGGATCCGATATGAAGTAATGGAAGGATTCCATGATCAGTCGATCATGAAGAATGATGTTTGGGATGTGATCCCAAGACCTGAAGGGAAGTCTGTTGTGACTTTCAAGTGGATCTATAAGATCAAGCATGCTGCATATGGTAGCGTAGAGAAATACAAGGCGAGGTTTGTAGCTCGTGGCTTCTCCTAGAAAGAGGGAATAGACTATGAAGAGACTTTTTCTCGTGTAGCCAGATACACTTCCATCAGAACGGTACTTGCTCTGGCTGTAGTGATGAAGTGGAAGATACACCAAATGGATGTCAAGGAAACTTTCTTGAATGGTGTAGTCGAAGAGGAAGTGTATGTGGAGCAGTCACTTTGTTTTGAGACACATGACAGTGAGTCATATGTGTGCAGGTTGAAGAAAGCCTTGTATGTCTTGAAGCAAGCTCCTAGGACTTGGTATGGTAGGATGGACAATTTCCTATCCAGTTTGGGATTTACTAAGAGTAAAGCGGATTCCAACCTTTACTACAAGGTTGAGGAAGGCAATCTTGTCATACTACTACTATATGTGGATGGCCTGTTTGTTATAGGTGAGGATGGGTTGATTTGCAACACCAAGAGGAAGCTTGCTGCTGAGTTTGAGATGAAGGACTTGGGCATGATGCACTATTTTCTAGGCTTGGAGGTGTGGCAGAGAGCAGATGGAATATTCCTTGGAAAAGGGAAGTATGCAGCAGAGATACTGAAGCAGTTCGGGATGATGGACTACAAGGCCATGGCCACACCTTTTGGTGTGATGCTTCATCTGATCTGATTGATGTCATGGTGTATCGTCAGATGATTGGGTCCTTGATGTGCCTGAAGAACACGAGACCAGATATTTTCTTTGTGGTGAGCACATTGAGCCAGTTCCTAACGGATCCGAGAATTGTTCACATGGTTGCTGTAAAGCATATTCTGAGGTACCTAAAGGGTACGGTTGATTATGGGCTCAAGTATGATGCGAATCAAAATTTTAACCTGTAGGGTTATGTTGATTCAAATTGGGTAGGCACTGCTGCAGTTAAAAAGAGCACTTTGGGGTGCTGCTTCAGTATGGGATCAGGTGTGATCTCTTGGTTTAGCAGGAAGCAGTCCCACGTAGCACTGAGTATAGCCGAAGCAGAGTATGTTGCAGCTTGTTCGACTAGTTGTGAGGCAGTATGGCTTAGGAAGTTACTGTCTGAGTTATTTGATCTCCTGTTGGATGCTACTAGTATCTTTTGTGACAACCGAAGTTGTGCGAAGCTGTCTGAGAACCTGGTGTTCCATGACACGTCGAAGCACATCGAGATCAAATATCACTATATTAGGGATATGGTGCAGAGAGGAGCAGTGAAGCTCCTATATGTTGCGATGGATGAGCAGGTTGCAGATGTCTTGACGAAACCACTAGCCAGAGTGAAGTTCAAGTAATTCAGAGAGAGGTTTGGTGTTCTTCAGATTGAAGATACTTCGAGGAAGAAATTATGGGACAAATTTGTAGGAGGCATTCCAAGCAAGGTGAGAGGAGGATCCTTCCCATGGCTGTGGATGTAAGTGCTGTGTGATGAGCATTAGGACGATGCTCCAATTACTGCTTTGGATATGCATCAGTTGGATGCTTTGTATGATCAGTTGGATCATGTATGATGACATGCATCAGGACAATGCAGTGACGATGATCAGGATGTTCATGTGTGATGAGTATCAAGATGATACTCTGGATGATATGCATCGGGATGATGCTATGATGATGATCAGGATGATGTATGGTGAGTATTAGGTTGATACTCTGTGGTCGTGGAAATGTTATGCAGATAAGCATATAATAGCGCCCTATGTTGACAGGAAAAACTACCCTATAACGAGGAAACAAACGTTATCAAATGAAATGGGATGATAGGTAAGCATACTAACTATGTTATAGATATGTTCATGAATGGAAATAGGTTATAGGTCTTGAGAACATACCTTTTGAACGAAGTTCGATCCTAGCTCTTATTCAATCTTGTGCTCGATCCTCAAGTCAACCTCTCGTTCGATAAACCTGCAACACAAGTACCTTTCTCAGCGTATCTTGGATAATATATAATGATGAAATGGACAAAGCAATTTATACATCAAACGTCAACCAAAACAGATCCAAACAAGTACATAACTCAATGAACACTTGATTTCGGACAAGAAAGATGCTTTAGCCTTTTATTGTCAAATGCAAATTGATGATACAAAGTATACCTGAATTTGCAGCATGCTCTTGCAACCTGGTCATGGGCTCCTGCTCTTCTCTGGCTTGGAAATCTTCCAGCATAACCTCCTTCAACACAAGCTTCTCTTTAAGAGTCTCTCAATAGCATTCATGTCTAACCCCTCTCTTCATTCCTCCTTGTATTTATAGGACAAGGGAGGTAGTTCAGGTCGAGAGGTAGTTGTAGAGGAAGTTGGAAAACCAACTGCAACTAATCCTCATTCATGAAATTAATTATTTTTAATCATATTTTGAGGTGTATGCTACTATTTCACAATTGAGTAGTGCCCAGGGCGCTACTATAGTGTTTTATAACAAGCGTTCATCATTTTTTAAATGTTGTACGCTACTCTATTGAAGAGGAGTAGCGCCCATGAGGGTTGAGTGCTACTCTTGTACACTGGAGTAGGGTATAGGTGCTAGTATGTTAAGATAAAGTAGCGCCCATGTCTCAAAATGACATTTTTTAGGGTTTTTCTAGTTTGTAAGGAGGTGTAGTAGGTCAAGCTCTCATCTAAGGTCATCATGCTCCTCCATCCAAGTTGTCCTTTTGTGCGATCGATATCTCAAGGTGATCACGGATGGAGAGGTGCAGGTTTGACCTAT
Source organism: Larix kaempferi (assembly GCA_027924585.1). NCBI lineage: Eukaryota > Viridiplantae > Streptophyta > Pinopsida > Pinales > Pinaceae > Larix > Larix kaempferi. The sequence continues at coordinate 67,941 of BSBM01001455.1, read as the reverse complement.
AACAGATGCCCCCTAATGTGTGAGGTCAGAGGGAAACAATGGCCGAAATACATTATAATCCAAAGCCAGAGGAGGAGCAAGGAACCGCAGAAGCAAGTCACAAGAACACCTAAAACAAAGATCAAGGTCATCGAGCAATTACATCCTTGACATCATATAGATGTGAAGTGTGATACAACATGATCTCCGATACATAACAAGAAGATGTATATATAACATGGCCACTTAGAATACAAGCATGGATCCATGTCAAACTTAGAGATCATAGCCATAAAAACAAATTGGATCTATGTCTCATGGAGAGCTGAATATAAGTGCGGCTCAGTCTTGCACAACTTGGGTGATAACATAATGTGGTGATGTCATCAAACAACCCAAGGTCTTCATCCAAAACAACTCAAGGTACAAACCTTAACCATGTGAATAGATGAGCTGATAGTCGAACATGGGTGTATCGTTTGATTACCGGTCATTGATGTATATCGTTAACAAACGCGAGGGCTTCCACCAATAATGATGATGGGGCCCAAGGTACCCAGTACGATCCAACAAGTGTGAATAGGTGGACTTGGAGTCGAACACTTGGGGATCCTATCGAAGAAGATACATTGATTTATTCTCGACATTCAACGGCGAGGAAAATTGCCACTGGTAACTGCAATCTCCAAGGTACTAACTGAAACTCTAAACTTCATTCCCAGAGAAAAATGAGTTGATGTCAATGGGAAGAAGTCTGTTGGAAGGGAGGCCTTAAGGCATCCTCCATCATCCAACTTGAGGAACACTCAACTGGTATGAGCTGATATGGAGTAATATGTAACAAGACTGACACTAGGATAGCCGACACATCAGGTCAAGGTAAAATGCAGAATGGCCGACACAGGGTATATCCTTGAACAGTGAGCACGACACGAAGTGAATCAGGCAGTTTCCGACATAATGGGGCAAATAATAAGCTTGAAATGTAGGAGACATTATCAGACCCTTCATATGGTTGGAAGAATAACCAATCGGGGGATTAAAGAACTCGGAGATCAAGTTAACACTAAGGTCAAAAACTAAACCCATCCGACATGATAGACTCAAGTAGGTTTTGTGTTCAAGGATAGAACTGCCTGAATTGCCTTTGACATTAAAGATATGAGACATCTTTCCCATCCCTTATTCTTTTTAGATAAAAGAATACCTTTCTTGTTGTTTTAATGAGTCCAAGAAAGAATTAAAACTCAATAGATCCAACCATGTAAAAAAGTTTAACGAGCCCATGGGAGGAAGACTCAGTACCTTCTTCATTATTTACAGATTTCAAAGAAGAGATAGAAGATTAATCTATATTACTGATCTCTGGATTTTAATATCGAACCAAGATCTGTTCCTGCTCGTCATTGTTTTCATTTTTAAGGAGTCTGAAAAACTTAAACAATAACTCCATATATCTGCTCATGGATTTTAGTATCAAGCCCAAGCAGATTAATGCTCGCCGGTGTTTTCCTGTTTATAGAGTCTGAAAAAACTTAAAAAATCCTCTTTACACCTATCCGTGGATTTTATATCGAGCCCGGATTGGTCTGTGCTCGGCGGTGTTTTCTTGTTTATAGAGTTGAAAAACTTAAACAGTCCTCTACTTACCCTCTCGTGGATTTCACATCGAGCTCGAGTAGGTGAATGCTCGCTTGGTGTTTTCATGTTTAGAGAGCCTAAAAACCCTAAAGAAAGGCTCCAAAAGGTCCCTTTTCGTATAGTTAGTCTCCTCCCCCGAAAAAGTATAAAACAAAGGAAGAAGAATTCTTCTAGCACATATAGGAGTATACCTAGAGTATACCTTTTCCATAGTTAATCCACCTAGGCCCAGAAAAGGGGTAATTCTATACCTGAGTCGATGTCGCTTCAAATCCTTTAATGAGTCTGAAATGACAACTATACTCGGCAGTATTGTCATATTTAAAGAGTCTAACAAGAGCTTAGAGAGAACTCTATAGGAATCTTTCTCGTAAAATTTTACCGAGTCCGAAAAAGTAAACTAATGACCTCCTTACTATTTTTAATGAGCTCAAAGGAGAGATGGAAGAATGCTCATAGCCTCCTTATTTTTTTTAACAAGCTCGAAGAAAAGGTGGAAGACTACTCGTAACCTGCTTACTGTTTTTAACAAGCTCGAAGTAAATGTAGAAGAATGCTCGAAACCTAATTACTGTTTTTAACGAGCTCGAAGTAAGGGTAGAAGAATGCTTAGAACCTACTTACTCTTTTTAACGAGCTCGAAGTAAGGTTAGAAGAATGCTCAGAAGACTCCTTCAGGTAGGGTTGATGCCTAGAATCTCCTCATGAGATCGGGAAAAGATGTCATGGAAATCATTAAAAAGATTGGTGTATGGAATGATCTCATCAAGATAACATCCCGTTTCAATAAAAAAAAAATCTGTGACCCCAGGTGCAGTGGAAATGTTGACCAGAATAGTTCTCGAGCTATTCCCTTCAGCAAAACCAACTTGTGAAGTGGAAGGGATAGAAGTGAAATCAACATTCTCACTGAGTGTCGGATAAAACTCGCCTCTCCCTATCAAGTTTAGAATGGGAATCAAGAAGGACCTAGGATCTATATGTTCACAAGGATGGTCCAGGTCGGTCATGGCTTCCAAAATTGCTTCCTCAGAAGGTAAAGTAGTATCCAAACTATCAAGAGAGTGGGTCAGATCGCTATGACTGCGCAACAGCACAGTCCATATCTGACTCAACAAAGACCAGCGAAGTCAATATATGTTCTGTTGCAGTTTGATGTGAGTCCAAGTAGGTTACCTCTGCAACAGATGTAGGGACAGAAGGTTTTGAATCAGCTGGTAGAAACCCAGGATCAGTCATTAAACTGACCGTGGAAATCTCAGACGATGAACATTCCTCAGAACTAACAAATAACGTAGGAGCAGGAAGGTCAAAAGTTCCTATTAATTACCTGTAAATCCCTACTCCTAAACTCTCACTTGCTGGGGAAGATTGATCAACTAAAGGAATAATGGAATCTGATGAAGTCTGGTTGTTTTTCCGAGAGAACGAAAGTTGATCGACCGTGATGATCTTGCCTTCGTGGGGGAACATAAAAACTTGAAAAGCTGTCGATGCAATGGCTCGCATGGCATATGTCCATCTCCTATCTAATAACATATTGTCATCAAGTGGAGTGTCTAGCACTTCAATCTCTATAGCAACTGTCTTACCGGCAAGTGTAATTTCAAACGATGGTAGAACTCCATGTGGACGGAAAGTCTTGCCATCGAAGGCAGTAAGCAGTGTGTTAGAGGGAGCTAGCTCAGGAGAGCCTAAAGCTTTCCAGCAAGAAATGAACATCATGCACGTCGACGCGCCCTCATCTACGACAGCTCGTCTAATGTTCATAGGACCATGGACCACTTCAATCTGTAGGGAAACGTGGTACAGCAACCGATATTTGATATCAGACATATCAAAGCGCGCAGTGATGTTGGATGATTCCATACTTCTAATCGCTTCCAGAAGTGCATTTCGTTGTAATGGAAAACTTTGCAAAACTTCTAAGGTGGACATAGCACAAGGTGTCTGGGATAGATCTTCAACCACATTGTAGTTGGAAGTAGCTCGAGCATTGGGATTGTGCGAGGCCCGCTTGAAGACACCTTTCGGGATCTTGGGTAGTGGATCCACAGGTATGTGGAGTGGAGTGGAAGATTCCGGAATCGCCTTATCCTTCTTCTATGCATCCAGGGTGTAATTTCTTGCTCGCGTTTGCAAAAGTGCATCCACACTAACCATGTTAATGAAAGTTTGATCAACCGAAGCATGTGCAGTGCCCCCAGTATTGGAGGTGCCAGAAGCTAAACCCTGCCCCTTAGGGAATGGATCTTTAAGCACGGCAGGCTTCTTTTCTTGAAGTAGCTTCTGGGCTTCATCGAGTAGAGGGCATTGGTGAGTAAGGTGGTCCTACTTGCAAAGTTTACAAGGGAACTTAACCTTCTTCTTCTCTTTGTTACCCTCCTCAACATTCTCTTTTTTAGGCTTTTGATGGTTCCCCTCTCTTTTCTTGCCCTTCTTTTTGTTGTTGGGCTGCCGAGGGTCCTTTTGATTGTTCTGAACTTGGTTGATAGATTCAGAAGTAGAAGGAGAGGTTGTGATGGAAGTAACTTCTGCAGTCGATTATTTGAAAGATAAGGCATGAACCTGTTTGGTCAATGCTTCAAAAGTTGCTGAGTCAACTGAACCTACTACGCCGTCAACATGCGGTCCAGGTTTAGGTTTACTCAGATCAGTATTTGATCGTGGTGCATCAGGTATGATTTCATAAAGTAACCCAAATTGTGCTTAAACAAGGTCTAACTGCTAGGTCCGTAAGATGGCTTCTTCCTCTGTATACACTCCAGAAGTAGCTACTTCCTTAGAAATATAAGGAAGGAGCAATTTCAAATACCACTCAAGCAGGAATTCTAGAGGTATGTTGGCTTTAATGAGCCTATTCCGTCTTCGCCACTCCTGAATGTTATCAGATAAGTGAGTGGCTTTATTTTGTCTAAATGTAGACAAAAGATCTGTTCCGGCATCATACCGAATAGGAAGCTGGAAGTGGTTCAGAAAAATAGTCGCTAGATCCCCAAAGTTAAAGAATGTAGCTGCAGGTAACTCAATGTACTATTTGGATGCAGTGTTGGTTAAGGTTCTTTGGAATAGTCTCAACCTGATGGAATATTCATTTAATGAGTTCGAGGAACACCATAAATGGAAAGTAGTGACATGGTAACCAGGGTCCTCGCCCATTTTTCCTTCGAATTTTGGAATGTCTGAAGGTAACTTGCTAGGGACAGGTTGCCATGTGGCATTGTGATACACCAAATCGTTTGTCGACTTGGAAAGGTCTGGCAAATTTAGAGTTTCCAGAAATGGTAAACGAGGTCTGTAAGACAACATTTGATAAGCTGGGGTCTTAAAGGGGGAACCACCCATAGTTTGATCCATGAACTACTGGTAGGGGTTGCCCCCAACCATCTGCTGGTAGGGGTTTCCCCCAGCCATCTGTTGGTAGGGGTTTCCCTCAGCCATTTACTGGTAGGGGTTGCCCCCTTCCATTTGTTTTTGCGTGAAAGTATTATTGAAATTCCCCCACCCATATGAAAGTGGGCTAGTTCTTTGTGGGTTCGTCCACTGTGGCTGGGTGTTAGCCCTGCCATATTGCTGGTTAAAAATGTTACCCCCCTCCTCCTGAAAATAAGGAAAAAGGGATGTTTCCTGCAGGTATATTACCTTGATTCGTGTTGGGACCTGTAAAGGTATTAAAACAAATAGTAGCTGACATAGACAGTGCAGTCATGGTACTCATGACAGGCACAGTTGCAGAAGCACTTGGTCCTATATTAGGTGTGGAAATCCACGTGCTGGGTATGTGATATAACGGTTGAGTCACTAGAGGTGGAACTAGATTAGCTATACTGCTAGGTCCAAAAGTAGGTGTAGAAGCAGATGCCATAGTTGTTGAACTCGGCATGCCTAATGCACCAATATTAAAACTGAAGGACGGAGTGGACACAGAGTTTTTCTGTGCCGAACTCGGTGTAGGAGTAAGAGGAGGATTTACAGTATTGGTATTCATACCTATGGTGGGAGTCTATGGAACTCCCAGTTCGCCTCCCAGATTAGTCATAAAATGCTCAGGTGTGAAATTATATGCACTATAATCTAGTTGCTAGAAATCAACGGGTATCAGCAGTGGAATTCCAAGATTAGTCAGAGGAGGATTAAAAGGAGTATTGTAGTTTGCAGAATTGAGATCTTCAATCTCAACTGAACTAAAATGTCGTTGATCTGGAGTCCCCAGTTGTGGTTCCTCAGGAATTTCTATTTCAGGGCTTTTTGTTGCAGTTTGTAGTTCATCAAGAAACTCTATTTCAGGTTGTATTTCCTCAGGAATTTCTATTTCAAGATTTTCTGTTGTAAAAAGTTCCTCGGGAAGTTCTATTTCACCAGTGGTTTCCAAGGGAACACTGGTGTCTACCCTATGTCGTCTAGCTGGAGGTAGTGGTTCTGTTCTAAGTGGAGGAATGTTTTGCAACCTTCTCGACCTATGAAGTTCTTGGTTTTCCATGATTATATATAAAAATAAAACTAGAAAACCTAGTGGCTACTAAGACTAGGGGGGCAAACAACACACCACTAAAAAATTCCTATGTATGCAAACCAAGCAAACAAGATGCCTTCCGGAGAAGATTCTGGGATGATGAGGTCCCAGAAAAAATCAATGAAGGATGAAGAACAGTTACCTTGGGTCCACAATACAATGACTAAGGGTGCAAGTGATGGAATCACCCAAAGTCCTGCAAGGGATTTCCTCCCATGTCTGTCCTAGGTACAACAGATATACCCTTCGATGTCACCTGTGTATGAACCTATGGTTATATACTAAGGATACCACCACACCGAAAACTCTTGGGGGAACAGTCTCAGGTCGAATCAGAAGGCGTGGGCAGGGTAAGAGAGCCCGAAACTCAAAAGAGTCCCAACAATCTGATCTCACAAGACCTACTGCATAAATCCCAGGCAAGCTTTGAATGAAGTGGGTTTACCTGTGATAGTTGAACTACGATTTTTTGCGTAATATGTGATCTTGGGCGGTTTAAGGTGATTTAAACCCAAGATCCTAACGAAGACTAGTTGGTGTAGTGTATCCCTAAAAAGAAAATTGTTGCTGTTTAATTTTATTAAAAAATTTTAGGGCTATTATTACTTAAAAGGTAGTACGTTTGTGTGGCATGGTTGCAATAGGAAAGCAAAGTGCATATATCATCACTTTCAGCAACAAAACTTTTTGTTTTTTCATTTAATGTTCTTTCCAAACTAAACTGAGAAAATCTAAGCAAATTTCTTTTTTGTTTTCTTTTGAAATTCTAAACAAAATAAGCTATGCTATCTTGCAAAAAATATAATCCTCACTAACCTTAAGCTACCAAATTTTTTCTTTTTCTATTATTATAAACGAAAAAGAACTATAGACATGGAAAGCAAATAAGACTTATGCACGATGTGTAAGTATGGCTAAAAATGGCTACTAAGCTTACAACTGTCAAAACACTGGTTTGACAAGGACTTGTCCTACAGGTTTTTCTTTTTAAAGAAAAAAGCCTTCACACTGGAAAGCAAAGTGGAGAGAAAACAAAGGAGAAGGATATTCAAAACTGGGAATCAAACACAAGAGGACTGACCCAAAGCATCAAACCCTAACAAGACCACTATGCCAAGCAAACGGTAGGCAAGCAAGCTAACAACCACCGTACTAACACAAGGACTGAGAAATGAATCAAACTAAAGCACTCTAAACACACTTGATACTAGAAAAGACAAAAAGTCAAGTAAATTTGGAACTCAACAAGTTTGGAAGACACCCACAGGCTCCAAAACGGACCAAACCCTAAAACAAAGGATAAGATGGGTAAAGAGCAAACAAGTGTTGCCACAAATAGGAAATGCAAAGCATGGAGGTTTGTAGGTCAGCAACACACCATCAGGGCATAGGTAAACAGGAGTGTTTACTAAGGAACAAATCCTAGTCTCCAAAAAGAGTTATAAATGGACCAAACATTCGACAAGTAAGCAAGTGATCTAAAGATGACAAAAAGACTCAAAGAAGGGTACTAAAAATCAAAGGAGAGTACTAAGACTCAAAGCAGAGCTACAGACCTAAAAAACCAGTTAAGGAGACCTAAACCAAAGCCAAAAACCCAACCAAGAAGGAAGAAAACTCAACCTAACCTCTGACAGGAAGCTATAGGAGTGTACCCTACTGTGTAGTAGGGAAACCAATGCTCAAAGATAGGTGGGCGCTACTGTATGTATAACATAGTAGCGCTCAGGTCTTAAAGAGTAAAAAATTGACTTTGAAAAGATACAAAAGACTGAAAACAAACAAGGAGAAGCAAGCAAGAGATACCTACAGGACTTCTAAGAGGATTGAAAGAGTTACAAAGTACTGGAAAGAAAATCAAGAAGGGTTTCCTAGAGCAGAAAGACAACACTGCCCAGCGGAGTCGCTTGTCTGTTGACAGGAAAAACTACCCTATAACGAGGAAACGGGCGTTATCAACTGAAAGGGGATGATAGGTAAGCATACTAACTGTGTTACAGAGATGTTCATGAATGGAAATAGGTTATAGGTCTTGAGAACATATCTTTTGAATTAAGTTCGATCCTAGCTCTTATTCAATCTTGCGCTCCATCCTCAAGTCAACCTCCCGTTCGATAAACCTGCAACACAAGTACCTTTCTCAGCGTATCTTGGATAATATATAATGATGAAATGGACAAAGCAAATTAAACATCAAACATTAATGAAAATATATCCAAACAGGTACGTAGCTCAATGAACACTTGATTTGGGACAAGAAAGATGCTTCAACCTTTTATTGTCAAATGCAAATTGATTATACAAAGTATACCTGACTTTGCAGCATGCTCTTGCAAACTGATCCTGGGCTCCTCCTCTTCTCTGGCTTGGAAATCTTCCAACATAACCTCCTTCAACACAAGCTTCTCTTTAAGAGTCTCTCAATAGCATTCATGTCTAACCCCTCTCTTCATTTCTCCTTGTATTTATAAGACAAGGGAGGTAGTTCAGGTCGAGAGGTAGTTGTAGAGGAAGTTGGGGAAGTTGGAAAACCAACTACAACTAATCCTCATTCATGAAATTAATTATTTTTTAATCATATTTTGAGGTGTACGCTACTATTTCATAGTGGAGTAGTGCCCAGGGTGCTACTATAGTGTTTTATAACAAGTGTTCATCATTTTTTAAATATTGTACACTACTCTATTGAAGAGGAGTAGAGCCCATGAGGATTGAACGCTACTCTTGTACATTGGAGTAGGGTACAGATGCTAGTCTGTTAAGATAGAGTAGCACCCATGTCTCAAAATGACATTTTTTAGGGCTTTTCCAGTTTGTAAGGAGGTGTAGTAGGTCAAGGTCTCATCTAAGGTCATCATGCTCCTCCATCCAAGTTGTCCTTTTGGGTGATTGATAGCTCAAGGTGATCACGGACGGAGAGGTGCAGGTTTGAACTATAACAGCCTAGGAGATTTTCAGATACTCTTTCGAGGTTTTTCCTATGGCATATAATAGCACCTTGGGATATCTGGCAAATGCTCTTTCAAGATTTTGCTTGGGAGGACATATAATAGCGCTCTGGGATGTTTGCATATACTCTTTCGAGGTTTTGCCTATGGCATATGATAGTTCCCTTGGATATCTGGCAAATGCTCTTTCGAGGTTTTGTCCTATGGCACATAATAATACCCTGGGAGATCCGATAGGTTGAGCAATACGCTCGTAATCAGTCCTGGGATGCTCTTTAGATGTTTTTCCATGACCACATATAGTACGTCCTGGAGATCCAGACAGGTTGTGCTAGTCACATAAAAGGCCTCAGATGCTCTTTAGAGTTCTTGCTAGTCAAGAAACTCTTTTAAGGTTTTGTGGTGGGGGTCATATGTAATATGTCCTGGAGATCCATACAGGTTGTGCTAGTCACATAAAAGGCCTCGGATGCTATTCAGAGTTCTTTCTAGTCAAGACACTCTTTTAAGGTTTTGTGACAGTCAACATGTAATAGCACCCTGGGAGATCTTTCCGATCATGCTTAGGCACATAAAGGATCCTGGGATACTCTTTCGAGGTTTTTTTGATGCACATAATAAGTCTTGAGGATTCCACAGTATGACTAGTGTTGATAAAGACCTGCACGAGGTGGGCCTGCGACGAGAAGAATTATGAGATAGCCCAGTGATTGAGATGTCGAGTACAACAGCAGTGATGATGATGATGCTCCGTGATCCAGTGATTATGATCCAACTCTAGAATTGAAGACTTTGCAAATATGTATTGATGACTTGTGTATAGAGAATACCTTCCTAGTTAAGAGGGAGTGTTGATGTATTTGTAACTTTGGAAGATATTCACTTGTATATTACATTTGTACTTTATTGTATCCCCAACGGAGATGTATTATTCCTCCGATTAGAAGTGTTGTCAGTTGTACTTGCAAGTGTCGCAAGTTATATTGTATGTGTCGTAACTTATACTTGATGGGTTATTAGACCACCTTCATGGGGTCGACCCTATATGAGTCATGTGGATTAAAGGGTTATTAGACCACCCTAGTGGGGGGTTGGCCCTGTCAACATTATGTTAAGTGGTTAAGTTGGGGCCGACCTAGTTAAAGTTAAAAGGTAAGTCAAGTCAGTGTATAAATAGAGGGTGTGCCTCTCTCATTCTATTCATTTCACTCACTTCTCAAGCTCACATTAGTTGTGAGAGAGAGTGGCACACATGTGGAGGAGCAGGAGAATCTGCTAGAGACATCTTATTGGGTTTGATCCTTGTGATCTTGTATTAGGGCTTATTCTATCTCTGAGGAAGTTGCGGGGTTTTCACCTTCTTGGTTTTCCCTGATGAAACTCTATGTCTCTTGTGTGATTGCTATTGTGTCTATAATTGATATGCTATAGATATGTTGTACATGTTATTATCTCAGAGATACTAATGATAATGGAATGAAATTATTGAAAAATTAACAAAGGAGAGTAGAAGATGATGATGATATACCTATGCTTGAACATTCATATGAGGAATTGCTAGAAAATAAAGAAGCAGAAGAACCATAGGAGGTGATATATCAACGCGAACTAGAAGATGAAATATGGGATACAATGGATCCCTCCAAGTACGTTAAAAATAATCATTCAGAAGATTTGATTATTGAAAATAAAAATACTGGGGTAAGATCAAGAAGTAGCCTATGAGATTCAACCGAAGAAGTTCATTTTTCCTTGCTATCTCAAATAGAGCCAGAAGGTTTTGAAGAGGCCAAAATAGATGAACATTGGTTGAAATCCATGAATGAAGAATTAGATCAAATTGAAAAGAACGAGACCTGTGAACTTATTCCAAGACCCAAGAATAAGAATGTTATTGGCACAAAATGGGTATTCAAAAATAAACTAAACGAAGAAGGACAAGTTGTTAGAAACAAGGCAAGACTGGCCCGTGCAAAGGTTATGCACATATTGGGGGTATAGAATTTGAAGAAAACTTTAATCCTATTGTATGAATGGAAGCAATCAGGCTATTCTTGGCCTATGCTTGTGCTGAAAATGTTAAAGTATATCAAATGGATGTGAAATCAATATTTCTAAATGCAGATCTTGAAGAACAAATATACATTGAACAACCAGATGGATTCTAACTTTTATATAATAGAGATTATGTCTGGAAATTAAAGAAAGCTTTGTATGGACTCAAACAGGATCCTAGGGCCTGGTATTCAATATTGGACAAATACATGAAACCAAAAGGTTTTAGAAGGGGTAGTGTGGACAATAATATCTATAGAAAAATCGAAAACTAAAAAATAATAGTTGATGAAGTATATGTTGATGACATTATTTTTGGAAGCAATGACGATAGAATGAGTCAACTATTTTCCAAGGATATGCAAAAGGAATTCGAAACGTCTATGCTTGGAGAATTATCATTTTTCCTTGGACTGCAGATATGACAATTGGATAATGGCATCTTCATCTCTCAATCTAAGTATGTGAAAGAGATGCTGAATAAATTTAACATGGAAGACTGCAAATCAGTTTTTACACCCATGGTCACTGGGTGCAATTTAAGTAAAGAGGATGAATATGAGTAAGTAGATCAACTATTATACAAATCTATGATTGGTAGCTTTGTGTATGTAACTTCCTCAAGACCATATATCATACAAGTTGTTGGACTTATTGCAATATTTAAGGAAACACCCAAGGAAACACATGTTCAAGTAGTTAAGAGAATTTTTAGGTATTTGAAAGGGACCATGAACTTTGTTTTATGGTATCCACAAAGTAAATATATACACTTTGCATCATACAGTAAAGAATAATGGGAAAGTAGTGTTGATGATAGAAGAAGTAGTAGTGGAGTGACATTTTCCTTAGGAAATTGCATTGTATCTTGGTTAAGCAAAAAACAACCATCGGTCACACTTTCCACAATAGAAGTAGAAAATATTGCAGCGGATTCCTATTGTGCATGAGTACTATGAATGAAACAAACTATAACATATATGCAAATAAATATTGACCAGCCAATACAAATTTTATGCAACAATACAAGCGCAATCAGTATCTCCAAGAATCTTGTTATGCACTGCAAAACCAAACATATTCCCATAAAGTATCATTTTGTGAGAGAGCATGTTATCAAAAATAATGTCAAGTTAGAATATGTCGATACTAAAGAATAGATTGCAAATATATTTACAAAACCTCTCCCATGAAACATGTTTGAATATATCAAGGAAAACCTAGGTGTGATCCTCAATCCACAGCATAATGAGAACCTTGACAAGGAGCCATAAATGCATATGGAACTTGGGATTGAGTAATTGGCACAATAGGAATATTGCATGAAGATATGTGCAAGGAGTGGTAATTTATTGTGAATAGTTATAACAAGAATAGAAGATCGAGATACAGAATGAAGATAACAATTGTTCAGGGGGAGTCTATCTCAGATAGATATGAAAACAATGTACAGGTTGTATGGTACCAATGTGGAAATTTCAGCAAGAGATTGAAGTATAAAGGCAGGGGGAGATATCCTAGTAAGCAGTTGAATGAATCCTGGTTAAAAACAGAATAAAGGAGAACCAATATTTTTGCAATGATGGCACCTCTTTTCCATTGATGTCAAAGGGGGATAAAGAGCATGAAGTTGATAATGAAGAGAATGAAGCTTATCATAAAGCATTAAGCAACCCAATGAGAATGATCATGAAGAATGTGATCTACATAGAAGTAATAGAAAGCAGAAAAATCATTGACAGCAGAATGTGCAGATGTCAAAGGTTGAAAATGGAAAATTACAAAGGGGGAGTACTACGACAAGAACAAATGAAGAAAGCAAAATTCAGAAGATGATTTTGTATATATTCATAAGGTGTCGGCCCTCAATGCCAAAGGGGGAGATTGTTTAACTTTGGTTGTCATTGATGTCAACTAATGTCAAAGATGAATCAGTATTCCTATTCTAGTTTGAAGAAGTATATGAAAGATACTTTGAAAAAATATATGCAAGCCACTTTGAAGAAGTATATGTGCAAGCAATATGAATAAAGACATGGATGCCAGTCTAAAGAAGTATATCCATATGAACATCAAGCATATCCATATTGAAGAAGTATATAAGGAGTACATTCAGTACATGTGGTACATGAGAAGGTATAAAGTTCATCCAGTCATAGTCCTTCATGGCAAAAGCTGAAGTGTTGGTTGAAAAAAATTTCGAGAATGAACAAGCAAGCTAGAGAGCTGATTGGACAGGGTTCAAGTGCAAAAGAAATCCAAAGAGTTGATTGGGAAAAGTTTGGGAGTGCGCAAGTAGCTTGGAACAAGAAATGGTTAAACAATTATGCAAGTCTAGAAATCACGGAAGACTTATCAATTGGAAGATGCTTTCAGTTGTTGGAGTGCGCACAAGTACCAAAAATGGTGTGGCAGTTGAATATATCATATGCGCAAATTCCATAGGAAATGGTATATTAAGGGAGCAAGACCACACCGCAAGGGTAAAAGTCCCACTAAGGCGAGGACCATGAATGCGAAAAGACCCATAAGATATGACACCTTAGTGGTTCATAAGTTGACAAGTGGTGGAAGAATAAACAGTGAAGCAAAGAAGAAGGAAAGCCACAACCAACTTGTGGACATACAATCCGCACAAGACAAGTATAAATTAGAAGCAAGTTGGAGATTTGATGTAAGCTTGAGAACAAGTATGAAGAGATTGTAAGTGGAAAACTGGAAGATACAAATTTATCAAGCTTCTAATACTTGTGGCATCACAGGATCATTGAACCAGAACAACATGATATAGAAAGAGAGCTAAGTGCACACAAGTAGAGGAATGGAATAGCCGATGGTGCACAAAATGATGCCATAGATCTGTGACAGTTGTACGAAGACATAAATGTATAATTAAAGAATATACGCAAGTGCATGAGGACTGAATGATAGTATCATAGACAACACGCAAACAATCATAGATGTTTTAAAATAGAAGTGCATAGACAGATTTGAAATATATTTTGTGATGTACGAAATGAAGAATTTTTTCTGATGCACCAAGACTGAAATGAAGTGTGAGAAGTAAGGAAGTCCATCAGATGCACAAAAATAGAGTTGCAGGATAGTCAAGGATGCACATCATGATGAGGATGATATGAGACCAGTGTGTTAAATCGAAAGAACGAATCATATGATGCAGATACGGTCACAAAATATCTAAATATTGTTTCACCTAAACACAATAGACATATCTTAGAAGGTTTGTAGTTCCATCTAGTATTGGTGCATGAATTCATAACAACAATCTATTAGTTGATGCACAAAATCAATTGAGATTGCAAATGCATAGTAGCATAATGGAATATTGAATCTTTGTGTAGACTACAGAATTTGATGAAGCAACACACAATATATGTTGTGTGACATCAGATGAAGTGAAGTGTTGAGTGTGAATTCAAGTGATGTATGTAGCACAGTGATTGCAATATTACAACATATAGGTGGAGCACACAACATTAATATCAACAATATATATGAAGTGTGCGTGAATCAAAAGTTCAATAGTGCAATATCTTATTATTATATATATGGGTGGCAGGATGGGGCAACGAGCAGGGGTTTGTAGCCTCCTTTCAGTTGGTTCTAGAGAACTCAGTGAGTTGGTGCTTCCTTCAGGTGGGTGCCTGTAAAACCTGTTGATGTATATGTAACTTTGGAATGTATTTCACATATATGTATATTGTATTCCTATAGAGATGGTATTATTCCTCTATAAGGAAGTGTCGTCATTTATATTGTAAGTGTCGTAACTTATACTTGATGGGTTATTAGACCACCTTGTTTGGGGTCGGTCCTGTATAAGTCATGTGTGTCAAAGGGTTATTAGACCACCCTATTGGGGGTCGGCCCACTCAGCATTATGTTATGTGGTTAAGTTCGAGCCTACATGAGTTAGGTAAAAAGGCAAGTCAAGTCAAGTATAAATAGAGTGCGGGAGGCACTCTATTTACTCACTCACTTCTCACACATGCACTCAAGGAGGAGTGGCGCACTTATGGAGGAGGAGGATCTGCTGCTAGGTTATGTCTATCTCTCATGGTTGGTTGTATCATTGCTCTATCTATCTCTGAGGAAGTTATTGGGGTTTTTCACCTTTATGGTTTTCCCCAAGTAAATCTTTGTGTCTCTTGCGTGCTTGCATTATTGTCTCCATGATTGATATGCTGTACATGTTGTTCTATTAGTTAATATCCTAGATCAGATTGAAGTAAATTCTGAAAATTTAACATGGTATCAGAGCTAGCCTGAAAGAAGGCATGATATGGCATGTATGACACTTGTTGCCCTTACGATGCTAGGGCTTGATATAGCAAAAACCAGTCATCGTAGCACTTTCGCTATAAATCCCTTTTGGAAAAGTTTTCGGATCTAAAATTGTTACAAGATGAATATTAAATATCCAGGTACCTTGTGTCCAAAGGACAACCTCTAATTCGTTGTACTTTGTGATTTATGATCTGTGCAATATAGGGTTTCTGCCTCTTCCAGATCTGAGTCAAAAACAGGTGACCTTGGGAAAAAGGTCATAACTTGGGATAGGAAGCTCCAAATGAAATTTCGTAAAAAGTGACAGGTAGTACACAGAATGTACTATCTCAGAAAAATTTTGCAGATGCCGAAGCTGAACCAGTGACACGTGGTACACCGTACAAGTTTGCTCTCCTGTATTATCACATAAACAGGTCACGTTGCGACACTTGGCATAACTCTCTCTCAGAGAATCCAATAGAGGTCAGACCTATCAGGATGGAAAGATAACAGGACGAGATATCTCAGGAAATGTTTTCAACGGCCAAAGTTGAAACAGTGACATGTGGCACGCCGTACAAGTTCGCTCTCCTGTATTATCCCAAAACAGGTCACGTTGCGACATTTGGCATAAATCTCTCTCAGAAAATCCAATTGAGGTCAGACCTGTCAGGATGGAAAGCTAATAGGTCAGGCTATCCCCAAAAACATTTTTCAGACCCTGTGGATCAAAAATTTCGGAGTTACACCAGAAACAATCAGATACATATTTCTGTCAAAACAGAATTATTTTTTGGTACCTTCATTAATGGCTTCCGGAATTTAGGGCTTTGGAGAAAGTTGAAATTTTTGTAATCGGAGACCACGGATGAATGATACTCATCAAAATAAAAATTTAGAGACCAAGATCAGAATTTTTGGTTGGGCAGAAGGTCGGGCTTGATCAGACCCTAGTTCGGGACTTTGATCAGGAAAATGGAAAATTAGGGCTTCTGTAAAAATGGGAATTTTTGAAATCTGTGACCATGGCTGGAAGCTCCTCAGAAAAATAGAAGCTTAGAGCTTTGGATCAAACCTTTTGATTGGGAAGAAGAGTGGGCTTCATCAAACCCCAGTTCAAGGTCACGTCCAGTGAATCCGGAAGTTTCAAAGGCAAAATTGAGGAGTAAAACTTTGCAGTTTTCAAATTATGAATATACCAATTTGATCAGCTCATCAAGGCGCATATTTCTATCCTTTCGGAAGTTTGAAATTCAAAGTTTGAATTTTTGGGGTTTCTCTGACAAACCCATATCTAGCTCCAGGTCCAGTTCTTGCAAATCAAGTGGTGGTTTAATCCTACAAGAAGATGGATTGGTCACCTGCATAAGTGAAGAAATTCTTGTTTCAGAGGGAGATGAGGCTAAGGCCTTACATAAGAAGATTTCAAGCGATCTCGACAGGTATGACTCATCGAGGTATGTTTCGATATTTGTTCATGATTAAGTTTATGGTATGTTTGTCTTTATGTTATTACGGTTAAGTACAATTTTGTTTTTAGATTTGTCGTATCACCTTAACAAAATTATGAATGCATGATAGAAGATATTCATTGGTTAGGGTGTTGACACTTATGGTTGTACTAATGCATTATGGTGTTGTATGAGGTTTATGTTGTCTACTAACATGAAAGGTACACCAAGAAAGACAAATCATGTTCTTCTTCAAGAATGTATGATCATGGTGACATGAAGACAAGGATTCATCCATTGTCATGGATCACATAGAAGATCTACTCTCAAGGTATGTATAACTTGTTTATACAATGGTTAACTTATGAGACATACAGGTTACTAGCACAAGTCATTGAAGAAGAACAAGAAGACATCATGTGAGTATGTTAGACATAAATAGCTAGAATGCTAATCCAGACCTAGAGGATAACACAATGATGATACTAACAAGCATGCATAGGGATCGAGAATGTATATAAGTTCAAGGACAGGTAATCCAGGGAGCAAAGATCAGGAGGGAGTACACTCCAGTGGTTTATGAAAGGATGCAGATATTTAGAGGGAGTTTTCCATCTCTCTACATTCCACAACAGAAAGGTGTAGAAGAAGCTACTGCGGATTAGGACTCCAGCAGCTCCTGTAAGAAAGCGAAGACTCAGAGGGAGTCCACCCAACGAACAAACAAAGATAAGTATTTTAATTATCATTTCTTGCATATGTGTTTGTTTAAATAAAATTGATCAATGATGTATATGCTCATGTTCCTAGACTTAGGATATGTATTGTGCATATTAGAATAGTTGCACTGATGAACAGTATACTACTAATATACATGGGTAAGTGGCCTATGGCACTGTACAACATTCCATTGCTACTTATCTAGAATGAAACCTCTTTGCTGACATGTTGGGAGTTGTGCACACTCTTAACAATGTTCTGGTAGAGATTGGAAGGCATCTAGAAAGTTATAGGATATGGATAAATGTTGTATTGAAGCATTGGCTAAGATAATTGCATGACTGTATGACATATTTCTTTATGTGTAAGAATTTGTTCTGAAAATTATGAGATGTTTCTAATCTTGTAATTTAACCTGTTTTGTAGGAAAGACCATATATCTTCACCTACAAAAGGACTACAACATTTGTTCCAGCAACAAAGATATCTATTGAAGATATTGAAGTTCCCAGGATCTGGGATGAAGAAATGGAATGCCATGATCCATCGATCAGGAAGAACGATGTTTGGGATGCGGTCCCAAGAGCTGAAGGGAAGTCTATTGTGACTTCCAAATGGAACTATCAGATCAAGCATGTTGCAGATGGCAACATAGAGAAATATAAAAGTGATGAAATAGAAGATACACCAAATGGATTCAAGACAGCTTCCTTGAATGGTGTAGTTGAAGAAGAAGTGTATGTGGAGCAGCCACTTGGTTCTGAGACACATGATAGGAAATCATATATGTGCAGAACTTGGTATGGTTAAGATAGATTGATTGACGACATGCAGCGGAATCTTACTACCGAGTTCGAGATGAAGAACTTGGGGATGATGCACTATTTGTTTTTGGCATGGAGGTGTGGCATAGTGCAGAAGGAATCTTCCTTGGACAAGGGAAGTATGAAGTAGAGATCCTGAAGAGGTTTGGGATGTTGGATTGCAAGGCCATGGCCACACCTATGGCATCGAATCTGAAGCTTCTATGTGATGCTTCATCTGAGCTGGTTGATGTCTCTATGTATTTTCAGATGATTGGGTCATTGATGTACCTAACGAACACGAGACCAGACATTTGCTTTGCTGTGAACACATTGAGCCAGTTCTTGATGGATCCGAGGAATGTTCACCTGGTTGCTGTAAAGCATATTCTGAGGTACCTGAAGGGTACAGTGGATTATGGGCTCAAGTATGAGGTGAATCAAAAGTTTAACCTGCAGAGTTATGTTGATTCATATTGGGTTGGCAGTGCTGCATACAGGACGAGCACATCTGGGTGTTGCTTCATCATGGGATCAGGTGTGATCTCATGGTTTAGCAGGAAGCAGTCCTGCGTGGCACTGAGTACAGGTGAGGCAGAGTATGTTGCAGCCTGTTCAGCTAGATGTGAGGCAGTATGGCTACGGAAGCTACTGTCTGAGTTATTTGATCTCCCGTTGGAGGCTATTGGTATCTTCTATGATAACCAGAGTTGTGTGAAGCTGTCCGAGAACCCAGTGTTTCATGACAGGCCGAAACACATAGAGATCAAATATCACTATATCAGGGATATGGTGCAGAGAGGAGCTGTGAAGCTTCTGTATGTTGCGACGGACGAGCAGATTGCAGATGTGCTGACAAAGCCACTAGCCAGGGTGAAGTTCGAGTACTTCAGAGAGAGGCTTGGCGTTCTCCAGATCGAGGACACTTCGAGGAAGAAGTGATGGACACATTTGCTGAAGCCATTCCAAGCATGTTGGAAGGAGGATCCTTCACATGGCTGTGGATGTAAGTCCTGGATGATGAGCATCAGGTTGATGTTCTGGTTTCTGCTTGGATATGATCAGTTGGATCATTTTATGTATGTATGTACGCATCATGTTGGATGCTGGATATGATCAGTTGGATCATTTTTATGTATGTATGTACGCATCATGTTGGATGCTAGATATGATCAGTTGGATCATGTGTATGTATTTTGTATATGCATCATGTTGGATGCTTGGACCATGTATCTGTATATGTATCAGGTGGATACATTGTATGATCAGGTGGATCATGTATGGTGATATGTATCATGTATTTGTATTTGTATCAGGTGGATACATTGTATGATCAGGAGGATCATGTATGATGATATGTATCAGATAGATACTTGGTATGCATCAGGTAGATGCATTGATGATCAGGTGGATCATGCAGCAGGATGTTGCAGTGATGATCAGGATGTTCATGGATGATGAGCTTCAGGATGTTGCTCCAGATGACATGCAGCAGGATGTTGCAGTAATGATCAGGATGATCATGGATGACGAGCTTCAGGATGTTGCTCCAGATGACATGCAGCAGGATGTTGCATTGATGATCAGGATGATCATGGATGATGAGCTTCAGTATGTTGCTCCAGATGACATGCAACAGGATGTTGCAGTGATGATGATCAGGATGATCATGTGTACATCAGGTTGATGTATGGTGAGTATCAGGATGATACTTTGTGGCCGTGGATCAGGTTGTGCAGAGGAGCATGTCTGGGAGATCCTATAGGTCGGAGTTGTGTACCCGTAACAGCCTAGGATGCTCTTTCGAGACATTGCTCTGGGAGGACATGTAATTTGTGCCCTAGGAGATCTTTCAGGTCGGAGTTGTGTACCCGTAACATCCTGGGATGCTCTTGCGAGGTTTTGTCCTATGGCATGTAATGTGGGCCATGGGAGATTTCAGGTCGGAGTTGTGTACCCGTAACAGCCTGAGATGCTCTTTCGAGGTTTTGCCATGACCACATGTAATTTGTGCCCTGGGAGATTTCAGGTCGGAGTCGTGTACCCGTAACATCCTGAGATGCTCTTGCTAGGTTTTGTGGTGACCACATGTAATTTGTGCCCTGGGAGATCCTTCAGGTTGGAGTTGGTACCCGTAACATCCTAGGATGCTCTTTCGAGGTTTTGTGGTGGGGTCACATGTAATAGTGCCCTGGGAGATCCTACAGGTCGGAGTTGTGTACCCGTAACATCCTGGGATGCTCTTTCGAGGGTTTGTGATGCACGTAATAAGTCCTGAGGATTCCACAGTATGGCCAGTGATGATGAAGACCTGCAGGTGGTGGGCCTGCATCCAGTATGAAAAAGGACTGGCTCTGTAGAACTTCCTATGACGAGTAGATTCAGAGATTGATTGAGATAGCAGCAGCAGTGACGATGATGATGAATCTATGACGATTATCCCATGACGATGATCCAGAGAAGATGACTTGTGCTAGAAGAACTGTGCTGAGAAATACTTTCCTAGTTAAGAGGGAGTGTTGATGTATATGTAACTTTGGAATGTATTTCACATATATGTATATTGTATTCCTATAGAGATGGTATTATTACTCTATAAGGAAGTGTCATCATTTATATTGTAAGTGTCGTAACTTATACTTGATCGGTTATTAGACCACCTTGTTTGGGGTTGGCCCTGTATAAGTCATGTGGGTCAAAGGGTTATTAGACCACCCTATTAGGGGTCGGCCATGTGGGTCAAAGGGTTATTAGACCACCCTATTGGGGGTCGGCCCACTCAGCATTATGTTATGTGGTTAAGTTCGAGCCTACATGAGTTAGGTAAAAAGGCAAGTCAAGTCAAGTATAAATAGAGTGCGGGAGGCACTCTATTTACTCACTCACTTCTCACACATGCACTCAAGGAGGAGTGGCACACTTACGGAGGAGGAGGATCTGCTGCTAGGTTATGTCTATCTCTCATGGTTGGTTGTATCATTGCTCTATCTATCTCTGAGGAAGTTATTGGGGTTTTTCACCTTTATGGTTTTCCCCAAGTAAATATTTGTGTCTCTTGTGTGCTTGCATTATTGTCTCCATGATTGATATGATGTACATGTTGTTCTCTCAGTTAAGATCCTAGATCAAATTGAAGTAAATTCTGAAAATTTAACAAAACCAAAGGGTCGGTTCCTCCTTCCAGTTGGTGCTTCCTTAAATGTAATCGTTTCATTATAAAACAACAGTCTGTGGTTTTCTCCTGTTTGAATTTCCACATAAATATTCTATGTATTATGTGTTCTATGTTTTGAACATATGTGGATGATTATTTTCTTTATGGTGGATGCATAATTAAATTTCACATTAATTAGATAAGAAGTTAAAAACTGCTCATAACTGCGCTAATACTAATTCACCCCCCTCTTAGTATTAAATAGATTCCAACAAAAAGGTAGCTTCCGAGGCTCAAAATCCATGAGCAATTCCTTGAGCTACCACACATGTCCTCTTTATGGGATATTTGGCCTTTTAGTGGTGATATGGATTGCATGAAGGATTTTAACCTAGTTTAAATAGCCCTCTTGTTTAGTGTTCCTCACCATAGATAAATCTATCTTTGTATATTTTGTTATGTTTTCATAGGAATTGTAAATATGTTTTAAGAAAATTTGCGCTAGAGGGGTACACCCTTTTGTAGAGATACACTATCATTGAGGCATTGAGGTTAATTCAATCATGAAAATATTTGACTATTCTTGATTTGAAAAGGAAAATGAAAAAATATTATCGATGAATGCTCCTATCTAGATTACTTTTTTATTATTTTATTACCTTTTATTGCTGGCCTCAAACTTTATTCATCATTCCTCTATTTTCTTGCATATCACAATGTTGGAGTTTAGGAAGCGTCTGAAGTTTTGAGTGGATATTCCACCGATCATCAAGGGATTGTAATGACGTTGCAAAAAAAATACAAAAGAGTATAGTATGGCTAGTGGTCTATAAAGGGTAAGAAAAAGTATCCATTAGGATTGTGATGAAGTGAAATTCTCACTGGAAGATAAATTCTGTTGAATATTGTAACTTCTAAGAATATTATATTTGTATACTATTTATTCCGGAGATGTTCCATACCTCCGATGTGATTATACTATGAATCCGGAGATGATTATTCCTTCGAATTGGTTGTGGTAACTAGGGTTATTAGACCCACCATGTGGGGGTCGGCCCAGTCAGTTATAATAGGGTATTTAACCTAATGGTTAAATATGAGCCTACATGTACTTGTTTAAAATACATGTCAGTGTAGTGTATAAATAGAGGAGGTATGTTCCTCATTTGATACACACACTCACTTGAGATAGGCGCACTTGTGGAGGAGAGGTCTGCTATGGTGGAGGAGGAGATCATGTCTTTGGTTTTCATCTTTGTATATTGTTGGTCATCTATATTGAGGAAGCTTTACTGGGTTTTCTACCCCATGAGGGTTTCCCAGGATAAATCTGTGTCTCTTGTGTTTATGCTATGCTTGTTGTTTCTTCAGTGATCCTGTATATGCTATTATTGCAAAATGGAATGTAATGCTACTATTTTCTATCTTAGCATATTAAATTTTAACATGGTATCAGAGCTAACCTGAAGGAAGACAAGGTATTTCACTTACGACACTTGCTTTACTTACGACAATTTGAAGGTTAGGGTTTTACATAGCAATAACCAGTCATCGTGGAAATTTCTCTATAAATCCATTTATGCAAAGGTTCAAGGCTTGAAAAGTTTACAGGTTGAAGATAACATCCCCAAGTACCTTGTGTCCAAAGGGCACCCTCAGATTCGTTGTACTTTATGAGTTATGATCAGTACAAGTTAGGGTTTCTGCCTCTTCCAGATCTCAGTCAAAATCAGGTGACCTTGGAAAAAATGTCATAAATTCGACTAGGAAAATCCAAATGAAATTTCGTAAAAAGTGACAGGTAGTACACAGATTGTACTATCTCAGAAAACTTTTTCAAAGGCCGAAGGTGAACTAGCGACACGTGGCACGCCGTACAAGTTTGCTCTCCTGTTTTATCCCATAAACAGGTCACATTGCGACACTTGGAATAACTCTCTCTTAGAGACTCCAATTCAGGTCATACCTGTCAAGATTGAAAGATAAAAGGAAGAGCTATCTCAGAAAAAAATTTCAGAGGCCGAAGTTCAAACAGTGACACGTGGCACGCCGTACAAGTTTGCTCTCCTGTTTTATCCCATAAACAGGTCACGTTGCGACACTTGGCATAACTCTCTCTCAGAAAATCCAATTGAGGTCAGATCTGTCAGGATGGAAAGATGATAGGTCAGGATACTTCAAAAAAAGTCTTCAGACCCTGTGGAGCAAAAATTTTAGAGTTATAGCAGAAACAATCAGGTGCATATTTCTGTCAAAACAGAATTATTTTTGGAACACCCTTTTTCATGGCTTCCGGAATTTAGGGTTTCAGAGAAAGTTGGAACTTTTGAAGTCTGTAACCACGGCTAGAAGCTCCTCAGAAAAATAAGAGTTTAGAGCCTTGGATTGAACCTTTTTATTGGACAGAAGGGTGGGCTTCATCAAACCCTAGTTCGGGTTCCTGTCTAGAAGATCCAGAAGTTTCGAAGGCAATTTTGAGGGGTCAAATTTTGGAGATTTCAAAATTGAATAATGCTAGGTTGATCAGCTCAGCAAGACACATTCTTCCATCCATTCAGAAGTGTGAAAGTCAAAGATTGAATTTTTAGGGTTTCTCTAGCAAACCCTAATCAAGCTCCAGATCAAGTTTCAGGGGGAGTTGAGGCTAAGGCCTTACATAAGAAGACTACAAAAAAAGTCTCGACAGGTATGACTTAAGGAGGTTCAGGTATGCCTTGAAATCTGATTCTTGATTAAGTTCATAATGTGTTTGTCTTCATTAGTACAATCTCGATTAATGTTATTAATTGTCTTATCACCCTAGTAACAATATGAATGCATGTGAATGATCGAATACATTCATTGATTAGGGCTATATGATGGTGTTGTGTGAGGTTGATGTTGTCTGCTAACAAGACACAGGTACATCACAAAAGACAAATCAAGTTCCATTACCATGACAACATGAAGACAAAGACTCACGAGGTATGTATGACTTTTTTATATTATGTTTAACCTACGAGACATGCAGGTTCTAGCTCAGGATCTCTAAATCATTGAAGAGATTGTTTAGGTATGTTGTACATAACTAAGCAGGTATACTAATCCAGGTATGTTTTCCTATATCATGTTAGAATCTTACCTTGTGTAAGTATACTTGGTATGATTGGTTAGTAATCAAGGGTTTATGCATATTATGTCTCTTATCTTGGTTGATGATTTAACTAACTAGATCAAACAAGAATATGCATGAGTAAAAGAAGACTTCCTTGAAACCCTGAATACTAATGATCATGACTGTACATATTCAAGATTATTTAGAATTAGAATGTTTTGATAATATTGAGAATATACTAATGAATCTATGTTTGTGTATGAGATCATGAGGATGAAACTAGTGTACACTTGAGCATGCACAGTGGTACAGAATGAATAGAAGTTTAGAAGACATACAGAAGATCAAGCGGGAGGCAACCACACAAACATAAAAGATAAGTATTTGAGTTGTTATTAGAAATAGTAAATGATATTGCTTGTATGCATATTTTTATTCCTAGTGTAAACATTCATAAAGCATTGAACAGTATACTGCTAATATGCATATGATTGGTAAGTTGGACAAACATTCCATTGTTGCTTGTCTAGAATGAAACCTCTTTGCTGACATGCTGAGAGCTGTGCACACTCTCGATAGTATGTTCTAGTAGAGATGGAAGGCATCTAGATAGCCACTGTATGCATACATGATATGGGAAAGTGTTGTGCCAAAGTATTGGTCGAAATAGTTGCATAACTATGTAAATGATATCTGTATGCATAATAGGTTATCATGTCAATATGATTTGATGATTATGAAGTATTACTAATCATGTACTTAATTTTGATTTGTAGGAAAGATCATGATGAATGATGAACTCTGAACAAGCGATGGATGTTCAAAAAAAGATTTACAAATCAAACACACTATAGAAAGCTTGTGGTTAAGAGATTCTCTTAAAAAGAGGAAGAGAATCATGATGATATGTTTTGCTCCAAGGGACTAGATAAGACCATTCTCTTAATAATGTAATCAGGTTCTGTATGGGTAGCCAGGATTGGTAGTCAATTGATGAGCTTAATGATCATCATGGGTAATGTGGATCTCTACCTTTGCTACAAGGTTAAATATGGCTTCTATACACATATGCCATGGATGCAAGAAGGAACTCACCATAGAGTTCGAATGATTTTGAGGCTCATATTAGTAGACCCATCTGATGAGAGATGGCATAGATAGATATGCAGAAGATCACTCAATGCAGATTGTGAATAATGGACAATTGACAGCTTCATGACAAAGCTTGGGCTTTACCAGAAGTAAAGTTGATCCTAACCTTTACCTTAAGGTTATGGATGATGAACCTATCATACCATTATTGTATGACGATGATCTCTTTCTGACAAGGAATGAGAAATAGATCATGAAAATGGCTACAGAAATGAAAATGAAAGATCTCGGATTAATGCACTACTTCTTAGGTCTAGAAGTATGGCAAGATCCAAAATGAATCTTTTAAATCAAGGTAAGTATGCTGTGAAGTTTCTAAAAAGATTTGATATGTTGGAGTATAAAGTCATGGCCACTCCCATGGACTCCAACTTGAAGTTATTAGGTAATGACTCATCGGATTTAGTGGACCTAACCCTATATAGACAAATCTTTGAGTCATTGATGTATTTAACAAATACTAGGCCAAATATATGCTTTGCTACAAATACCCTAAGTCAGTATCTAGTAGAACCTAGAAAGGTTCACTTAATAGTTACAAAGCATGTAGTGAGGTACTTAAAAGGTACATTAGATTTTGGTCTATATTCCGTTTACATGGTTACTCAGATTCTGATTGGGTAGGAAGTGTCTCAGACAGAAAGAGTACATCAGGTGGATGTTATAGTCTTGAATCTTCCATGATCTCATGGTTCAGCAAGAAACAATCTAGTGTGGCTCTTAGTACTGCTGAAGCAGAATTTATGGCTGTCTACTCTGCCAGCTGTGAAGTAGTATGGCTTCAGAAGTTTTTATATGGAGTGTTTGACTTAGAAATGGATCCCACTGTGATTATGTGTGACAATCAAAGCTGCATTAAGATGACTGAAAATCCTGTGTTCCACGATAAGTCAAAACACATAGAGATCCGATACTTCTATATATCAGATATGGTGCAAAGAGGAGTTATCAAGCTCGAATATATAAGCATTGAGGATCAAATTACTGATATCTTGACTAAACCTCTGTCTCGAGTGAAGTTTGAATACTTTCGAGACAAGCTTGGTATAGTTCAAAAGAACTCTCCTCGAAAGGGGAGTAGCATAGTATCTGATAACAAGTCTGTCTCATCAATGATGGGGTTACCTATTTACTGCACTTAGTTACTTAGAATTATTTTTAGGACCCTTCTATTTTACTTTTGATGATAGATGTATTAGTAAGAATACATGCTTTTGATGATAGATGTATACATGCTTTTGATGATAGATGTATTAGTGAGAATACATACTTTTGATGATAGATGTATACATGCTTTTGATGATAGATGTATGCATGCCTTTAATGATATATGTATTTGATGCTATTGATGAGGATACATGTTTTGATGATGAGGATACATGATGCCTTGATGTACTTGTATGGATGAAGATACTTGTACCCATGATTGACATATGAGGGGATTGGATCATCCCTGGACTTCAAGTCCTAAAGAGAGTCGTAGACGTATGTCTTCGAGAATGAAGTCCTTGGTGGACTTGAGGGGATTGGATCATCCCTGGACTTCAGTCCTAAAGAGAGCCGTAGACGTATGTCTTCGAGAATGAAGTCCTTGGTGGACTTGAGGGGATTGGATCATCCGTGGACTTCAGTCCTAAAGAGAGCCGTAGACGTATGTCTCCGAGAAAAAAATCCTGAATGAACAGGTAAGGGGATTGGATCGTCCTCGGACTTTAGTCCTTCGAATTGAGCCGTAGACATGATGTCTCCGAAAACAAAATCCTGAATGAACAGGTAAAGGGATTGGATTGTCCTCGGACTTTAGTCCTTTGAATTGAGTCGTAGACATGATGTCTCTGAGAACTAAATCCTAAATAAATAGGTAAGGGGATTGGATCGTCCTCGGACTATGGTCCTTTGAATTGAGCTGTAGACATGAGGTCTCCGAGAATTGAATGATAGGATTGGATCATCCCTGGACTTCGGTTCAAAAGGTACATGATAGGACTGGATCGTCCCTGGACTTCGGTTCAAAAGGTACATGATAGGACTGGATTGTCCCTGGACTTCGGTTCAAAAGGTACATGATAGGACTGGATCATCCCTGGACTTCGGTTCAAAAGGTACATGATAGGACTAGATCGTCCCTGGACCTCGGTTCAAAATGTACGTGACAAATCCTAGAATTTTTCTAGGTTACATCCAGCATGAAACAGGGCTGGCTCTATAGATGTGATACATCCAGCATGAAACAGGGCTGGCTCTGTAGATGTGATACATCTAGCATGAAATAGGGCTGGCTCTGTAGATGTGATACATCCAACATGAAACAGGACTGGCTCTGTAGATGTGATACATCCAGCATGAAACAGGGCTGGCTCTGTAGATGTGATACATCCAGCATGAAACAGGGCTGGCTCTGTAGACGTGACACATCCAGTATGAAAGAGGACTAGCTCTGTGGCGGTAAATCCTAGATCTGATCTAGGTCACATCCAGTATGAAAAAGGACTGGCACTGTGGTTGGGATTAGATCGTCCCTAGACATGAGACTTGTCTTAAAGAGATAAGGATTGATCATCCTGGAACTTGATCTAGATTGTATCATCCATGGGCCTATGTCCTAAAGAGAGCAGGATTGATCATCCTATAATATGATCATGTGATGACGATGCTGATGATCGTGTGATGACAATGTTGATCATGTGATGGCGATTCTGATGATTGTGTGATGACGATGCTGATGATCGTATGATGATGATGCTGATGATCGTGTGATGACGATGTTGATCGTGTGATGGCGATGCTGATGATCGTGTGATGACGATGCTGATGATCGTGTGATGACGATGCTGATGATCGTATGATGACGATGCTGATGATCGTGTGATGACGATGCTGATGATCGAGTGATGTCGATGTTCCAGTCACTAGTTGAGTTACTGATGATGATGAACTGAAGAAAGCTTCCGATGATATATAGATGTATCATGTATGATGTATGACTCGTTTCTCATACGGATGTTGTTATAATATCCTTCTCGTTAAGGGGGAGTGTTGAATATTATAACTTCTAAGAATATTATATTTGTATATTATTTATTCCGGAGATGTTCCATACCTCCGATGTGATTATACTATGAATCCGGAGATGATTATTCCTTCGAATTGGTTGTGGTAACTAGGGTTATTAGACCCACCATGTGGGGGTCAGCCCAGTCAGTTATAATAGGGTATTTAACCTAATGGTTAAATACGAGCCTACATGTACTTGTGTAAAATACATGTCAGTGTAGTGTAGAAATAGAGGAGGTATGTTCCTCATTTGATACACACACTCACTTGAGAGAGGCGCACTTGTGGAGGAGAGGTCTGCTATGGTGGAGGAGGAGATCATGTCTTTGGTTTGCATCTTTGTATATTGCTGGTCATCTATATTGAGGAAGCTTTACTGGGTTTTCTACCCCATGAGGGTTTCCCAGGATAAATCTGTATCTCTTGTGTTTATGTTATGCTTGTTGTTTCTTCAGTGATCTTGTATATGCTATTATTGCAAAATGGAATGTAATGCTGCTATTTTCTGTCTTAGCATATTAAATTTTAACAAATTCAATGGTTAACAGTGATAAATATAAATTAGAATGATCAATTCTAAATACCTGATTAAGTTAAATGCAATGTTAAATACCAAAATTGAAAGTTAAATTTTTTAGAAGTAATTAGATTAAAATAAATGGAGCATAGTGCATACATGGAGCAAATGAGTACAAAATAAGGCACTTAAAACAAACATGAGGTAATTAATTATAAAATGTCAAGGGTATAAATTAGAATATATAGATAAATAGTTGAGTTAATAATTAGCTATGATGAATGTATAAATCTAAATAATTGATATATAAATATATATTTTAGTTCTAAATAATTGATTAAAATGGATAGTGCTCCATAACCTCCATTACCCGAGTGGTAGAAGTGTGAGAAAGGATCACTCGAATGGAAAAAGTGTGAGAAAAGGCCATTACATTTCTCCACTCACTCAAATTCAAATTGTAGAAGTGTGAGAAAGGGCCCATGTTCAATCACCTCTCTCGAATGGCAGAAATGTGAGAAAGCGCTAGTGTGAGAAAGGGAAACTGCACCTTATCCTACTCACTCAAATGGATTTGTGAACTCTAATGCTTATGGATGGTGATGTGTTCTTCCATTGATGTTATTTTATAGTAAAGTTTGCAAAAATTATTGTTGTTTTGGGTAACAATTTCCAGGAAGCTAGTTGGTAAATGCTAGCCCCGCAAATCTATCAATGGTTACATTGGTAGCCGACTAGGCCCAAGTTAGGACTGGTCAGTTAAAATGAAGGCTCCTGCAACCTGGACTCTGTGAGAATAATAGACCACGTACACATTAGTGAAGACCATCAACTGAGCCAACGTTGATTTATGCGGCATGCGTGAGGTAGCAGATTAGAAGATAGTCGACAGACAGGTTCGACAACAGATTAACAAGAGGAATGGCCGGCTGAAGCAATTGAGTGGACCCTCCAACCTTTCCATTTGGTATTGGCTAGAATGTGCAGTAAATTAAAAGATCCACCTACGGCCAGTCGGCTTCCAGAAGTGATCCACTACCCGTCATTTGTCTATGATTGAGTAGTGCAGTTGGCCAACAATCTACTGGTGAAGTCAACTAACATAAGGAGATTTCATGATATGGTAATAAACATATATGGTTGGCTAGTATTTATACCGACTGCAGTCTATCTACTACATCGATCAAGTTGACCATTTACTGTTGCATACAATCCATTGGTCCTACTCTCAAGCTACGGGTAATTATGAAGTAATTTGCCATGCGTTTGCAAAAGATAAAAATGATATATTCAGACATGTTCCATTGATTTTGTGTACGGCCCTACGAGAAGCAGTTTTGGTACGCTATTGCAAATTGTAACTTTTTAATGGTCTGCCACCATAAAATATTTTATATGTGGTCGATGATAATTGGTCAATACCAAGTGAAACGGTCGAAGTCGATATGTTCTTTGCCCGACCATTTTAATATGGTTAATATTGTTTGTAAAATATAGTGGAATGGTCCAAACTTTCTGGTCGATATATAATCTGACGAGTCATTCTAATTTGTAAATTAATATGGTCGACATCTTATTAAAGTGGTCGTGTATGTAAAAATGTGGTCGGGTCGATGTTACAACGGGTCGATATGCTTTGCCAAATAAATGTCGTGATAAAATGGTCAAGGTTTTACTTATGTAGTCGAAGTTATTTGGTCTACTCTTTATTATAATCGTTATAATCGTTATAATGTGGTCAACAGAATTGTACTCTTCAATTAAGTGGTCGAGTCTTTTAATATGGTTGAGAGCAGTCCTTTTTGTATTATAATTTTGTAATTCAGTTGGTCTCTAGCCAATTTAATAAATCATGTCGAGTGAAGTAAGTCATGTTGAGTCAAGTCGACCAATATCAGTCGGTATCGACCACAAGCAGCAGTGACACAATCGAAACTTGCAGGAAGCCTCACGACAGATAAGTCTACGAAAACCATGTATTCAAGCATAAGACATTTATAGCACACAGAAAAAGCACTTCATGCTTGATAATGACAAAAGAACACTTAAATTGATCAAGCCCTCGATGCTGAAATTCAGAAACATCTATTCAGTGTCATTTTAGAAGTTTTTCAGGCAGATGGTGAGTTGGTGGAATGGTAGAGCGTGGAAGCCCAGAATTTCCTGGACCGTGGAAGATGAATCCGGCCAGAAGGTGAAAGGGTGAGAGGATCGATTGACCACTACTAGGTTGCTGACAAAGACTAAAGGAATCACAGTCCATGGTTGTTCTTATTTTCTTCGGGACGAAGAAATATTTTGAGGTGGGGAAGATGTTGGAGGGGACCCTTCGGGCTCCTTAGTTGTCATTAGTTACTTATGTAATAGTATAGTTAAAGAAACAGTTGGAGCGGGTGAAACCACTCCAACCACATATAAAGATGTATAAATAATACCATCAAGATGAATATAAGCCGTTGGATGCATTCAAATCATCTCTCTTGTCTTGATTATCTATGTGTGCATGTGCTTACTATTTATGGTTGTTCTTATTTTGTTCGGGACGAAGAAATATTTTGAGGTGGGGAAGATGTTGGAGGGGACACTTCGGGCTCCTTAGTTGTCATTAGTTACTTATGTAATAGTATAGTTAAAGAAACAGTTGGAGCTCGTGAAACCACTCCAACCACATATAAAGATGTATAAATAATACCATCGAGATGAATATAAGCAGTTGGATGCATTCAACTCATCTCTCTTGTCTTGATTATCTGTGTGTGCATGTGCTTACTATCTGCTTGAATACAATAGTATATTTAATATACAAATGATCATGCTCCTTTCATCGCATTATATAATTGAGAACTACTAAATAATTGACTAAGTATAACAGTATTGTAGAGATGATTCATCACTAAAATTGGATTTGTGTATATTGTAAAACAACTTCATTGTGCATATAATATATTCTAGCTTAAGGCATAGTTATGGGAAAATATTAAGTGAAGAGATGTAGTCTGGTTATAGAATGTTATATTGGTTAAGCCCATGTGGCTAAGCCAAGGAAGTGGAACATGATGGCGGATGATGAAAAGAAAAATTTGGAGAAAGACTCATATGTCCATGACAAATTATCTATCTTCAACTATCACTACAACCGTAACCCAAAATTTATATATTCCTTGAGACGCACATATAATTAGATTACTAGTTATGCATACTATGTTACTTTATCATTCATTGTAAAAAAATAAACACTTATTAAGTTAACCTTGAGTCACCAAAATAGTAGTTTGGTTAACCTATATTTGGTCATCATTAGGATTACCATATGTGAGTATTTTCACATGGTATTGGCTTGTGATGAAAGATAGTTAAAGGATTGAATAACTCCATACCAGAAATCCTTAAGTGGTATGGGGAATGGTCAAGTTGGTGGGAATGGAAAAATTAATAATATATATCTATTTGTAGTTGGTTTTTTAGGAAAAGGATTCTAAGGTAATTTCTCTTGTGTACATTTTATTCTTGCTTTTGTTTATTGTATCTCTTTAGCTATGCCCAATTTTAATATGGTATCATAAATGGATAGACATGGAATCTCAAATGAGGATTATCTAATGCCCTCTATTTCCATTACTTGAGAAGCACGTGCATAAACAAAAGTAAAAGTAAAAACTATGCCTATTAAAAATATTCTAAGAAACATATTGAAGAATCCACTTGGAATGGAGGCCTTGAATTCATTTTTTGTTTTCATTAGTAAGATTGAACATTGATTCCTAGCATGTGAGGACTGCTAGAAAAGACAAAAGGCTAGTCCCCATATGAGAAAGATTGAAGGTCAAGTATATTGTTCCAATGGGTAGAATATCTCCTTGCTATACAAATCTAGTGGATATACTTGTAGATCCTCCTGGCTCAGAGTATGAAGACACATTGTGAGGTTTTATACGCTTATTTGGGATATTTGTTCATTGAATTGGTTTATTCATTTGATTATTTTTGCTACATGTGAACACATTTTATGGTTATGTGTATGAATAAGTCTAGTGTGACAAAATGTTGTATCTATAACTGTGATGGAGTCAAGGTCTTTATCTTTTCTTGTTCGAAATACCAACATGGTGAAATATTAGTACGAATTATGATCATCCTAACAGAAAAAAAGAGTGATGGTTATTAAAAAAAACTTGATCTTGTTATTAAGGTGATAAGAACATCTACAGAGATATGTGGGACTGCATGATTATTGAATGATTTGGCAATGATGGTAGCAAGATGGAAAACATTGTAATAGAAACGAAAAGTGGAAAAAAAGTGGAAAAAAAGTGGAAAACCCTATGGTGAGGAATGTGCAATTATTTGTGGGGATTATGAGACTGGATCCATGGGATTTTTTCACAATGGGAATTTCATCAATTATAAGGAGCTCCAAAATAGGCTTGAGGACATGGTTCCATCTGTAAGACTAGCTCTAATATAGAAGTTGTGCCTCATCTCATTTCATTGCATAGTCGAAAGAAGAGTCTTTTATTTTGGGGTTGGCTTAATAGATGGAAAATCTTAAAGACATTTTTTTATTTTGTTTTATTGACAAAGTACAAGATCATGGTCACATGCAACCCCAATGGGTTTCACCCCCTAGTAATGGAAAGTGAAAAGAATAGGGTTGTGATCTTCCCCTCTAACATGTGTCTGTTGGAAATTATGAAACTAAGCTACAAATGTGAGGTGAGCCTTGTTGAGATCATTGTCATGGATATGGCATGATCACAATGTGCTTGATGTTGTAGAATCATAGGAAGGATTGTGTTTTTTAACACATATATTTCTTTCTCTGAGATCAATTCTTTGCCTAGTCTATGTATGAGTTTAGCACGATATTGGCAGAGGAGGCACTAGTGGACTATATTGTTGTCATTGTTGTACTAGACTTTGACATGGTTGTTGCACTTGGGTATGCCAGGAAAAGCAAGGTAACCATCTAGTAAGGTTTGATTAGCTCACACTATCTAGAGCCCTTATGAAAGAAAACAAAGGATAGTGGATAAAGTGCATGATTTGATTCAATATACTTGGAACAAAAGGGATGGAAGAAATTAATGAAGAAATAGATGTTTCATAGCATCACATGATTTGGTAATAACCAGTATAGAGCAATTTAAAACCAGAGCTGTCACGCACCAAGAGGGATCCAATTTCTTGAAGTGTAAATTTTTTTAATCTTAATCTTAACTTTTTGTTTTATGAGCAAACATGATTTTTTAATTACTTTTTATTTTTATTTTTGGTAGCATAACATTATGTTATGTTATGTAACAACATCTTCCCCATACTGGGTTGTAGAGCACCTCACTAATCTCAATTGAATAATAATAATAATCTATTTTTAAGTTCAAAACTAAGCCATACACTTATTTGTTCTATGACACCCCCTTGTTTATGGGACAAGGGATCTCCCTCTATGCAGTGATGTAACTACTAAATTCTATAGAGGTGTACATACCATGCCCCCCTCGGGATTTGAACCTATGACCTTTTAGGATGAAACAAATGTTTTTAAGCATTAGGCCCACTCAGGTAAATAGTGGTAGGCATTTTTGGGATTAAGAGTTAATAACATGTAGATATGTTTAGGGATTTAAAACTTTGTTATGTAGAGGCCCTTTTTATAATCTAAGTGGGTGAGATGTGTTGTGTATGTAAAGTGCCTAAACCCAAAAATATTATTCAAAAGTAAAAGTTCATGTAAGTTACATTTTAAATTCTCCACCATAGTATGGACTATATTTTAACTTTCATCCCCATATGTTGACCCAATATAATATTTTACAATATAAAATAAAACAATAATAGTAATTAAATGGGATAGGTGTTTATCCGAAGTTGAGGGGGAATGTTAAGTTAACATTGATTAGGTCAAATCGTAATTATTAGGATAGACACCTATATTTTACAATTTGGGGTTGAAGATGAAGGGTCATCTTCATCTATCTATCTATCTATCTATATATATACATATACATGACAACAACTAGTTGAAGCATGGATAACGGATGATTAATAAAACGTAATTGTGATCATTAACCATAAGTTAATTGGTTGTGCTATTTTATCATTAATGGGTTTACCATAAATATTAAATAGCTTAGTGGTATTTGTATTGGATTTCCCATGGTATTGACCCACTATATCTGCCCATGGTATTTTCTTTTATTGTAAGACCTATGATATTTGCATATAGTATTGACTTGTGATAAAACCTATTTAAAGACTTGAAAAAATCCATTGTAAGATGACTCAAGTAGGTCATTCCTAATCCACCCTCTTTACGAGAGGCAAGAAATGGAATGTGCTTATTCGGTTTTTCCACATTCATTGAGACCATAGCACAATAGCAGCTTCTCCGAATATTACATCACAGCATGTTGACAAAGTAATAAGGAGAAAGCATATCAAATGAACGTTTTGGGGGAGAGATCACAAAGGGGTTTCACTATTTCATTTAAGTTATTAAACAAAAAAAATATTTAAAAAAAAAATCTCACAAACTATATATTCTAGAAGAGATGGAACCATATAGATTGTGGGAACATGTTCCAAATTTGCATTCAATCCAAATCCAAATGATAAATGACAAACCATATATCCCAAGATATTGTGGGAACATGTTTTGAACTTACATTCAATCCAAATATGAGAGATCATAAACTATATATCCCAAGAAATTGTGGGAACATGTTTCATTGCACAGCATGTTGACAAAGTAATAAGGAGAAAGCATATCAAATGATCGGTTGACGAGGTAATGGGGAGAAATCTGATGTCGATGGAAGGGAGTAAGATTTTCGTTTTCTGTGAAGTAATTTCATTTAGTAACAATGAAAACTACTAACAGAAAACCCAAGCCTACTACTTTCCAACTTCATTATGATTTCTTCCTATTACCTCCTCAACATACTTGACATGTTAACAAAGTAATAAGGAGAAATAATATCAAATGATCGGTTGACCAAGTAATAGGGAGAAATCCTGTTTGAGAGGAAATGAAGTAAGGTTTTGGTTTTCTATGAAGTAATTTCATTTAGTAACAATGAAAACTACTAACAGAAAACCAAAGCCTACTACTTTCCACTTCATCAGGTTTTTTTTTTATTACCTCCTCAACATACTTGATACCATGATTCAGTATTATGGCTTAATAAATTATAAATAAATTTCAAAATCCTCAGATTCGTTCGATTCAGCTATTTGTTAAAATTCGTTTTTTTTTTTTTAATTTGGAAAGTTTAATGTCTAACCGGAAATCATTTCAATATTTTGTTTTTTTTCCATTATGTAAACAAACTACTAAATTAATAATAATATTAAAAGTTATAAATTAATATATGAATATGCAAAACCAAGTTGTTGGACCAAAAATAGATATCATATGGGGACTCTGAACTTTGGAACCTCGAAACGGGTAGATGGCTCCAGTGAATCCTTCTTAGCGGAGTGGGAACCGAGGGTTTTCTTGACCAGCCGGAATTGTTTCAAATTTAACTAACAATCAGCATTATTGCCTTTGTAGGGTTTTGTTGACCAGCCAGAATTTTTTAAATTGTTAATTAATAACTATTTTTTTATTTTTATAAATTAATTCCATTCCACTTAAAATATTGAAATCATTTCAATATTTTGAATTTTTTTCTACAAAACTAATTACGTAACCTTTCTTTTATCCCGGCAATGGAACAAAGAAGTTGCTGGGTAAGTTTTTATGGTTATTATAAGAATGATCATTATTGCCTCTTCTTATGGTTATTATTATTTCACAATTAAAAATCAAACAAGGTAATGGGATGTCGCCTCGTTATCCTTCCTTATTCATGACACAATTAATGCGAAACGAGTTAGTGGGATGGTCGGGAATAAAATGAATATGTAAAATTACATTATCAACTCCCACTTTAAATATAGACGATGTGCATTCAGGCCTGTGTTATACACGTTGAATAGTTAGATAATGTAATTTTACATTAGATGTTAGTGAGATCTAACATGAAAGAAAATAAAAATAAAACAAAAAATTTGCATTCAAAAACCTTTAAACTTTAATCATCTGCCCTGCATCTAACTCTTCAGCTTGTATAAAACAGGCCTGAATGCACATCGTCTATATTTAAAGTGGGAGTTGATAATGTAATTTTACATCTTAATTTTATTTTAGATACGCCCGACCATCCCACTAACTCGTTCCCCATTATGGGGCCTCTCGGCCGGGCCTCTTTTGATTGGGCCTTCAGCGGGGCTTGATGGTAGATGGTGCGGGGGCTGTTGTTATTCATATTGATGTTAATATCTGTATCAAATCTTGGTTATTCATATTGATTTTAATAGCTGTATCAAATCTTGGTTTAACTGTGGCATGAGATCGAATATGTGCAGTGAGCTCACTGCTCTCTATTGGTTCTGTTTATTGTTGTTGGTTGTAACATCCCACTTGCTCAGATTATTAACTACTCACGTGATATTATTGAGTGGGCTCGGGGTGTCTTCTTACTAAAGGTGCTCGAACTTGATTACTGGCTCCGTGGTTCTCGCAGGCTTATCAACTGTTTTGGGCAGATTTCTTTTGCTTACATTTTTTGTCAATTTAATGTTCTGGCAGATGAACTCGATAAACTCTCTAAACGGGCATTTCATTTTCTTGAGGGCACCATTTTTGTGTAGATTGGAGGGATGGCATTCTTGTTGAGCATTCCACTGTGGCTTTTATTTCTGTTTGAGTGGGCTCCATCATGTTATGATCATGTTCTGTCTTCATGCAGGTTACTAGTTCCTATGATGCTGCCTCCTTTGGGGTCTTTCGATCTTTCTGGTTTTTATGGCTTATATGGGAGCCATCCTCTTTGGCATGTTTGTTGTGTTCCTGTTCCGGTTCGGTGACTTTTGGTGACTATATCCTTTGTCCTATGGAGACTCTTATGTTTGTGGCTTGCTTTTTGTCCCGAGCTGACTGCCTATTGTTTTCTGGGTTTTGTTGATTTTATGATTTCATGTTTCATATATTTAGACAGTTGTTGGTTTAGAACTATGTATCCTATTTTACTATTTTTAATATAAATAGTAGACTTTTTCTTTCTTGAAAAAATCAATCTTTTAACATTAATTATGTCATAAATAAGGCAAGGATAACTATGCAACATCCTATTACCTTGTTTGATTTTTAATTATAAAATAATAATAACCTTAGGAGGAGACAATAATGATCATTCTTATAATAACCATAAAAACTTACCCAGCAAATTCTTAATTTGTCCCACTGCCGGGATAAAATAAAGGTTACGTAATTAGTTTTGTGGAAAAAAATTCAAAATATTGAAATGATTTCAATATTTTAATTGGAATGGAATTAATTTATAAAAATAAAAAATAGTTATTAATTAACAATTTAAAGAAATCTGGTTGGTCAACAAAACCTTACAAAGGCAGATTGTTAGTTAAATTTGAAACTATTTTGGCTGGTCAAGAAAATCCTCGTTTCCCACTCAGTTAAGAAGTTTCGACCTCAGATTCATTGGAGCCATCTACCCATTTCGAGGTTTCAAGGTTCCAAAGTTCAAGGTCCCCATATGATATTTATTTTTGGTCCAATTGGTTGGTTTTGTATATTCATTGCACCGAGCAAGAGTGAGATGTTGTAACGTTTAATTTATTTGTTCACTCATAAGTTATCAAAAATAAAAATTTAATTAAAAAATTAAAAGAGAGGGATCCAATTCCCATGTAGGTTCATAACTTATAAAAAATCAAAAGTAATTAAAAATTTAATGCTCGCTCATAACTTATCAAAAATAAAAAAAATAAAAGTAATTAAAAAATTAAAAAAGAGGGATCCAATTTCTTGAGGGATATGGGTTTAAGATTGATCTATGCTGATATATTAATTTATAACTTTTAACATTATTATTAATTTAGTCTTTTGATTACCTAATGAAAAAAAATCAAAATCATTGAAATGATTTTGAGATTTTTTATTTTGCAAAATCTGAATTTAGTTATGTTTTATTGAGATTTTGATGATAGTAATAAATTCAGCATCTTCTAAAACCCCTCCACCACCAAAATTCTAAAATTTAACAATATAACATGAATTTTGAAAAATTACAGCCTAATTTTTAGATTACAGGAGTTATATTTTTTAGATTACACATGAGTTATATTGTTGACGTTTAAATATGTTATTGAATTTTTTTCAGATTTATAAATTTTATAAATGAACTATTTCTATATCTTAGAGATTTCGAAATCTTAATTGCTAACATTTCTTATACTCTTTGCCTTGAATGGCTCTATAAATTTCCTTTTTCTTATCTCAACTACGCATTGCTCAACAGCATATTTATCTCTTCAACTATGACTTTGATGCGAGATGGAACTGTCAATCTAACGGGATGTGAAGAACCCCAATTCATAAACAGATCGTTCCTTCTACAGCAGCACGGTAACCAACTCTGAGAACTGCGAGTAAATACCTTTCATAAGTGTCTCCCAACCATTCAAGCATTCAAATCCAAGCAGATACCCCGCTCATGCACGTACTTCCTCTAAAATCGGTAGGAATTGATCCGTCACCACCTAGCTTCTCTAGCCAAAGTAAGAGTTCAAAGTATTACAAAGTTATTGAATAATTTGAAAACAAAGAAATGCGAATGTTATTAAAGGACATGGCAAGACAATGCACCACATATGTTGTGACATATGCGAATAAATCACAATAAAGTGGCAATTGTTGTTCACCTTTGAATAGCGTGAAAGGGAAAGGCATGGAGTATGCTAACGAGGCAATGGGAAGAAAAGGTATTAGCCTTTTACCAGGTAATAGAGAGAAAGGAGCATCAAGCTGGAAAGAAGTAGGGTTTTGATTTTCTGTTAAAGTTTGGATCTAGGAAAGTATTTCGAATTCTAAAAACTATTAACAACTATTAATAGGAAATCAAAGCTTACTTGTTTTTTTCAACTCTACCCTTCTTTCTTTTGGTTGTCTCATCAGCATGCTTGATACTCTTTCTCTTGTATGGTTTTGTAGGTTGTAAATCTCTTAACGGTTGGTATAGGGACGAAGTTGGCTTCGGTCCTTTCCTAAGTAGATATACCTAATGCATTGATATGATGGCAATGAGGCTCAAGGGGGTGAATTGTTGATAATTTCAAATAACAATGGGGGGTGGTTGCACCTTAAGAATGGTGACGGTTGGGGGGGGGGAACCTGAAATACTAAATATGGATGTCTTTGAACAATCATAACTAGGAATGTTGTGACCATCGGAATGTACGGATCCCCCTCCTCCTTATGTGCTATAAGAGTTGGTGTTGAGTAGAAGGGAGACTATTGAGGCAATGAGTAATAATGACTCTCTATGCTCAGTCTAACGTTAGCCATCTACTAAGCAGAAGGATAACCAAGGTACAATCAATGTTGTCATAAATATCATAATGTATTCTAGTAAAGTTGAAGAGAGTTAATTCTATGGTCGAGATAATGATATCACTAATGAGGACCACCAATGTACTGTAATTGACTATGATGGTGACAAACCAAGATGAGACAAGATCGTAAGCATGAAGCCCATATGAATTCCCTTAATCAAAATAAAAATGGGTGACTCCTTCTAGCTAGCAATCTTCAACTAGTGGTATAGGATTAATGAGAGACAAAATGGGCTAATGAACTAAACAAATTGTAATATGTGCATTTAATGGTAATGTAAAACTAGGATGAGTAAAAAGATCATGCAATAGGGTGACAATAATATGAATGAAGATGCTGGTAGGTGAGTAACATGGCGCAAATATGCTAATTAAAGGAGACCAAGGGTGTTGCTTCCAAAAAGAATAATGTA
Organism: Larix kaempferi; assembly: GCA_027924585.1. Classification (NCBI taxonomy): domain Eukaryota; kingdom Viridiplantae; phylum Streptophyta; class Pinopsida; order Pinales; family Pinaceae; genus Larix; species Larix kaempferi. The sequence goes on along the minus strand of BSBM01001455.1, from coordinate 26,700 downwards.
AATGACAGCATTCCCATGTTTTTGGTGTGTTTGGGAACCCCTTTTTACAAATGAGTAAAAGAATAAGGTGAAATGTTACAAATGAGAAGATGAGTGCCCAACGAGTAAATACCATACCAAACATTCCTATGGAGATGGTCATGTAACAATGGTGTTATAATCAATGAGTAGGGTCCCATTGAGGGTATTCTTGGGGGTTGATGAGATGGCGATGAGCACAAATGGTCTACTGATCATGGTGGGGATGAGAGGCCATTCATGAATCTTAACCATGAAGTGACTAGGAATCCAAGCGGGTGGTCAACGAAAAGCATTTAGAGACAAATGTGTGGCTTTCGTGGTGAGGTGGTGAACAAACAAATTCCCTAATCTAATGGTGAAGGGCGGGTGCATGAAGATGGTCCCCATTTTCATTGCAATGGGGGCGCACTATCGAAAAAAAAAAATGGCGCGTACGCACCTAAGAAAGCATGCACGCGCCGCTAGGTTTGGTACCGAACCGAGGAACATTCGTATATATGGCGCATACGCGTTCCTGGCATGTGCGTGCAACGAGGGCGCGCACGCACCTCTGCTGCGCGTACACGTTTCTGTTAAAATAATAATAATAAAAAAAGTGCCCAATTTCCGCATTGTTCCATTGGGTCGGCCGAGCGCGACTTGCACTTCCACGTACGCATCAATTCAACCACCAAAGTTTCCCAAATCAACTTCAAAACCACCCCACAACACCCACTAACTCATCAATGGGGCGATTGATAAGTAAATATCAAGTTTTGTTTTCATTTTATTCATTCTTTGTATCAAGTTTTTTATTTTTTTGTTTATTTAATTGTAAATAGTTCTCAAATTTTGAAAACAATGAACCAATTTTCTATTGGAGATTGTAAACTGAGACAATGAGTGAACAAGATGTTAACCCTAAGTCCGGTGGAACACAAGAAAACCCAAACCTTGAACCCAATGCTGAAGAAAACCGTGAACACAATCCAAATGCCGAACAAAACCAAAACCCACAACCTAATTTTGAACAAGATGACCTTCACCACTATGTAAATGAAATGCGAGTGCACACTCGCGAACTTAGAAACTCAGGTGGCCACATCAATTGAGAACTCAATCGAATCCCTCATACATGCACACCAGCAATTGACCGACATGACTCAATTTAGAGCTAGGATGCAGGAGTACTAATCCACGGGCATTTCCAAGGAAGCAATAAAAGATTTGAACATTAGAAAAGCCCAATTATATAGTATGTTCACAGATCCGAAAATAGGCCAACCACTGAACATTACAAAGCCACGTATCTGCATGGATTGGTGTCATTACCAACTGTGGAGGGACAATTGGATGCAGAGGTGGTTCATGGTGTACGATAAACCTCCCTACAATAAAAGGGACGTTCCACAGTACTTCCTTCTCCAACTATGGGATGAGTTTTTCCTCGGTTTACATGTCAACTATTTTGACATAACCAAGTTCCAGGGTGTTGGGCGTGTCCCTACCCAAGATCGATCTACTTCTAGGAGGAACCAACTGAGAGGGCCACCAGCTCTGAGGCTCGACCCCAACCCCTCTCCCAAGCCACCTCAGTTTCCCCATAATCTTGATCAGATCGAGGTGGAAATGAGGAATGTTGCACGTGGTCTCCTCAGACACACCTCCTTTGTAGCAGCGACTACAGTGGATAGGTCGGGTGACCTTGATAGAGATCCAGGTGCAGGACCTTCATGACATGGCCAGGATAGACCCATGACCGATGGTATCCATGCTGGGCATTCCATGTCGACGAGGACAATGCCACATCTTTGTCCCAATTGCGGGCGCACTTGCCCTGGCCCGATCGAGGGTTGTTATATGGATCAGGTTAGCAATTTTTTTAATGTGTTTTCAATCATCACTTTATAACTTGTAAAGTGTTTTGAAAGTATTTTTGTTTGACTTAAACTATTATTTCAATGTACAGTTATTCAGAGCTAATACACTGAGATGGGAGAACATAGAATCTCCCAACCTAGATGCAGCAATGGAAGCTACAACTGAAATTGTGGCACCCCACATGGAGGTATTTTCAGTACCTGACACAATTTTGTTATTATTTATGTCATTTATATTACTCAAGTATTTATATTTATGGCATACATGTTGATAGTTTGTACAATGTTTTTGAATATCTTGATTTCCTAGATAATGACTTGTTTAACTTGTTCATAACATACATGCATTTTGTTGTCCACAGGTGTTTTTTGACTACGGTGATCAGCCACCCTCGCTAGGGATTGGCACATCACCAAATACACAGGTACAATGTGTAGTTATAAACATGCTTTTAATTTGATTTGTTACAACTTACTATGGTTTAATTTATTGTTTGTTTACTAAATTGTGATATTACAAATGTATATGTAGGTTCCACCAACAGCTGTGTCTCCGCATTTTAGTCATGTGTATCCACCCTCTCCCATGACTCCCCCCCCTCACTTTCATCTAGACCCCTCCCTACGTCCACCCCCTCCCTTCCATCCATCCCCCCCTCTCCGGCCATACTCCCCCCTCCATCCATCCTCCCCCACTCACCCACCCCCCTACGTCCATACATCCCCCCCATATTATCCATGCCCCCATGTCTATCCATCGGAGTTGGCTGTCTGGCAATCTGCTCAACCTACTAGCCCAGAAGGCCGACCATGTCCATCATCGAAGGTGTTCACGATGAGAATCAAGTTAATTTATGAAAATATTTTGATGCATTAACAAAAATTAATTTAAGCAATTATGACTTTTCAATGAAATGATTGTTTTAAATGTTGTAGGCTAGAATTGTTAGGATATTCCTATACTCCATCCTAGTCCCACCAGTATTTTGATCATTTACATTTTCAGTCATGCATGCACCTTTTAGGGTTTGCATGCATCCCAGTCATCAGTCCAGCACCTAGCCCTCAGTTAGCCAGCCCCCAGGAGCTTCTCACTATTTAGTTTTAGCCCTCCAGTTGCTTAATGCGCCCTTCTTCCTTGATTTTAGGGAGCAACTCGCCCTCCTTCACCTACCAGTCCAATTGTCACTCAGTTACACTCAGTTACAGTCAGTTACACTCAGTTACACTCAGTTACAGTCAGTTACACTCAGTTACATTCAGTTACATTCAGGTACACTCAGTTACATTGAGTTACACTCAGTTACATTGAGTTACACTCAGTTACACCTACCAGAGTTAGTTTGACTGATGGTTGACAGTTACTTGAGCATTGATGACTCCACTGATGATGATGAAGACTTCCATTTGCGCTCCGATGGTCATGAGGACACCTAGTTTTGCTCTGATGACACTCCAGTGATCCTTTGATCACTCCATGAAGGCTAATTCAAATTGCCACCTTAGGCATTCGAATTCCTCATGCATTGTATTATTTATATGTCCATTTGTGATTAATAACATAGTATGACCGAAGTGTTATTGCTTCTATCTGAGTTCTACTGTACCATATTATTCTGTTGCTCATTATACTGCATGTATCACTCTTCTTCTATTTTCTTGCTTAATCATAATTATTCTCTTGTGAGATACATCATCTCTTAGATCTGCTGTGAGGATTTTCACAAGAATTGCTGAGAGGCTCCGCAGATCCAGGACACCTGTCCAACGTTTCCCACTCATGTCAGAGATGATTTATTTAAGATTTGAATTCTACATTTGTTTTATAAATGTGGTAAATGTTGCAAATGCTTGAAAATGATGGTATCTTATATCATTTGTTCCAGAGCCTGGAGAGACGGTGTACTCCTCGACAGACCAAGACCCGAGGCACCGGTAGCTCGAAGAGTAGGAAGATCGACTTTGCATCTGCACCTAGGAGTGATGGCGGTGGTCACAATGCTTGACACGCCACATTTTATGTGCATGAGCCACGATGTGGAACTTTTGTGCACCAGTTTTGGTGTACTTTGTATCTATGGCACGAGTTGCCATGTATTTTGTATCTATGGCATGACTTGTCGCATTTTGTGTAGGGCATGAGTTGCCATTGTGCGTACATTGGGAACTATGTTCCACTATTTGCTAGAAATTGTATATGTTTGGATGAGTTTTGTAGCCTCGATGTACATGGATTTTAAGTTATGTGATTTATATATCTCGTTGTCTAATGTGGTTGTCTCATGTTGTGTGTATCATGATGTGATGTTATGTAAATTTGGGTTTTACCTAGATCTTAGAAGAGAAGTTGGATATCGTAGTTCAACATGGTTTATCTTTCCACATGTAAAAGCTTATAATGGTATCTATGTTAAGAGAACATTGTAAACATAGGCTAACTCAAACAAAATCATGTGTGAGAATTAATCTAAAAAGAAACGGAATAAATGGATGGACAAATCACACCTCATGGCACATAAGATATATATTGGGAACTTTAGTACTAGGAAAAGAACACTTAAAAATAGATAAGGTCCATTGTCATCAAAAGGTTAAAATGAGATCCAACATGATTTTTAATAGCTCTACATAATGAGGTCCAAAAAGGCCATACTCTACATAATGAAATGTTGTCACTAGTATTTATTTCGACCATTTTGTCCACTTAAGATCATGCAACAAATTAATAACCAAGTTATGGAATCATTTCTTAATCAATTGTCACCATACAAATAGGACAACCTTGAGCACAATGTATAGCTAGCTCATTAATTCTCACTCACAGATATAGCCACCTTGGATTTGATGACCATCACATCCACTACCATTTACAATTAGGACTTCCTTAATTTATCATTTTGTGATAGCGATCTAATTTTATGTATGCATATATGTTTATAGTGGTTTGGATTCAAATGTATGCAGAGGAATATATATGTACAATGAAAATGATTTAATCTTTACATGTATTATAATTTAGCACTAGATCTTAGTATACATAATAGGGTTTCATTGTGATTAGAATACAAACTAGGGTTTATGCTACCAACTAGGGTTTTTAGGCTAGGCTCTCGTGTTTCTAGGCTAGGATCCAAGCTCCAGGGTCACCATATTAATGTTTAATTCCACTTTCATGTCATCATTCTAACCAATACCATGCCCACTACTACAATCACCATCAAGCCTCTCAAACCCACTTTGAACATTTCCCATAATTCCAAGTTAAAATTGATAGGTCTTGTTGCTAAAATCTTTTCACTTATCTATTCACATAGACAAATCCACTCCTGTGAAAGATTTGTTGTAGCTTGGTATGTGCAAGTTCACATGCAATAATACTTCACAGATCATTTTACCCCATGATCCATGGAAGATTCATTGGAGTCATATGAACCTCATTGTCATCACCCCAACCATGGTCAAGACTCCAAGATCCATCCTTAGTAGACAAAACCTCATTTTGGCACCCATACCACACTCAAAGATAAAAAAATTCTTTTAAAGGGCATGTTTGGGGGTTGGGGGTTGATTTTTTTATAATCACACAGGAGAGGTTCTTAGAGTCAAATACATTGGATATAAATAAAGTCCCCAACGCCTTCATCATCTTCATCATCATCTTCATCACCATCACCATCATCATCAACGCCTTCATCATCATCACCATCTTCATCATCATCACCACCACCATGACCATCAACTTCACCACCATGACCATCAACTTCACCACCATCACCATCATCATCAACTTCACCATCTTCATCATCATCACCATCTTCGTAATCATCACCATCTCCATCTTTTGGATGTGAGACAGAACCATCACCATCTTCATCATCACCATCAACCTCACCACCATCACCATCATCATCAACGTCACCATCTTCATCATCATCACCATATTCATCACATCTTCATCATCACCATCACCATCACCATCACCATTAACCTCACCACCATCACCATCATCATCAACGTCACCATCTTCATCATCATCACCATCTTCATCACCATCACCATCTCCATTTTTTGGATGCGAGATGGTACCATCACCATCTTCATCATCACCATCACCATCACCATCACCATCACCATCAACGTCTTCATCATCACCACCATCTCCATCATCATCATTGAGTCTACCTTTAACCCTAATTCAATTTCCTTCTATAACCCTAGCCCTAACCCTCACCCAAACCCTAGCACTAAGCCATCTTCTCCATCCTCACCATCACCATCACCATCACCATCAACGTCTTCATTATCACCACCATCTCCATCATCATCATTGACTTTAACTCTAACCCTAATTCAATTTCCTTCTATAACTCTAGCCCTAACCCTCACCCAAACCCTAGCACTAAGCCATCTTCTCCATCCTCACCATCACCATCATTGTCACCATCAACATCTTCATCATCACCACCATCTCCATTATCATCATTGACTCTACCTCTAACCCTAACTCTAACTCCAACTCTAACTCTAACTCCAGGTTCCTCATCAAAGCCTCCATCATCATCATCTTCATGATCATCACCATCGCCATCACCATCATCATCATCATACATGCTCGGTGGAAGATTTTCCAGAGTTGACTCCCGTGTGCAAAAGTTGCACACACCCTCACTGAGCAAAACCCTAGTTTCCAACATGGACGTACAAGATGAGGGTGGGGCCACCAGGCTGGAGGGGAAGGGAACCCCTAGCACTATCCTGGTGTGCTGAATCCAACGGAGTCGACGGTATGTCGATCTGAGCCACAGTCTCCATTCTATGGCTCATCCCGTCTCGCATCCAGAAGGCCTTGAGGGACACCTGCTGGATACCTGTCGGGGGTGTAGAACTCCAACCGTGCAACAAAACCAGGTTCCGGGGAGTCCTGCAGGTGTGTCTAGGCAGGTTCCGGTTGGGAACGCTAGCCACAAGTGCCCGGTGGATGATTTTCTAGAGTTGACCCCCATGTGCAAAAATTGCACACTCCCTCACTGAGCAAAACCTTAGTTTCCAAGATGGACGTACAAGATGAGGGTGGGGCCACCGGGTAGGAGGGGAGGGGAAACCCTTGTACTATCCCGGCATGTGGAATCCAACGGAGTCGATGGTTTGACGATCCGAGCCACGGTCTTCATTCTATGGCTCGTCCCGTCTCGCCTCTAGAAAGCCTTCAGGGACACCTGCTGGATACCTGCCGAGGAAGTAGAACTCCAACCATGCAACAAAACTGGGTTCCAGGGAGTCGTACAAGTCTATCTAGTCAGGTTCCGGTTGGGAACGCTAGCCACAAGTGCCCGGTGGGTGATTTTCTAGAGTTGACCCCCATGTGTAAAATTGCACACTCCCTCACTTAGCAAAACCCTAGTTTCGAAGATGGACGTACAAGATGAGGGAGGGGCCACCGGGTCGGAGGGGAGGGACACCCCTAGCACTATCCCGTCGTGCTGAATCCAATGGAGTCAACGGTTTGTCGATCCGAGCCATGGTTTTCATTCTATGGCTCGTCCCACCTCGCATCCAAAAGGCCTTTAGGGACACCTGCTGGATACTTGCCGAGGGCATAGAACTCCAACCGTGCAACAAAACTGGGTTCCAAGGAGTCCTGCAGGTGTGTCTAGGTAGGTTCCGGTCGTGAATGCTAGCCCTAAGTGCCCAGTGGAAGATTTTCCAGAGTTGACCCTAGTGTGAAGTCCATGCCAAATTCGCTAAAGGGGGCCATTTATTGACCGGAGGCCCCCGAGCATGAGTGGCCACTGTGGACAGGTCCGCAATGGCCAAGTGGACCTGTGGGAGGTGACGTAATCCAAGTCCTCTCGCAGATTTCGGTTCCATGGCCCCGGGTCAAATCCTCCAAGTGTCCATAAACAGCCCCATGGTGCCCGACTAGAATGCCCGTAGCACCTGAACCGTGGCTCGGTTCACAAATCCGTTAAAGGGTCCGGGATGGCGGTTTTCATTTAGGGCCCCCCACACAGCATCCCCCGAAGACTCAGAAGCAGTGCCAATGGGCCATCTCCAGAGCTAGGGTTTTGCTCAGTGAAGGCCATGCCAAATTCTCTAAAGGGGGCCATTTCTCGTCTAGAGGCCCTTGGGCGTGCGTGGCCACAGTGGACAGGTCCACAATGGCCATGTGGACCTGTGGGAGCCGACGGAATACAATTTCGCTCGCCGGTTTGGGTTCCATGGCCCTGGAGAAAATCCAAATAATTGAGCAAAACCCTAGCTCTGAAGATGGTCTGTTGGCAGCGCTTCTGTGTCTTCGGGGGATGCTGTGGGGGGTCCCCTAGCTGAAACCCATCATCCCAGACCCACTGGAATTGATGGATTCACGAACCGAGCCACGGTTCGGGTGCTACAGGAATTCTAGTTGGGCACCCCGGGGTTGTTCAGGGACACTTGGAGGATTTGACCCGGGGCCACGAAACCCAAACCGGCAAGAGGACTTGGATTCTGTCACCTCCCACAGGTCCATGTGGCCATTGTGGACCTGTCCATAGTGGCCACGCATACCCGAGGGCCTCCTGTCGAGAAATGGCCCCCTTTAGTGAATTTGGCATGGCCTTCACTGAGCAAAACCCTAGCTTCGGAGATGGCCCGTTCGCACCGTTTATAGGTCTTCGGGAGACACTGTGGGGGGTCCCCTAGGTGAAACCCGCTGTCTCAGACCCACTGGAATTGACGGATTCGTGAACCGAGCTACGGTTGAGGTGCTACAGGAATTCTAGTCGGGCACCCCAGGGCCATTCAGGGACACTTGGAGGATTTGACCAGGGGCCATGGAACCCAAACTAGCGAGAGGACTTGGATTACATTGCCTCCCATAGGTCCACCTGGCCATTGCGGACCTGTCCACGGTGTCCAAGCACACCCAGGGGCCTCCGATCAAGAAATGGCCCCCTTTAGCGAATTTGGCATGGCCTTCACATTGGGGTCAACTCTAGAAAATATTCCACCAGGCACTTAGGGCTAGCGTTCCCATCCGGAACCTCCCTAGACACACCTGCAAGACTCCCCGGAACCCAGTTTTGTTGCATGGTTGGAGTTCTACGCCCTCGATAGGTATCCGGTAGGTGTCCCTGAAGGCCTTTTGGATGCGAGATGGGACAAGCCATAGAATGAATACCATGGCTCGGATCGATGAACCGTCAACTCCGTTTGATTCAGCACACCGGGAGAGTGCTATGGGTGCCCCTCCCCCCTAGCCCGGTGGCCCCGCCCTCATCTTCTACGTCCATCTTGGAAACTAGGGTTTTGCTTAGTGAGGAAGTGTGTAATTTTTGCACATGGGGGTCAACTCTGGAAAATCATCCACTAGGCACTTGTGGCTAGCGTTCCTGGCCAAAACCTGCCTAGACACACCTGCAGGACTCCCTGAAACCTGGTTTTCTTGCACAGTTGGAGTTCTATGCCCCCTGCAGGTATCCAGTAGGTGTCCCTGAAGGCCTTTTGGATGACAGATGGGACGAGCCATAGAATGAATACTATGGCTCGGATCAACAAACCGTCTACTCCATTGGATTCAACACGCTAGGATAGTGCTAGGGGTGCCCCTCCCCTCTGTCCTGGTGGCCTCGCCCTGATCTTGTACGTCCATCTTGGAAACTAGGGTTTTGCTCAGTGAGGGAGTGCAATTTTTGCACACGGGGGTCAACTATGAAAAATCATCCACTGGACACTTGTGGCTAGCGTTCCCAGTTGGAACTTGCCTAGACACACTTGTATGACTCCCTGGAACCCAGTTTTGTTCTACGGTTGGAGTTCTATGCCCCTGGAAGGTATCCAAAAGGTGTCCCTAAAGGCCTTCTCTATGTGAGATGGGACAAGCCATAGAATGAAGACCGTGGCTCAGATAGAAGGTTATTTGTTTCAAAATAGTATTCATTGTCTATTGGTTTGATGCAATGCACCGTATAATGAGAAAATATTCTACAAGATGCTACTAATATTATGTTTTATGAAAGAATTATCATGGAAAAGTTGCAAATAAATACTACTAATGATGTGCTTGAGTTGAATGTGATTCCCAATTATTATGTCATTGTTGGGATTTTGTAGCTGTTAAGAATAATTGTAATAAATGGGGGGGTTGAAGATATGAATCAACAATATTTTGTCCCAAGGAAGTCTTGGTCTCTTTTTTTTTTTACTTATGTGACATCACAATGGATTGAGTAGTCGTGATTGATCATATGTGTTTATGAATTATTAGACAATTGCTATGGTTATTATGACCGTAGTGCATAAAGCATGGAGACTGAGCTACATAAGGAATAGAGGTCATAGAGGTTGTGTGAAGGCAATGTTGAATGTTGTTGCTAGCTCTTGCATGTATTGTAAGGAGAATCATGCTTGAGTGAATCATACATGGTGGAGATCACTGATTAAGCATTGACCCGAATTCTTTTGCATGTTTATTTTGTACATGATGCATGGTTTTTGTGTATGTGGCTCTTGGTGAGATCATGATGAGAAAAAAACCCTTTGACTTGGTCGACTATTCCACATTTCCAAATCAAGTAGAAAAATTCAAAAGAGGTGTAAATGAGAGGAAGCAAATGAATCACATTGACGCCAATTACACTTGCAAAATTAGATCAATCAAAGCTCTCAATATCACCGATACCACTCTGTCCCTAAAGAATATTTCCCTATAAAGTACCTGGATCATGACCAAAGGAAGTGACTACTACCAATCCAGTGACAAATACCCTACTCTGATTAGTAGCACTTAGTTTTTTTCCTGCGCAGCCTTCACAGTTTGCAGAGCAATGGTCGTTGCTTTGCCTAGAGTTTAATTAGTGTGTAAGATAACAAGTGTTCTCCCCACTGGATTTTTTGGCATTTTATTAGCAGCATATAGGGTATATAAGACTGGAAATGACTCAATGTGACTTGGGCCCTTAATAGATTGGGTAACAAACCCTTCTAATAGTGATCCTATCCCACTTGGAGTCCAAATACCCCCTATTGAGGGTACATGTGGTGGGTCACAGATTCTAGGGCTAGATTAGGTTAATAGGGCTACATTAGGTTTCTAGGATTCTAGATTAGTTTATGAGGGTTAGATTAGTGTTTCTAGAATTTCTAGGGCTAGATTATGTTTCTAGGATTCTATATTAGTTTTTGAGGGTTAGATTAGTGTTTCTAGGGTTATTTAGCTTTCTAGGATTTCTAGGGCTAGATTATGTTTCTAGGATTCTAGATTAGTTTCTGAGGGTTAGATTAGTGTTTCTAGGGTTAGTTTAGTTTTCTAGCATTTCTAGGGCTATATTATGTTTGTAGGGTTATATTAGTGCTTCTAGGGTTAATCATACATGAATAAACAATCACATGGCTATAAATCATAACTTAATCATAACTCAGACATCAAATAAACGATATAAGTTAACGATATTAAATAAACCATCTAACATGAATAACATTAACCGTGCATGAATAAACAATCACATGGCTATACTATGTACCTCAGTCAATTAAGCCTTCTGGATCCTCTCGGTTTTTTATTGTCTCGAACAACCTCTCATGCTCCGCATAAGGTAGTAAGTAACATACCTTGTTTGATGACTTCGTTGACATTGTCTGTAGTTGGATGTTTGTACCCACAATCAAGTGCGTAAAGTGATACACCTGTGACCCTGGTCTATAATATGTACATGTGTAGCCATTGCTCTTTGGTCCCTTTCCAATGAGCTTCATGTCTGAACGAGGTAACCTACCAACAAAGGCCCAACAATCTTTTTGGCCTGGGGTCTCAAGTTTTTCTCTAATGGCAGAATACTTTTGAAGAGTCTTTCTATCTACTTTAAAGATTTTACATGTGTGTGACAGTAGGCGACGCTGCCCTGTGGATTTTTCTACAATCGATTCCAACAGTACACGACAGGCCGCATTAAAATCTTTTGTGCGAGATGTTTTTCCAATCAAATTAAATGCAGATTGTAGATTTCTAACAACATGATTGTTGGCCTCTGAACTTCTAACTACCTTTATGCACAAAATTCTCCTAACATGAGCTAGACAATGTGATTTTAACAAAGCAAGAAACAATTGACATTTTGTTGCATCGGTTTTGGATTCAAAAAAATCTTTGATTATCTTGTTACAATGGAAATCAATACTGTGTTTTGGCATCTTACCTTCAAGTCCTGAAAATGAACTTTCATCCACATGAATATGTCTGGGAGTTCTTTGTCGTCCGGTTGATAGTTGAGGAAAGGGAGTCAACAAGGAAGTACGAGTCTTGTCAATGGTTTGTTGTGGCCCTTTGTTCAGTAATTGGTCCTGCAATGGAGTGTGTTCGCCAGGTGGGTGCTCTTCTTGGGGTGGTTGCCAGTTAAGAACTTGTTCAACATCCATCCCTTCATACTAAACATTAGGCAAGATTTGATTGACTTCAACCACTTAGTCATTGCTTGTCGATGGATCTAAGGCACTAACATTTTGATTTCTACGGTTTTGCATGTACAACCTGGCCTTTTGTCTTATCTCATGGGCCTTTTTAGGGGGCAGCTTCTTCCTTCTAGACTTTCTTTGATTATTACGTCTGTTGCCCATATCCAATGCGCTTTTGGAAAAGCGAAAATATGACCCCTGCAAGAATGAACAACAAACAAGATATTAAAACTCGATGTGCATGATTATTAAAGATCGATGTAGCAATTGATTATGTACAACAACATCTTGTGATAATGTTTTCATATAATCTTAAAATCTATTGGGAATGCCCTACATATAAAGATACAACATCACATCTAGGAACTCAGTAGGATGGTATTGGATGGTGGTATGGGATGTTAGTAGTCTAGCAAATTCCCTACAAGGGATAAGCTCATATCACTTCATTTTCATGGTATGGATGAGGGAAAATAGCCCCAAAAGACTAAGAGTTTTCAATTGTTTAGGTGTTTGTGTGAGTTGTTGTAGTGAAACCATGAGGAATTCAACAAATGTTTATCTACTAGATGGAGGAATGTGATTATGAAATGTTATTGGTGGTGATGCAAGTAATTTTTGTTTATTATCTTCATGAAAGGTTGAAAGCATTGCTTGGTGCATGTTGTAGTTTTTTTTGGTAGGATGTTTTTATTGTCTATGTTGAAGATTAAGAAGACTAAAATAGACCTATCATACAATTCATGAGGAAAAACCAAAATAGATTCCATTCAAACAAGTGAATGAAGACTAAATTACATTTAACAAGGTCAAATTTTCACCATACCTCAGGGATTATGATTGCTCTTTGCTTCAAATGTCAAATGCTCTTTTGATGTGTCCACTATATGTAAGAAGACTTCATGTGTATCCAAGTAGCATGAGAATTCAATCCAAGGTGCCAAATAGAGTCCAATTGTTGTGTATTCACTCAATTGATACAAATAGAGCCCAATAGGTGTGTATTCAATACAAAGAGCCAAATAGAGCCCCAAATATTGTGTATTTTATCCAAATGGTGTATGAATTCAATCTACCATGAAAATGATTGTTGGACTATGCGTGAAACCAACGAAGAGAATGTGATGAATGAGGAAAAAAAAGTGGGAGAAAGAACGCGGGTAATTTTCTAAATTTTATATTCAACAGGGACGCGCACGTGCCTCTGGCACGTGCGCATCCTTGCTAAACGTTGTAATGGTTGGTGGGTAATGTTCATTGTATTTATTGCCCAATAGATATAAACATGTCGGGTTATGCCTAGAGCCCCTCCCCCATAAAGGCCTTCAGGACCTCTTCTAACCCATAATCCCTAAGTGCATTTAAGTGCTTCTAGGTGTTTGGGGGTTTAAGGGTATATTTACAAATTTGTGTATTTTGATTTCAAAACATTAATTTAATTTTCAGTTAGAAACACATGTATTACATCAAGAATAATTAAATACATAGTAGATATATATTAATGTTGTATAAAGACTGCCCGGAGGTGTGATTATTGTGAGATCGCAGTATGTTAGATTTGTTCATAATTACCATCATATTTTATTCTCTTAGGGCGATGCAGATGTGACAAAATGCACTTTGATGGTTAGTTTTATTTGCTGGGAAATAGTTGCCCGATTAATTTATGGGGAAGGATAACATTCTTGATACTCCCACCCCTATGGAAGGCTGGCAAAGCATAGCACAGAAGGTATAAGCTTGGCTTCATGTAATATGCAGAGCACTCTTCTTTACATTGCTGTATTAATCAAAATCTAAGGCACCTGTTATTTTTTGTCTCAGTGTAGGATGAAGATGATGAGATGTAAAGGATCTAATAAAGTAGTCATGGAGGGCCTCCTCATCATAGA
>BSBM01001455.1:0-10000 GCA_027924585.1 Larix kaempferi | reverse complement strand
GGATGATGATGAGGATGATGAAGATGATGATCATATGATGATGATGATGATGATGATGATAGTAATCATAACAGTCATCTTCATCATCCTCGTCATACTTGTCATCATCATCATCCTTATCATGATGATGATGATGATGATGATGATGATGATGATGACGATGACAATGATGAAGATGGTGATGATGATGATGATGATGATGATGATGATGATGATGATGATGATGATGATGATGATGATGATGTTGATGATGAATAATATGCCAAATATGTAGCAGATCATTCTCATCATCATCATCTTCATCATCTTCATCATCATCAACAACATGATCATCATCATCACCATGATCATCATTATCATCACCATCATCATCATCATCATCTTCATCATCATCATCATTGTGAGGACGAGGATGACGATGATGATGATGATATGATGATGATGATGATCATGGTGATGATGATGAATATGAGTACAATGATGAAGACGATGATGATGAATATGAGTACAATGATGAGGACGATGATGATGATGAGGAATATGGTCATCATCATCAAAATCATCATATTCGTCATCATCATTATCTCCATCTTCATCATCCTCACCATCATCATCATCATCTCCATCTTCATCATCCTCACCATCATCGTCATCATCATATGATCATGGTCACGATGATCATTGTCTTCGTCATCATAATCGTCATCTTCATCATTCTCATCATACTTGTCATCGCCATCTTCTTCATCATCATCATCATCTTCGTATCATCATCATTTGATGATGATGATGAGAAAGATGTTGTTGATGATGATGATGAGGAAGAGGGTGAGGACGAAGATGATGATGGTGGATGGTGATGAATATGAGTATGATGATGAACATGATGATGATGTTGATCATCATCATACTCATCATCAACATCGTCATCATCATCTTCATCATCATCACCATCAATGTTGATGATGAGGATGATGATGATGATGACGTTGACGATGAAGATGATGACCTAGATGTCGGCGAAGATGAGGAAGAAAGACGATGATGATGATGGTGTTGATGATGACAATGATGATGATAATGAAGATGATGATGATGATGGTGATGAGGATGAAGATGATGATGATGATGGAGATGATGTTGATGTTGATGAGGATGGTGATGAAGATGATGATGATGAAGAAGATGACGATGGTGGAGATGTTGATGAGGAATGGGGAGATGAAAATGATGATGAAGATGTTAATGATGATGGTGATGGTGATGATGATGATGATCATCATCATATTCATAATGATCATCATAATATTCATCACCATCATGATCATCACCCTCGTCACCATCATCCTCATCACCATCATCATCATCATCATCATCATCACCATCATCATCACCATCATCCTCATCGTCAACTTCATCACCATTTCCATCATCATCATCACCATCACCACCATCTCATCATCATCACCATCATCCTCATCATCATCTTCATCACCATTGTCATCATCATCATCATCACCATTACCATCATCTTGTCATCAGCAGCATAATCATCAACATCTTCAACATCATTGTCATCTCCCCCTTCCTCATCAACATCTACATCATCGTCATCTTCTTCATCATCACATCTTCATCGACTTCATGTATCCCCTTGACAAAGGAAATTAAATAAACCATACAAAGGCACACAATAACGCGTATGCGCAAGGACGTGTGCACGCTGTTCTTAACACGTGCGCACAAGTAAAGACATGATGATTAGGGATCTCCAAGAATTAGATCATATATAAGAAAGAAAGATATTAATTATGTTGATGGTGTGTAAATAGGTTATATATTGTAGCCTTAGAAAAGACACGACATCCTACAATACTTATTATCCTTAACCACTTCCACAAATGGTTTTGACTTGGCGATATTTTGACAAATCACACTAGGTTTTTTGGACCCAAAATTGGACGGCAATAATGTTGTATTTTCTACATATTGTCATCGACCATCTGAAAACCTTTGTATTGTTTAAATGTCGGTCCAAATTTGGCTAAAATCCAATGGTAGGACACTCCGTCGGATTTTCGACCGTAATATGACATCGGATATCCAAAACCTAGCACTTAATATGCAGTCAGATATCTGATGCCTAGCACTTAATATGAAGTCGGGTATCTTAGTGGTTGATGTCAGATATCCGACGGATATGCAATGTAAAAATGGATGATATCTGATGTTCTTAGCCATCGATGGTATGGCAAGAACATCAAATATCATAGAGCACAAAGTCAGATATCCGATGGCCGTGCCATGAAAAAATGGATGATATCCGACGTTCTTAGCCATCAGATATACCTTATTTAGTAAAGGGAAATTTGGATTTGGGAAAAACTTTGATGGGTAATTGGGGTTTGATGAGGTTTTGGACACTTTCGAATTGATAGGGAAGCAAAAAATGAGGATTTCAGAAGCAGGATGAAAAAATGGGAAAATTTGTCAGAGAGGGACAAAGAAGAAGAAATAGGGAATGAACACGGTGGCAACATTTGAAGGCGATTGGGTGAAAATTAAATAAGTTATGGAAAACCCTAAAAATAGACAAATGTGGGATTTCTGGTTTTGGGAAGTGGAATTTGGGATAGGGTCCTCAGGAATGAAATATGCAGAATGGGATTACAGGGGTGTTAGGGAAGTTTCAAGGGAAACAAAGTGAAAATAAGGGAGATAAGGCGAGAAAAAAGAAGGGACCTGCTACGACACAGAAGGGATCGAAACAGATGGATCTGCAATGACGTGGAAGTGATCGTCAACAGATGGATATGAAACGCACCAAATGGATAAAAAATGGCTTGATCTGAAACGGATTTTGGAATAGATCTAAAACAACTGGATATGGAACGACTTTCAAAAAGAATCTGAAATGAATCGGAATGGATCTGAAATGGCGCAGTAGTGATCAACAATAGTTCAGTTGAAAGTAGATATGGACCCTAGGTATGTTCGGCTTCCTAACAGTTCAGGGTTTCACTCGAACACCAATGCTTTCTGATGGCTTGTGTATTGGGGCAGTACCCCTCACTCCACAACTCAGTTAAAACTGATAACCGCTTTGCCACAAACGATAGCTCTTGGTTTACGTCATGGGTGGAAACTAGTCAATCAGGTAGGGGTCGCTGCCCTTTTCGCTCGCAGGTCCTCTTAATGGGCTAGTTACTTTGGGGTTCCTATGGTACTCTTCACAATGAGTTTTAGGGCTTATGCCCAAGTACTTCCCACAGTTAAGAGGATAATGATTATTTCCATATCTGAACTTGTCCAAGATGCGAAAAAAAAAAGCAAAAATTCCACCCAATGAGCCCAAGAAAGTGCTCTGATACCAGATGTGAAGAACCTGCAACAATTAATTAATGAAAATACATGAGATAGAAGAATTAACAGAACTCAGAATTGCTTTTATTGATCGCTGGCCACTTCAAGGGGGAAACCTCCTTTGGACAAGCTCAATAAAATTAACTTCATGGTACCTTACTGGTCTCAACAAAAACTTATATACTAAGTCTAGGCGCCAATACCATGGGTCAATACCATGTGTCAATACAAATCATGGGCCAATACAAACTATGGGTCAACAATTACTACGAGACGACTTACAAAGCATATGCATCCAACAACAATAATATAAACTATAAGTCAACAACTACTACAGGATGACTTACAAAGCATATGCATCCAACAACAATATACTAACAAAGTAAATAGAAGGGTTGACATGGGTTCCTAACAGGGACCAGAGTCGATAAGGGTTGTTGGGCGCTCCCACAGTGACACCACGATCTCGGAACTGGAGAATGGACTCAATCCTCGCCAGGTAACCCAATCCGCATCCTATTTCTCAGGTTAACTGACTAGATGTGGAGGGGGTTACTTAAAACCTGGTTCCAGTTTCATGTTTGCAACAACACAGAGTTGGGTAGATCTAAGCTCAAAAAATTAGCATACAATATAATCTTATCATATCTGAAATAATAGATCATTAATCAGTACTTCCAGGAATAAATATAAACACATTCCAGTACTGTCCATAAACACATTAATTCAACATATAAACTTATCTAAGTTCAGATGACCAGTGGAACCAAGTGCAATCCTCCCATCCTTAGACCAGCAAGTACTCCTTGCTCTCAGGTCACCCCCAAGTTGAGTTCACAGTCCCCTAGGTAAGAGTATAGTTTTTAAGTTACCCTTAATTGGTTTACCCAAGTTATTTGGGATACTTCAATGGCAGCAGGAAACCCAACATCCAACTCAGTACTCCTAAGCTCCAGGATGCTCCAGACAATTTTAAGCCTCCCTTAAGAGAATCAATGTAACACAGCCTATTCGAGTAAATGCAGTCCTCTTGCTAGCTTGGGGTAGTTCTCCTACCTGCACACAATTAAGTGGCCAAGACCATACCAAGATGTATGATTCCTCTCAAGTTGGACCAGTTTGGTTCTCCCAAATATGTCCTAAGTCACTTGGCTTCAGGACCAGTTAGGTTCTCCCAAATTTTTCCTCCCTCACCAATCTTCATTGTCTAAGGTTCATGTGTCTTCCCCATTTTCATTTCTCATGTGTGTTCAGCTCATGAGATTGTGAATCATGAATGTGATAATGAATGTGTGTTTCAATGAGTTTTCACTTTTTATTCTCTTAGCTGAAAATTCCTCATTTTATGAATTCTTTTAATTCATTAGTTTCTCAAATCTTTTCTTTAGGGTTTTCCATTTCTCTCCAAATAACAATTTCTTCTTATTATTATTAAGTGGCATTTCCCCTCCAAACCTTAGGGTACTATGACTCCCATCTCATCATTGTGTTGGTCCACATGGTCAATAGAAATCAATTTATTAGATTTCTAATGTCAACTAAGTAAACTGAAATAATACTTAGCAAAAATATAATAATGGTTCAAAGCCCAAAATTGGGGTATTACATTTCCCCTCCCCTTAAGTTTTCACCGTCCTTGGTGTTAAACAGTTTTTCTAAACAACAAGAAACATTATAAGCAAATTCATTTTGTGCATTATACTTCTTCGAACATGAAAGGGTATGATCCTCGCATTTCCTTTTCCATTTCCCAGGTAGCCTATTCATGCTTATAATGCTCCCATTACACTTTTACCTGAACGATGGTTCGATTCTGAAGTACCACCTCTTTCCGATCTAGTATGCATATAGGGTCTATGTGTAAGACTCCTTTTGATTCCACTTGCATCACATGCCAATTCACAATATGCTTAGGATCATATACATATTTCTTCAATAGTGAAACATGAAACACATCATGCACTTTAAAATTCGCTGATAAAGCTAACTGATAAGCAACAGGTCCTACTCTAGCAAGTATTTGGAAAGGACCAAAAAATATTGGTGCAAGTTTGGAAACCTTGCCCAGGCTCAAAGAAATTTTCTTTGCTTTCACTCTTAGGAATACATGATCCCCAACTTAAAACTCTTTGTTTTCTCTATGCAGATCAACATAGCTCTTCTACCCGTCTTAGACAATTTTTAAGTTAGTTTTAACTTTATGCACAATATTTTCCAATTCAAATAGCATTTTGGGACCCATCATGATCCGATTTACCAGATCGTCCCAAGTCATTGGGGTTTTACACTTTCTGCCATAGAACACTTCGAATGGACTCATTCCTACAGAAGTTTGGTAACCGTTGTTGGAGGCAAATTCAGCTAAGTGTAGGTAGTTTTCCCACTGTTTTGGATTGTCCATGAAATATAAACGAAGCATGTCTTCAAGGACTTGGTTCACTCTTTCAGTCTGTCCATCGGTTAGCATATGGTAGGCCATACTAAAACTTAGTTTATTCCCCAAACCTGCAAACAAATCCTTCCAAAAGTGTGAGGTGAATTTGGTGTCCTTGTCGGATATAATCACCATAGTAATTCCATGAAGTCAAAAGACTTATTTCATGAAAACCTATGCAACATTTATTTCCTTGAAAGTCGATTTGACTGGTATGAAGTGCGATACCTTAGTCAATTTTTCCACCACAACCATGATAGCATCATGAGGTTTATTATTTTTAGGCAAACCAGTGATAAAATCCATAGAAATGGCCTCCCATTTCCATTCTAGTATAGGTATAGGCTGCAGCAAACCAGCCGGAAGTTGATGTTCTATTTTCACCCGCTAACAGTCCATGCATTTTGCAAAGTATTCAAACATTTCTGATTTCATTCTAGGCCAATAATGTTGGCTTTTAACAGCTGTCAGCATTTTCTAATAGCCTAGGTGACCAGAATATGGTCTCTTTTGAAATTCGTCCATAATCAGTTGTTTCAACTCTAGTTGATCCAATATGTACAACTAGTTTTTAAACAACAGCAGTCCATCTTTGGAGATGTTGTAATTAGTTGCTTGCTGATCTAAAATTTATGCAAGACATTTTTGTCTTAAATTCAGATACTTTTGGTCCTTTTCAGTAGTTGTCCAGATCTGCAATATTAAATCAGACTGAAAATTGTTAACTGAAGCCATTTTTAGTAGGTGCATGCGTCTACTAAGTGCATCAATAATTTTATTTTATTTTCCTTTAATATGCTGAATCTCGAAGTCAAATTCACCTAAGAAATCCAGCCACCTTGCTTGCCTTCCATTCAAATTCGGCTGTTCAAAAAGATACCTCAGCCCAATATGATCATTTAAAAAAAAAACTTTTCCCCAGAAGGTAATGTCGCTACATTCTTAAAGCATGAATTATGGCAGCCAATTCCAGATCATGCGCCACATAGTTTAATTCATGCATTTTCAGCTTCCTCAATTCATACCCGATTACTGAATCGTCTTGCATTAGCACACCACCCAAACCATCCTTGCACCCATTTGTGCACACAACAAAATCTCCAAATGGATCAATCACTTTTAGAATAGGAGCAGTAGTGAGAAACTGCTTCAGCTTTGCGAAACTTGCTTCACACTTGGTTGTCCAGAGAAACTTAACTTCTTTTCTTTGCAAAGATGTAATGGGATGGGCTACTTTGGAAAATCCTTCAATAAATTTTCAGTAGTACCTAGCCAATCCCATGAAAGAGAGAACATCACTTACATTCTGGGGAGTAGGCCAGCTCATTATGGCCTTAATCTTATCAGGGTCCACTTCAATTCCTTGCACTGAAATAATGTGACCCAAGTATTGTATTTGGTCCTTATAGAAGTCACACTTGGATAACTTTGCATAAAGCTGATTTTCTCATAGAACTTGCAACACCATCCTTAGGTGCTCCTCATGCTCACTTTCATTCTTTGAATATATGAGTATGTCATCGATAAACACTACAATAAATTTATCCAAGTACTTGCTGAAAACATTATTCATTAAGCACATAAACATGGTTAGTGCATTTGTCAAACCAAATGGCATCACCACAAATTCATAATTCCCATAGCGAGTGCGGAAATATTTTTTATGCACATCTTCTTCCTTGATTCTGATTGGATGATAACCTAACCTTCGATCAATCTTTGAAAAGATAGTTTCACCCCCAACCTGATCGAACAGATTGTCTATCCTTGGCAAGGGATACCGATTCTTGATGGTTACTTTGTTCAGCTATCTATAGTCTATCCACAGCCGGAAAGTATCGTGTTTCTTCTATACAAAATCACCGGTGCTCCCCATGGGTATACACTCGGACGGATGTAAACTTTTTCCAACAGATCCTGCAATTGTGCTTTCAGCACTATCAATTCAAGTGTACTC
Organism: Larix kaempferi; assembly: GCA_027924585.1. Classification (NCBI taxonomy): domain Eukaryota; kingdom Viridiplantae; phylum Streptophyta; class Pinopsida; order Pinales; family Pinaceae; genus Larix; species Larix kaempferi. Next base: position 2,246 of record BSBM01001455.1, on the reverse strand, counting down.
ATCCTATAAGGTGCCTTAGAGTTTGGTACTGTTATCAGGGACAAGTCTATGGTAAAAATTCGGTGCTCATTTAGGAGGTAACTCCAGAATCTCCTTGAGAAACACATCCTCAAACTCATCCAAAACAGGATGTTTTGTGAATTCTGAAATTTCACTTTGCTGATTTTCTGTCATGTGGACAGTGTACAATTTGCACCCTTTTCTCGCATTTCTTTTTAGCTGAAGAGCAGAAATTTCTCGTAACTTCACTGCTCTTACTATTCCTTGAATATTCTCCAACTGTCCTACTTCGTTAGTGAATGTAACATATTTTTTATAACAGTCAATAACAACCCTATGTTTTTCCATCCAATCCATATCGATGAGCACATCGTATTATCCCAATGGCAAAACATTTAAATCTCCATTAGTGTTAGATTCATTCAACTTCAACGGACAATTGTTTACTACTTCTGAAACTTTCCTTTTTGTCTCGGTTTCCATTTAAACTAGCCAAGGCTGCATGTATTTGTTTTTACTAAGTTTACATGACTCACAAAGTTTTGGGTCTATGTAACTCTTAGATGTGCCAGAATCAATCAAAATAGATACGGGTGTCCCAGAGAGCATACCTTCAACCTCAATTACAGAGGCTTGATGTTCTTCATGATGGTTGTTCAGTGTAGCATATATTTTTCGATTCCTTGCTATGTCTTGGACCATAGAAGCCTCTTGCAAGTTATGCACAGGTTCTCTTATGTCCTTTTTATGAGGACAATCATACCAGCAGTGGTTTTCTCCATAGCCCCATCACTTGAGTGGTGGCTTAACTGGTGTAGGTTCCCGGGTTTTCTAGTTCCTTCAGTGTTAACCTTCTTGATGGGTGGAGCAAATTTGGGTTTGGGCTTGCTTCCCTCAAACCTGTTGCTGAAAGGTGCCCTTGAAACTTGGTTTGTAAAACTAGTTGGGCCTGTGTCATTTTCTGCCTATTTTCAGATCTATTTTTCTTCTTTTCGTTCCACACTTTTTAATACTTCAACTCTATTCTACCCTTGTTCATAGCATAGTCCATCTTTTCTGAACGCGTCTTCTAAACTTTTAGGATCGTCAAACTCTATCTGATCCTTGTACCCAAATGATAAATAGTTTAGAAAATGATGGATTCTTACTTTCTCATCTTGAATGTAAGGGACGTACTTGAGCAAGTCAAGAAATTTACTGATTAGTCCCTCCATGGTTTTCTATCGCAGCTTAAGGTCATTATAAGTCTTTTACCTTTTTATCAAAGTACCTTTTAGACATGTACTTATGTTTGAAGAATGTTGCGAAGGTCTTCCACTTTACCTTCTTCTCTTTGATTGAGCGTTTAGCTTGAGGTCGTCCCACCAAGCCGATGCTTTACCCTGCATATTTAAAACAGCAATCCTATCCTTTATGGTACTGGAATAATCAAACATGCATAGATATATCTCCATGTCTCTCAGCCACAATTATGCTTCTTCTTCGGTTTTAACTTCTTCGTTAAAAGTAGGAGGCTTGATTTTTCTCAATTCTGATGTAGATGACTTAGTCCTCTAGTCTTCTTTTTCTTCTTGGGAATGTACTCTTCAGCATCTTCACTCTTCAGCATCTTTTTGTGAAATATTTTTATGCATGCTGCTCCTTCGGTGTCGGGAGGTGAATGTCTTCTTTCTCTGTCAACTTTTGCAACAGGATAGCATTTATTTCTCATTGTTCTTCAAAGTTTTTGATGTTATCTTCTTTAATGCTGATCAATTCAGCCTTCAAACTTTTATTGTTTCCAACATCTCGCTGGATGTTGTTTCTCCTTGTGCAGAGTTCTGGTTTCTCCCCTGCCTGCTGACCATTTCTCCTCGTTGGCTAGATGTTTCTACAGCCAATACGTCCTTCATGTTCCACATAATTTATTTCTGCCATTTATTGTTTTAGCCATTGTACTGTCTAAGTGTGGCCAACAGTTCTTTCTTAGAAGTTTAGCACAACAATGTAATTATAATAAAAATTATTACAAAATAGTATGCTACAGGAAATCTTACTTATTTAACTCAAAATAAAACAAAACAGTAGCGCAAATGAGCATAAGTTCCTAGTGTAGTGACCGTGCTCTGATACCAATTGTCAAGTCTCTTCTACTCGATTTTTTTTTTTGAAGTTACCTATAAAATACACAATGCGGAAAAGTTATAAATACAGGTTGTCACTCGCATCCTAATTAAATAGTTTAGATGATGATGTGATCATAATGT